>OY992772.1:22366920-22926936 GCA_963921325.1 Logfia minima | reverse complement strand
ACAACAACCCTTCAACCACCCTTGAACTACCATGCATTTCCACCTCTAAAACACTTCTTTTTGCCCTTCTTTCACTCTAAAAAACGTGCTCATCTCAGCCCCTATTTCATTTCTAAGAAAAACCAACCAAAAACCTAAGGATTGGAAGCTAGGAACTCTTGCACAACCTCACCAACCTCTAATACACTCTCATTTGCTCTTTAGTGCTTTGTAAGGACAATTTCTTCTATAAACTACTAATGTTTATGATAAAATACTTATTTTATGGTTATATTGTGCTTAGATGTTCACTCTTGACAAGATCTAGCTTGAAAAATCGTATTTGCATGTTTCATAAGTAACTTATGCTACAATACACCAAAACAGTCCATTGAAATGCATTTTTGAAAACGTCAGAAAATTTTCCCAACTTTGAAGCTTAATAACTTGGTCAAAGCGTGATGAAAATTTGTGTTTCTTGGTTCTAAAGTTAAGTTCAAGATGTTAGCTATCAAACCCCACTGGATTCATATTTTTCTGATGAGTATTACTATTTTAAACGGAATTTATAAGTTAAAAGGTACCGGCTGTACTGTTGGGACAGAAAACAACTCAACTTTAAAATAGCACAACTTTCAAACCGTAGCTCTAAACATGTTGATTCTTTTTGCTGTAGATCATAAATTATGTTAGCTTTAAAAGTAGTATGATTTCGTTTTGTGAAGTTAAGTAGAACTAAAGATATACACGGATCTATGACTAACTGTCCAAATTGAGAACTGTTTGACCTTTGTGTGATGTAAAATACGTTTGGACCCCTTAAACTCAACCAAAAATTACGAATCATACGTTTCTGGAAAGCTAAGACATAGAGGAACTTGTATAAAAATTTTCATAATTTTTGAGACATGTTTGACTAGTCAAAACCGTAGGCAAAGTTGACCTAAAAATGGGACAGATTCTGTTAAAAATGGATTAACTAAGTAAAAAGGTTAAAAATGATTAAAATCATATATTAGTGACTTTTAATGTAAAGATTAGTGTATTTCATGTGATTTGGTGTAAAACAAGTGTTAAAATAATTTAGGACAAAATGTAGGTTATTAAACTTTAAGTTATAAAAGTTAAGTGTTAAAAATAGAATAAATAAGACTTTAGGGACTAAATTGCAAAAACATAAGAATTAGGGACTTTTATGCAAAATCAGTAAGTTAAGACATTTTAAATAAATTAATAAACATTAGATGTTAAAAACAAGACCTAGATATTAAACGAGTATTTTAAAACGAAACCACGATTTAAAAACGCGACTTTAGTTAATTAAAGGATAAACGTATAGAACACGGTAAATTTGGATTTTTATTGGTAAATAAATGAATTAGAAAATTGTGTAAATATTTGTCATGCCTTAGAATATTTAGAACGAGAATTTAATCACTAAAACCTAAGTTTAGCTTATAAGAGGAAATTTAAAATGAATTATATATTGTCGTAGAGTAAAATGTGTGGAAATAAATTATAAAAATATATAACTATATTAATATGTGTATAAGAATGTACGTGTGAACATGTATATATATATTGTTGGTCAAATTATCATAACGACAACTAAATTGTATAAATGCTTGTGAGAGTATATATATATATGCTAACGTTTAAAATGTAGTAATTATAGTGAAAATGAATAGTATATATACATTGATGCCTACATGATTATATTTGTATATATATATATGTGTGTATATGGAAATAGATGATGTGATGATAATAATATTAACGAAAGACTATCACGTTAAATACTTGTCATGAAACCCTAAATCAAACGTAATTGAGATATATAAATATATATATAAATATATGTGTTGAATAAATGAATGTCACGCATTAATAGTATAATACGTTTAGTAAGGTATTTTAAGGTGGATTTAAATACGTTTTAATGATTTTGAAAACAAAGTGGGATCACAACGTGTCGTTTTCTTGTAAAATAAAAGTGGAATATTTTCAATGCCCGTTGGTGGCAAGTGTACGAATCTTGTTGAGTGAACAACTGACATAGACTGACCATGGTGTCGTCTACATGTACTAATTTAAGCTCCTACGTTTAGGACGTTAGGAGGCTTACTTGGAATTATTGTTAAACTGTTTTGCTAGCACGCTCGGACTCCAGGTGAGTTCACAGCCCCACTTTTACCGTTTTACTGCTTTCAAATTTGGGGTGAAAAACATACAACTGATTTATGCGATTATTAAAACCTGACAACGTATCTTTATGGGCGACTAAATTCTTCATGTTGTAGCATAGAAGTCCTCTTGCTGACACTCACTATAACCATTAGTTAGATGAAGCTAACCACTGAGTATACAGATAGTACTATCGGGGCTGACATCCCCATCCCACGTTTATTTTAGTTAGTCGCGCTAACTAGCGACGTTGTTTCGCACTTTGGGGACGAGTATACTTAACCGGTCCAAGGCAAACGAATTATATGTGAGTTGTGGTTTGGTTATAGGTTTAGTTCGACATATTAACTCGCAGGACCTAGCTAGTCTGCGGGGGATCACAGTCAGTGTTTGTTTTTATTGTTTTAAATTGAGAATAATCGCACAATAGGCCGTTGATGCCACTTTTGATCTATTGATGAAATGTTTATAAATAATGGTTTATGATAGAGTCATTAAACCTGTGAATTCACTCAACGATATGTTGACCTTTTATAAATATGTTTTTCAGGGGAATTAGCTATGTCGTAAGACACATGCATATTTGGGACCGTACCTGCCACGATGATTAGGATGCCATATTTAAACTAACGAGATTTATTTATAATATTGACTTGATGTATTTTTATTGAATCCCGGAACTTGCATTTTATTTAAAATGATGTATTTGATAACCTTGACATGTTGACGAGCCGAAATGTTTGTAAAACTATTTTGGCATCCTAATAATATCGATGTTCTGCGATAATCATACGCTCGAGGTATTGTTATTTGATCCTCGTCACGCCCCAAAAGCTTCCGCATAATTATCATACTTGTTAAATTTGGGGGTGTGACAGATTGGTATCAGAGCTAATGGTTATAGCGAACTAGGAGACTTATAAACCTAGACTATAACCGTAGACATAGACATTCATTCATTCATGCATGTGCATACCACTATTACCTATAGTGCTAGAACACTATCATCACTAAACGTCTAACGATAATACATCCGTGTACGAAAACTTACCGTTCCGCTTTAGAGCGACCCTTAATGACGATTTTTAAAACGTGACCCTACCGTATTACCTACCCTATCTCTGACGATACCGACACGACTCTCGAAGTCGATATAATGAAAAATCTATTTGCCAAAATGGCACACGCACCCGAAATAGGTAAACACTTCGCACTACACGCTTGCCCGAACGAGGGAAGCATATCTTATAATCAAAAAGTTGCAAATATCGCTTCTGAGTATAACTAGTTCTGGTGTTGTATCGTCGGTCTTTAATTTAACATAGCCTGATCACCTATGTACAATTAAAGAGGGATTGATGCAAGATCGGAAGAGGTTATGGGGATATCATGCACTATAAAACTCATCTAATTCGAAAAATTCCTCCAAGTATGCTAGCTCCTTCATATGTCAGGATTAATATACCTGCAAGGACAAAGCCTCTACTTAATATTCCAGTATGTAGTTATCATCATCTCGTACTACATACTAATCATACACTTCTATATACGTTACTAGTCTTTCCGTGACTAATTCACCTAACGCCGAACCTGAGGAAGAAGAACTCTCAATAGAAAATCGAATTCATACGCAAGAAAAATGACGATACACTGAGAATACCCCGACACCGATTTGGCCTGAAATAATTCGCCAACAACCGCTTATTAGCCATACGACTATAAAAGATAGTCGCGATACCAAGAAGGGTATCGATGGCAGAGCCACGTCAAGAAGTAAATGAGACCCCGAGAAAAGTTATTGAAACGTCAATGGAACACGTCTCCAGTCTGACTTAGAGAGAAGTCGTGACTTAGAAACTTCATAACAACCTTATAGGAATAAAACACCGACGCCCGCTGAGGTGCGAATTAACTGAGAGAACATAATAATTGTCGCAATAAGCGACTAGGATCAAAGAATCAGTGAGTGAGGCGAGGAACGCCGTTAGCATTATGATGCCAGTATCACTGTTAGTGGGAAGATAATTGTCATCCATCATGACGTTATCTATACTAGAAATTATAATTAAAGAATAATAACAATAGGAATATTTGGTGACAAGATGTACAAACGTTAGAAATTTTTCGAGGAAAACAATTTTTATTATGAAATAAATAATTCGAAAACATTTTTCATGTAATATTACAACGTTGGTTAAAGGAAATTTCATATACTTGGAGTAATTGAAATTTAAGTAAAGAATATCGATAATAAATTTTTCATTACAGAACAAACATTTTGGGAATCATCTCTCGATTAGTATTACAAGTGTTATAATTACGGTTAAAAGAAATTCCATATTACTTAACAGACTCAAAATAATAATAATAATAATCATAATAATAAGTAAATAAAATGAAGTAAAATTTAGTGAGAAATGTCAGTTTAAATGCAATAAATGTATTTGGATGACGCCTTGATTTACTCGCATGAGTATCATCAACGTTATAATGTAACTAAAATTTTAGAGCAGTATATGCTCAACGTTTTTATAATCAGTTTGTACGACAGTCTTGTCACTATTAATAATAAGATGATATGTCATAGGAAATGACAGAGATTACTGTAGATAGTTACCTCTCCGACAACGAGTCGATCCATGAGGAACAGATCCACTACGAATACCTCGACGAGGGAATAGCCCCAATAGAAGAAGAAGTTGTGGAAATAGACGAGAATGAGTTTGGCGGGATAATTAATATAGATGAATATGAACGGTTGAGAGATCGAGCAGAAGAACTAGATGCTCGAGTTTGGGAAATCAGGATGAAGTGTAAAGACTACAAACTAGAACTGATAATTGCGAAAAGGCCGATCCTTGTGCAAATCAAGGATAGGATTCGCTTTTGGAAGAAAATGGCAGCTAAATTGACACGAAGGACTAAGACTTGGATTAAGAAGACGTGCCAGCAGTCCACTGAGGATACTGTGATCTACACTACGTCTCTACGTTATAGAGACATGTTAGAGGCACGTTATTATCCACATGACCTAGATATGGAATAGATTAGTAGTAGGAAGTATGTACGATATATATAGATTTATGTATGTAAAAGGATGTATTGAGACGTAGATGGAGGATAAACCTCGATCAATTTTGTAAGAAACGTCTCAAACTTTTGTATAATGCTTGATGCATTTTTATATATAAAAGTTTATCCTTGTACTAATAGAATGATAATACTGTTTTAATAAACGCCGGCTCCAATGAGTGAAATGTACAAAGAGGAACGATAGAATTATAGGCACGAGTGATATTATTAATCTAAAAGACAACCACTTAGTAACAGCTTAAACCCAATTTAAAACTTAATAGTATGACAGATTGTTATCAGATACCCACGAAAATTAGTACGGACATAGATTACTAAGAGAGAGTAATATGAGTCCCATTACCGTCTGGAGTAACCCTGGTGATACAAGGAGAAAAGAAACAGAACGCCGTAAAAATGATTACTTGAACGAAGGCAAGCAAATACCTACGAAAAGGATATCAAGCCTCCTGACTCATGTAGTATAGAAGAAACCCGGAGAGCGACGAATAGACAACCTATCAATAGTACGTGAATATCCGTGAAAGTATCCTGAGGAATTACTAGGACTACCGCCTCCGATACAAACCGACTTCCGTATTAACCTAATACCCGGAGCCGCACCAATCGCGCGCTCACCCTGCCATCTAATTCTACCAGAAATGCAAAAGTTGTCCACTCGATAACAAGTACTCTTAAACTTAGGATTCATCCGACCGAGCCTTTCGTCTTGAGAAGCTCCGGTGTTACTTATAACGGAGAAGGATGAATCCATGCGTATATACGTAGACGACTACCGAGAGTCCGATAAAGTAATTACCGAGAACCGATACCCATTACCTCGCATCGACGATCTATTTGTCTAAACTCACAATTCCGACGTTGAATCAAAAATCAACCTACGTTACGATTTTCACCAACTAAAGGTACTAGACGAAGATGTATCTAAGATTCGTTTAGGACTCGTTATAGTTATTACGAATTCCTAGTTATACCTTTTGAATGGACAAACGCATCAGCTGTGTTCATGGAGCCTATGAACATAGTCTACAAACCATACCCTGATAAAATTTGCCATCATATTCTTTACGAAATTCTCATTTAATCGCAAACAAAAGAAAAACACGAACGCTAAGTCCTTTAAGTATGAATTTTGGATGAGAGGAATTCATTTCCTTAACCATGTGAAATAATGAAGAAATTTATGTGGACCCATCCAAAAATCGGGGCAATAAAAAAAAAAAAAAAAAAAAAAAAAAAAAAAACTAAGAAACCCCGAAGACCCCAACCGAAGTACGTCGATTTCTTTGTCTGACTGGTTATTCTCGTAAATCTATCGAATATTCTCCAAAATAGCCTAGTCACTTACTTCGTTAACTCGAAAGGACGAGGAGTTTGACTTCAGGCAAGAAAACAAGAATCCACTTTCCTACTATTAAAACAAGAACCGTGTACCGCGCTTATTTTGCCGATACCCAAAAGAGCGAAAAGTTTCAATGTCTACAACAATGTTTCACATAAGAAATTTGGACTACTTGCCAATGCAAAACGACGAGTAAAGCTATACACCTCACAACTAAGTGTGAGGAGCAGTCGTGTTTGCCTTGAAAACCAGGAGACACTAATTGTACGGTACTAAGTATCTGATGTACACCGATCACAAAAATCTCCAACACACCGTCGATTTGAAATAACACAACATGAGGCAACGACAATATGTCAAATTTGCTAAACGATTACAACTGAGAGAAGTATCATCAGTCAAGGCTAATGGAGTAGCAGAGGCCCTGAGTTGTGAAGAACGAACCGAAACTCTCAGAGTTCATAATTTAAGGATGACCATCCACACGAACCCCATTTCTAAAATTCGTGACAGACAGCGAGTGACTAAAACCACCGAATGCCTAGAAGAAAGATCCCTGAGAGAGGTGAAATAACAATTGGAAGCAAAGAAAGATGAGACGCTATAATTCATGAACCAAATATGAGCACCTTGCGTTGAGAAGCTTCGCAAGCTCATATCAGATGAAACTCATAGACTAAATTTCTCGATATACCCAGGTACTGATAAGAAGTATCACAACCTGATAGAATTTTAGTGATAAACGAAGACGAGTAGAGATATCATCTACGTTAGTAATTGATTTATGTGATGAACAATGAGATTGAATCAAATGATTTCTTGTATTGATATATATGAAATGAATACATAAATACTTTACAAATAAGCTCTCAACTCTCTCTCAACTGTGTCTAAAATAAACTCGTTCTAAAGCACACTGAAAACACACATCCAAAACTGAAAACCTGCTTTTGTATATATATACTACTCAGCACCTGCGACTTTAACTGAGACTATACCTGCGACCTTAGCTGCGAACTTAAGATTAAAGTCACAAAATACTAAATCAAGCTAATTTCTAAACAAGTTGATTGTCACACAGATATGTATCAACAAGAATCACTCAATTTGGTTATGTTATATTCAGGTTATGATGTCTTAATTTAGTCCCAAAAAGCTGTCAGCAAGCTCTTCAATTTATATTCGACTTTTTATGATGTCTTAATACTTTGTAGTGATATTAAACATAAATACGACATGTATTAGTCGCATTTTGTAGCGAGTGAACATATCTAGCATAAGAGTAAATAAAATTCATGAAATGATGAGAATAGAAAGAGTTTCCTCACAATGTTTTCGGTTTTGAGATTTTAAGAAGAAGAAGAAGAAAGAATCTCCGTGTTCGTCGTGCGTAGCTCCATTTTAACCCAATCCAATTCCCAAGTTTTCCTTTTTGATCTTAGCTCCTTGTGAGGGTAAGATTTCCAGAAAATGAGAGTGTGTTTATAAGCTAAATATTGTGTAAAAACTTGGTTGGATATGGTGGTTGTGTGGTGGTTTATGGTGGTAACTAGTGGATGATTTTATGGTGTGTTCTTGGTGTTGTTTTCTTGAGATTTTTAGCAATAAAGAGGGAGAGATGGCTAAGATTTTTGTGAAGAGTGAATGCGTTTCCCTCTTGGTTAGTGGTTACACTTAAATCAATTTCCCAAGGTGAGGTTTCTAAGTATGGAGGTTGATTGGAGGTATGGTGAGGGTGTAGGGGGAAAGGGATGGAGAATGGTGCATGAGGAGGGGCCATGGGCTGGTTGTTGGAAGACACAAGGGGGCCCCCCTTTTGGCTCAACTAATCCAAGAGTTGTCTAGGTAACTAGGCTAGATATTTAGGTCATTAGGTTAATCTAGGTGAATTAGTTGTTAAGTATGTGATTAAGATTAATTAGAGGTAATTAAAGGATATTTAAATGTGATTAAAATATTATTAGTTGATTAAATAATATTCAAATATTTATCGTTACCATGTATAATTAATTACGTATTCTCAAACGTCGTTGTACGTAATTTAATATTCGTAACGTTATGGTCGTATCCCTAGCATAATAATATAATACAAATAACTACTATTTCTTACTAAATAGTTTCGAGTTATTTTATGAAAGTTTATCACCAACGTTCGTATTCGTCGGAACCTTCTGATAGTTTCGCGTAATTCTCAGTAATTACTTATTTGTAATGCATCGTGCATTAAAATTGTGTGCCTTAAAATATGCATCGTGGGCTTGTGCTAGACTTATCTCAGTTAAATCAAGTTTAGTTTCGGTTATGGGGGAAACATAAGAATGCATGATTAAGGTGTACGGAAATGCACCTGATTTCAAGGGGTGTCACATAGATGTATGGCTGAGCATGGGTCGGTTTGGATCGGTTATGACCTAAAAACAAACCTATAACCGAAGTTTCTGTTAACCATAATCACAAACCGCTCGGTTACGGTTAAAAGGTGGGTCGGTTATTGGTTAAATGGTCGGTTAAATTGGTTAACCGTTGAAAAATGGGTAAACTAGCCAAACATGTAGTTTTCAGATTCATGGTTATCAAGGTACTAGTTGGGAACATCTGAGTAGCTGAACTTGCAGTCAAGTGTGGGTTATAATATTATTGGCAACGAAATGTTTGTTTCAAAACTTAGTTGCAGAAGGAAATTGATTACTTCTAGTAGTCATGGTTTTAATTCAATTAGAATTGGTAAACGTAAACTGGATAATTGTTTGAGGAGTTCTAGTTGGCTAAGGTATTCAATTTGTATACGTAAGAAATCAAGGGGGATTTTATAACAGCTTGCAAAAGAGAAAAACTTGAAAAAGGGTAGCTTTGACAACGAAGGTGAAGAGTATGAAATATAAAAAGAAGTAATAATAATAATAAGTTGGTCGGTTCGGTTAATTTAGATTGTGTTACTCCGTATACTTTGGATCTAATTCAAATCATCAATTAAACCGTGTGGAATCCGAATTTAATGATTACAAGTGTATACAAATGTCTAACGATACAAGTGTATACAAATGATCTCAACTCTCTCTCAACTGAATCAGTTACAAATAAGCTCTCATGAAAAAACACACACAAAAACTCTTATTCCAACACACAAAATGACGAGACCTATTGCTGTACTTATACTTGCACAAACCTGCGACTTTAATCTCTTAAAGTCGCATTTTGCAAGTCTGCGACACTAAAGTAGTGTCGCATCTACTGTCGCAAAACATCGTTTATTCAAGCTAATATTTCTACACGCTGATTGTCACACCAATATGTACCAACAAACTCCTGTCACACCCCAATAAAATCGTGTCTCGTTTAGTTAATGCGGAAGCTCGAGGGCGTGACGCGATCCAGTTCGACAAGTAAATCGAGAGCATATGATTATCGCAAACATATACTTAGGATGCCATAAATAGTTTAGGTTCAACGGTTACATATTCATTGTGTTCACAAGAACGATATATGTTTAGCAAAACGTCATGATTAACATTTTAATCATAAAATAATAGTCTCAATGTTATCAAAAGAATGGCATCCTATTCATCGTGGTAAGCAAGGGTCCCAAAGTATGCATGCATGATCTTACGTCGCTGCTAATTCCCTGAAAAACATAGTTAAAAGGGTCAACAAGATTGTTGAGTGAAATTCACAGGTTTAAGACATCATCATTTAAACCAAGTGTTTAGTAAACGTTTCCCAAATCATTTCGTGCCATCCATGGCGATTAGTACGATGATATATATAGTTTGAAACAATAAGTAGCTGACGGTGATCCCCCGAAGGTTTGCAAGACCTTACGAGTTAAAGTGCCGACACCTAGGCCTATAACCAAACCACGACTTTTAGTTGTTTTTGCCTGGGACCAATAAAATATACGCTCCTCGTCTCGACATACAGTCGGCAGTTAGCATGACTAACAAAAGTGGGAGGGATGTCATCCCAATAGTACTATTCGCATATTCGGTGGCTAGCGTCATCTAGCTAATGGTTACAGTTTGTAGTCATGAGGACTTCTATGCACTACAACTAGTTTAACATAGGTTCGCACAAGGATTCGTTGTCAGGTTTTCAATCATCGCATGAAAACAATTTGTATGTAAACAGTACATATGTTTTTCACCCCAAGTTTATAAAGCAGTAAAATAGGGGCTGTGAACTCACCTGGTGAGCAAGAGTGCTAGCGTTTCAAAATGTATCTTTTGCCCAAATAGAAATAGCCTCCTAACGCCCTATACGCATGAGGTCAATTATATAAGTAGACAGCTCTAATGGCCTGTCTATGCTAGTTGTTCACTCAACTAGTAGGAGTATTACTTGCCATTTAAACGTATGTACGACTCGTTGCTGATAGTTTCGTATGCATACTTGTATGTTTCTCGAAAACATAATTACTTTGCTATTACAGTGTACATTTAAGGTTTTTAAACCTAAAATGTATATCGTTAGTGAAAACGCGATTCTTAAATCGATTAAAAATTTTCATTATCATTTGTTCAAAACCGTGACGTTTAAATACATTTATCTATTTGTTCAAGATTGGAAATTGTTGGATTTACAGAGTTTAGTGTTGTTTTCGTTAATGTTGTTAGGCCAAAGTTAGTGTTGTTAACTCACAGTTAGTGCTGTTAGTGTTGTTAAGTCTGTTAGTGCTGTTAGTGCAGTTACCACTGTTAGTGGAGTTACCACTGTTAAGTCACAGTTACCACTGTTAGTGCAGTTACCACTGTTAGTGCAGTTACCACTGTTAAGTCACAGTTACCACTGTTAGTGCAGTTACCACTGTTAGTGCAGTTAGTGCTGTTAAGTCACAGTTAACACTGTTAGTGCAGTTACCACTGTTAGTGCAGTTACCACTGTTAGTGCAGTTACTACTGTTAGTGCAGTTATCACTGTTAGTGCAGTTAGTGCTGTTAAGTCACAGTTAACACTGTTAGTGCAGTTACCACTGTTAGTGCAGTTACTACTGTTAGTGCAGTTACCACTGTTAGTGCAGTTAGTGCTGTTTTCATTTTTGAACAGATTTTGCCCCTTTATGACCCTTCTTTGGCTACGGTTTTGACTAGTCAAATGGACTTATTATGTTATGAAATTTTTATCATATATTCCCCTATGTCTTAGGTTTACAGAAAAGTAAGATTCATAATTTTTGAACAAGTATAAGGGGTTCAAAACTATTTATTAGTACGCAAAGGTACAGCAGCTATTTTTCTAGATAGTTGTTAAGAAAATCATTTGTTTACTAAGTTAGGCTCATCTTCACAAAACGTGCCCATACTACTTTTAAAGCTAAGACAAAATGTGACCTTTAGGAAAAAGATTCATCTCTTTTGGATCTATGGATAAAAAGTTATGGTCTCTCAAAGTAGGACCAAATCTCGTCTCCTAAAGACAGATTAGACACATGTTTTTGTAAAATCAGTTTGGGGTATCAAAACTTGTCCAAATTGCATGAGACCACTTGGGTTGGAAACCTAACTCTTTAAACTTAATTTTAGACTCCAGAAACAATAAATTTGGTTAATTTTTGACCGAGTTATTTACTTCCAAAGTCAGTCAAAGTTTATGTCCAGTAAGTTTCTTTGAGTTTTGTGTTTATTTAGTTCTCTTTTAACGAGTTTTCGTCATTAGTAATACATATTTATGTGTATATTAGTTGATTTTAACATAGGAGTGAACATCTAGCATGTGAGTATTTAAAATGAATGAAATGAATAGATCAAGAAGAGTTTCCTTACAATGCTCTAGGATGAAATGGTAAAAAGAAGAGAACTTGAAATCTTCAACCCAAATCTCCTTTTTATTTTTTTATATACTTAATGATGATCAAGAGCTTGAAAGGAGGTGAAAAATGAGGTATAAAAGGTGGTGGTTCATGGTGGTTTGTGGTGGTTGTTCTTGAAGGAGGTGGTGAAAGTGGTGAAATGAGAGGGAAAATGAGAGAGAGAAATGTGCAGAATTTTTGAAATGAAATTGTGAAGTGTGTGTACGTAATGTTTTCTCTTGTTTAATGCCTTTCTTAAATGTGAAGCAAGAGGAGGTGGTGATGGGAGGTGCTTAGTCTTTCAATCAAATCAAGGGAGCAAGTGGCGTTGGATTATAAGCAAGCAAGTAAACATGTGAGTGTGAAATTAAGCAAGTAACCAAGTAGGAGAAAACATATGGTTGAGAAAGGAGCTTGCGAAGTGAGATCACGTAGAAAAGGAATCTGCATTTGAATTAAGTGACATGCTAGCTAGGTTGCTTGGATTTAATTAAAGCTATGTGCTAGCTTGCTTGGTTAAATTAGAGCTATGTGCTAGCTTGCTTGGAATTATTTTGACATGTTTAAGCTTCTAAATGATTAGTTTAAGTGGCATAACAATATAAGTAGTTAACTACTAATTATATTCAATAGTTTTATACCGTTCGGGAAAAAGTTATCACTAACGTTCGTGTTTATCGGAAATCATCCGATTTATATTGTGAAATTCTCAATAATTACTTAAACGAAATGCATCAAGCATTAAAGTAGTGTGAACCAAAACGTGCAACGTGGGCGTGTGCTAGACTTATCTCAGTTTAAAACACGTTTGATTTCATTAAAGGGAACTAGCGTAAGAATGCATGATTTTAAAGTGCACGGAAAGTACCGCTTTTCGAGGGTTGTCACAACTCCCCCCTAACAACAGCTTGTAGAATTCTTTTAATCTTGATTAATCATCAATCTTAGCTTGATGAGAGAGAGTTGTCTTTCATTTCTTTATCACAGGTACCAACAACTTTTTCTTTTGAAAGTTGCGACCCTTCAAGAATCTGCCTGTTCACCAAATTTCATAATTACTCCCCCTGAACAGCAGAATTCTTCGTTTTCTTTTGTTCTACCTTTTTCTCCCCTTGACCCTTTAATTCAAGCAACAACTTTAAGAACCCATTTGAACTCGATGCCAATGGGAACTTCCTTTTTCAAAAGCCATTTGTAAGTTGTATCAATAGAATCCAAAGACATTGAGTTCCATCTGAAATTGAAACGCGATGTTTCATATCTAAAAACTCGTTGTGGAACCAATGTTGGTAGAACTATCCTTGGGGAGAAAGGAACAAAATCGTTTTGCATTTTCACCACCATACGACGTGACGGTGCAAGAGCAAACATTTGTTGTCTTGCATAAAGAAAGATCTTGTTTCACCGGATTTCGATTGTTTCGGTTTCCAACCTTCTGTTGACTTTGGAGATCTTGAAACTGATCTTGTGATTCGTTCAAAGGCTACGGAATCACAACAATCAATCTTTTGATGATTGAATATTCTAGTTGATTGTGATTTCTCATAATACCTTCTTATTCTTTTGCAGAGAATAATTAGTAAACTGTGAAATCTTTTTCGCACAAACCATTTTTGAACATGGTTTGGAAGATTTAGTCGGGTAAATCTTCTTAGTCACCTTGACTTGTTGTTCAGTTGAGTGAGAGAGTTGAGGTTTGGTTAGATGCTCATATTCTAAAATCTGCTTTTCAAGTCCGACAATTTTTGAACGCATTTCTTCACGTTCAGTTTCCATGTTAAGTATTTGAAATTGGAAAGTCTTAATCTCTTCTTCCTTCTCTATCAGCTTCTCATGTATCCCTTTCTCTGGACATTTCTTCAACTTATCATTTCTTGCATCACGTTTAGATTTCCCTTGTTTAGAAGCCAAGTTATACTCATAAGTGATGATGAAATTTTCAGGCTTGACATCAGATTTGTTAATATGTTGTGTTGGCACATCACATTCTTCGACTTCATGAAAAATTTCAACAAACTCATCCTTGACCGGTATTGATGTATATCCGATACCAGCTTTGGATTTTGTATCATTTTTCTGAGAATGAATCAGTTGAGCTAACCTCAAGGAAGATGCTTCAAAATTTGAGAGCTTGCGTTGATAGGTTAAAATTTCACTTTGAGCTTCAGCCTTTTGTTTGCGAAGTAAATCGAATTCAGTCTTGTAACTGTCGATTTCAATTTGTTGATTTGAAATTTTAACTTTCAAATCATGCATTTCAACGCTTTGATCTTTTTGAGTTTGTTGTACTTTATCATTTCCTCTGAAGCTTTCTTCAATTGATTTCCACAATTCATAAGATGTATCTTGATATTTGTAAAATGGAATTATACCTTGTGCCACATCTTCTGGTACACATATGATAACTGTTTCATGTGTTTTCTTGTCGTTGTCAAAAGCTTTTTGTTCTGCTGGTGACAATTCACAGATGAGTGTTTGGCCCTCATATTGCTCTATAATAGAAGTCCACAAATCTGAATCGGTGTATTCAATATATTCTTCAAACTTCTCCTTCCAGCTAGCATAGTCTTTATAGAACAAAGCCTTCAAATACTCTTGATATTTCGTGTACGCCATTTTCCCTCCAAATTTTTCGGAAAATATCTCAAGTAAAATGAAAATTTTTTGAAACTGAAATTAGTCAACGGGAGGCTTAAATGCAAATTTTGATAATTGCTAAATTTTCCCGCCTTTTTACTTCTTCTTTTTTTTTTTTTTAGTATGCGAACTTACTGTTATGTGAACTTGATATGCGAACTTAAGAACAAAGTCGCACAATAAAGTCTCACAATAAGGTCGCAGATATAAGTTCGCAGAAGCTGATAGTGTCGCAGGTACTGTTCATCATCTTCACCGAATCTGAGCTTGGATCAAAACTTGAATTTTAAACCTGTAATTGATTCTTGTATGATCTTCAACACTAGTAGAACACTTTGATCGGTTAAATTGATCATATTCAATCTCAAACTCCTTCTATTTGAATTTAACCGCCATTTTCATTCAAATACCCATTTTGACTTTTCTTTCAAATTGAAGCTTGATTCATTCACAAATTCGAATCACCTATAGGCTCTGATACCGCATGTTAGTCTGTGTGCTCTGGATCTAATTCGAATCATCAATTAAACCGTGCGGAATCCGAATTTAATTGATTGAATGATGAACGAGATTGAATCAAATGATTACTTCTTGTATATTGATATTCAATAACGATTATAGAAGCTCTCTACTAAATCTGTTACAAATAAGCTCTCACGAAAAACTCTTATTTCAGCTCAACAAAATGACGAGACCTGTTGCTGTATTTATACTTGCACAAACCTGCGACACTTTTAAGTCGCATTTTGCAAGTCTGCGACACTAAAGTAGTGTCACATCTAGTGTCGCAAAACTGTCACAAAACATCGTTTGTTCAAGCTAATATTTCTACACACTGATTGTCACACCAATATGTACCAACAGATCGGTTTGATGCGTTAAACATAATCGACCCAAATTATTCGGTTAATCAATATCAATAACCGAACCGTCAGTTAATGATTTGGATCGGTTAATTTGGGTCGGTTAATTCGGTTTTTCTTGCTCATCCCTACATAGATGCATTGTGAAACAGCTGAAGAGAAATGTCTCCCAGATCCAAATCTAAAAACAAAGAAAAATGTCAAATAACAAATACATATAGTAGCACCATTAGTAAACTAACTTAATCAAATAGGTAAGTCTAACAAAGTTACCTTAAAGGCCCACGTCAAACCAAGCAATGTGTATGCCTTCTTCGGTTGAGATACCTGACTGCTCTGACTGCTCTGACCACTCAATGCATTCTTCAGCTGCGGATAAGTATGATCCCAAGTACGAGAATCCCAAAGGTACTCGTTAATGTTGCTAAGATCATCAACCAAATGCATCAAATCAGGAGAAACAATCTGAAAAACCTGCTTTCCCATAAAGCATATCTCCACAAGCATGATAATATATCCGGAAGCAATCCTCATCGCTAAATTTCATCACCCCCTTAAACAGATAGGGCTGAGTAAACAACATCTCTAGTTGCAAAATACTTATGTCCTTCAACAAAGCAAGGTTCCTGAATACTCGATCGCGTAAAGCAGGTCTCGTCCCCCGAAGTACCTTGGGAGAATAATCCTTCGTATTTGTCTTCGAACCAAACACGAATCCAGTTACTAAACAAAACTCTCCACGCTCGAACCGTATCGCATAATGGGGCGTCAGTCTAAACCATAATTGTGACAACCCTCGAAAATCGGTACATTCCGTACACACTAAAATCATGCATTCTTACGCTAATTCCCTCTTTAATGAAATCAAACTTGATTTAAACTGAGATAAGTCTAGCACACGCCCACGTTGCACATATTGGTGCACACTATTTTAATGCATGATGCATTACGTTTAAGTAATTATTGAGAATTACACAATATAAATCGGATAATTCTGACAAACACGAACGTTGGTGATAAGCGTTTCCTAAATCACGTGAAACTAACTAATAATGGTTACTTGCCTATACGATTGTGATAGAACTTAAGACTCAACCTTTCAAAAGGTTATACCTAGCTTATGTAATTCACTAAACAAAACGCCAATCACTTACGAATGAATTGGAATTTACTAACCATGTTGCAACTCATTTTAAATTCCCTAATAATCCTTGCTAGCACCTAAACACTAAGTTTGGATCTAAGTAGCTTAAGCATGTCAAAATAATTCCAAGCTTCCTAGCACATAGCTCAAATTTAATCAAGCAACTAGGTAACTAGCTTAAATTAAATCCAAGCTTCCTAGCACATAGCTCAAACTTAATCAAGCAACTAGGTAACTAGCTTAAATTAATTCCAAGCTTCCTAGCAAGCATGTCACCTAAATTGAAATGCAGATTTCTTTTCTTCATCTTGTCTACGTAGCATTCTTCCTCACCACATCTTCTCCTCTTTAGCAACTTGCTTGAGGTGACTAACCACCTCCCATCAAGCTTTCCATTTGCTTTCCACTTGAGTAGATTAACAAGTTGCAAGAGTTACATACGTACACACAATCTCACCATTCTCTCTCAATTTCCCTCTCATTTCACCTCCTTCTTCAAGATCAACCACCCCACCACCACCACAAACCACCACACAACCACCACGAACCACCACCTTTTATACCTCATTTTTCACCTCCTTTCAAGCTCTTGATCATCATTGGGTATTTAAAAAGGGATTTGGGTTGAGGATTTCAAGTTCTCTTCTTACCATTTCATCTTAGTGCATTGTAAGGAAGCTTCCACTATAAACTCTTTAGATCTCTTATTAAAATGCATATATGATGGTTAGAATATGTTTGGATGTTCACTCTTGCTAGATATAAACTTAAAAACACGTATTTTTATGAGATTATAACAAAGATTTGCTAAAATGAACCAACACAAACACCAAAACATAAAGTATAATTCCGGACAGAAACTTTGGTCGACTTTGGAGTTAAATAACTCGGTCAAAACTTAACCAAATATAGTGTTTCTTGAGTCTAAAATTAAGTTTAAAGTGTTAGCCTTATAACCCCACCAGTTTCATAATTTTTAGACAAGTATTGGTACTTCAAAACGTATTTTTAAACCAAGGTGTACAAGCTGTTCTTAAAAGTCAGAAACTGACCCAACTTTAGAAGGTCATAACTTTCAAACCACGGATCTAAATGAAGTGATTCTTTTTCCTACAAGTCACATATTGTGTTAGCTTTCAAAGTAATATGATTACACTCTGTGAAAATAAGTATAACTTCGTGTACAAACACATCTTCGACCAACTGTCCAGAAAGGGTACTGTTGGACCCTTGTGTAGTATTAAATATGTTTGAACCCCTTAAACGTAACCAAAAATTATGAAACTTACATTTCTGAAAAGCTAAGACATAGGGGAACATGTGGTAAAAATTTCATAAAAATCTAAGCTCATTTGACTAGTCAAAATCGTAGCCAAAGAAGGACTAAATCCTGGACAGAAACTGTGAAAAATGGTGGCAAAGTTTGACTGCGAATTGAGTCAGTTCGCAGAGCCCAAAACTCGCGAAACGAGACTTGTACGATTTAAAACTCGATAAACCCAAAGGTTAGGTTGAAAACGAAGTTAAAACATGGACTTAAACGAGTTTTAATGTTTTTGAAAACTAATAAGGATCACCAACGGGTCGTGCACTTTTCGAAAACGAAATACTTTTTCAACTTACGAGTCGAGTGAACAACTAGCCTAGATGTGCGGATAGCCATCTACTAAACAAACATAGATATGCGGGTAGCTATCTATACAAACTTAGATGTGCGGGTAGCCATCTATTTTACAAACCTAGATATGCGGTTAGCTATCTACTTATACAAACGACCTCATGCGTATAGGGCGCGATGAGGCTATTTCGGGCAAACTTATTTCACGCTAGCTCTCACAAAGCTCACCAGGTGAGTTCACAGCCCCTATTTTACTGCTTTTTAATGCTTTATAAAGTTGGGGTGAAAAACATATGTACTGTTTACATACAAACTGATTTCATGCGATGATTTAAAACCTGACAACGAATCCTTGTGCGAACCTATGTTAAACTAGTTGTAGTGCATAGAAGTCCTCATGACTACAAACTGTAACCATTAGCTAGATGACGCTAGCCACCGAATATGCGAATAGTACTATTGGGATGACATCCCTCCCACTTTTGTTAGTCATGCTAACTGCCGACTGTATGTCGAGACGAGGAGCGTATATTTTACTGGTCCCAGGCAAAAACAACTAAAAGTCGTGGTTTGGTTATAGGCCTAGGTGTCGACACTTTAACTTGTAAGGTCTTGCAAACCTTCGGGGGATCACCGTCAGCTACTTATTGTTTCAAACTATATATCATCGTACTAATCGCCATGGATGGCACGAAATGATTTGTGAAACGTTTACTAAACGCTTGGTTTAAATGATGGTGTCTTAAACCTATGAATTTCACTCAACAATTTTGTTGATCCTTTTAACTATGTTTTTCAGGGAATTAGCAGCGACGTAAGATCATGCATGCATACCTTGGGACCCTTGCTCACCACGATGTATAGGATACCACCCTTTTGATAACATCGAGACTATTATTTTATGATTAAAAAATAACCATAAGCATTCAAATTAGATCATAATAAATCCAAACAAGTCAGAATAAGTCCACACAAGTCATAATTAGTCCAAAATAACCATTCAAATTAGATCAATAAGTCAAAACTATTCAAAATAAGTTCACAAATGTCAAGAAAAGTCAACACGAGTAAAAAAAATAACCGTAACTATTCAAATTAGGTGAAACCGTGCCAAAATAAGTCCACAAAAGTCATAACTAGATAAAAATAATCATAAAAATTAAATTAAGGTCAAACCATGTCAAAACAAGTCATAATAAATCTGCAAAAGTCATAACTAGTCAAAAATAATAATAAACATTTAACTAAGGTCAAACCATATCAAAACAACTCAAAATAACTCTACAAAAGTCATAACTAGTCAAAAATAATCATAAACATTCAAGTAAAGTCAAACCACATCAAAACAACTCAAATAAGGTTAAACACAATCTAAACAAGTCAATTCAAGTCATAATTACTCCACAGAAGTCAACAAAAGTCAAACATCTTGCACACCAGTCAATTGAAATCTAAAGTAGTCAACCAAAGTCAATTCAAGTCAAAGCTGGTCAAAGTAGGTCACGATTTTATTGGGGTGTGACAATAACTCATAGGGCTCCTCTCGAGGTTGGGTAATGTTTGGACGCTCACATCGTTTCTAAAGCAAATTATGTACATATCCAGGGTCCTTGTCCAAACACTGGACATCTAACCAATACCCAAAACATGTACGTCGAAAGATCGTCTTTTGCTCGTCTGTCAAAAACATATTAATTTCTTTAATTACCGTCATGTGGTTCTTCATTGTTAATGAAGCTTCGAAGAAACCCTAAAAATCAGTCAGTTACACCATTTTAAAAATAAGTCCACAAAAGTCATAACTAGTAAAAAATAACCATAAGCATTCAAATTAGATCATAATAAATCCAAACAAGTCAGAATAAGTCCACACAAGTCATAATTAGTCAAAAATAACCATTCAAATTAGATCAATAAGTCAAAACTATTCAAAATAAGTTCACAAAAGTCAAGAAAAGTCAACACGAGTAAAAAGATAACCGTAACCACTCAAATTAGGTGAAACCGTGCCAAAATAAGTCCACAAAAGTCATAACTAGATAAAAATAATCATAAAAATTAAATTAAGGTCAAACCATGTCAAAACAAGTCATAATAAATCTGCAAAAGTCATAACTAGTCAAAAATAATAATAAACATTTAACTAAGGTCAAACCATATCAAAACAACTCAAAATAACTCTACAAAAGTCATAACTAGTCAAAAATAATCTTAAACATTCAAGTAAAGTCAAACCACATCAAAACAACTCAAATAAGGTCAAACACAATCTAAACAAGTCAATTCAAGTCATAATTACTCTACAGAAGTCAACAAAAGTCAAACATCTTGCACACCAGTCAATTGAAATCTAAAGTAGTCAACCAAAGTCAATTCAAGTCAAAGCTGGTCAAAGTAGGTCAACCTGGGTCAAAAACAGTCAAACACATGTCTAAACAGTCAAAGAGTGTCAAACTAGGTCAAAACAGTCAAAGTAAGTCAGGATCAAGAGCGTTCTAGGTTAAAACCCCAAAATCTCGACCATGACCAAGATTTTCAAGTAATGACCGAGATCATTCTCGGTTACGACCCAAAATTGTCGGCCATGACTGATATTTCTGAGATTTGCAAGTCGTTACCGAGATCGTTCTTGGTTACGACCCAAATGACCAGCGATGCCCAGTTACGATCTTGGTGACAACAAAAACGACATAAAAAAAAACATTTAAATTCAATTCTCAACAACAAACTAAACTCAATAACACATACACAACGATTCCTAACAAAAACACTAACAATTTAATTGATAAAACACAAAAAAAATTCATGCACCCCAAGTGTTCGATAAAATGCCAACTATAAATTTCGCAAATTTAACAATTAATTCGCAGTGTAAATGTGTTTATACCTCATAATTAGACATTTTGATGCTTCAATTTCGAAGAGTTTTCTGTTTTCGTTCGAGTTTTGCGACTAAAACTTGCAATTCCCATTTGCGTTCCCGTTTAGGTTTTCGGTGGTGGGGGCGACGGACGGTGGTGACAGACGGTGGACGGAGGTGGTGACGGATTCAAATGGGAGGGGAGCTGATGGATTCGAAGTGAGGGAGGGAATAAGTTTCAAAAATTTTGAAATCTTAGGTTTTCTTGTGTTTTTTGTTCTTGTTCCGGGTTGGTTTCGGATATCCGCAAGTCGTACGGGTCAAACACACGCAAGCCTCGAACAACTTGCAATTTCTTGGTTATGGCTCGGCTATGACCGAGTCGCAAAACTGGATCCAACTTTCGATCACTAATTGCGGCCGCAAAATGTGACCAAATTTTTTGATCTAGTTTGCATTCGGACGGTGGATTTAGGCAAAAAAAAAATTAAGGGTAAATTTTTTTATTTTGCTTAAAAGAAGGTAAAATATTTAGTTTCTCTTATTAATATTACATATTAAAGTCTCATGATCACTAAAAAATATACTTCACAATAAAGATATCAATATAATTGTAACATTCTAATTTATGGAAATTTTTATAGGTTATGGAAGCGGCTATGGTGAAAGAAGCAGACAAGATCACAACAGAAGGTCTGACTCGAGTGATTGTTACTCGAGCTGACATTGATATGAAGTATATCAAAGAAGAATATCATAACAACTCCACAATCACGTTAAGAATTGAAGATGTGGCTAACGGAAATTATAAAGATTTTTTGCTTACATTGATAGCAAGAGAACAGAAAAATTATGTTTGGTCACTTCACTTGTTGAATCACACCCCTCTCGGCACATTATGAATTGGGTTAATTGTTTCATTATGTATCACACTTTACACTTTTTACTATTGTATGTAACCACCTTTCAAAAGTGCTATTGTATGTATCGAACTTGTGATTTTTGTATATTGTATGTAATATTTCCAGGAAAGTTTCCTTTTTTGTCAAGGCTAAAAATGGCAAGTCAACATACAATAGACAAAAATCACAAGTTCGATACATACAATAGCACTTTTGAAATGTGGTTACATACAATAGTAAAAAATGTAAAGTTCAATACATAACGAAACAATTAACCCTTATGAATTCTATATGTTGGTTATCCATTTACTTTCGTCTCAATTTTTATAACTACGACTTCAAGTCGTCGTGTTCTTTTACTGCATGAGTTTTAACACTTGAGTAAGAAATAAAAATTTGAATCTTTGTGTATGTCTGTATATTTCCAATTTCTGGATTTCCGTTAATTTTACTAAGAAGTCCGATTAATGATAACTACGTTTTTTTTAGTTTAGAAACAAATAAATGGAAAAATAAAAGGTATCGTTAATAAGCCCAATTAGTTTTGAACCCTTAACAAGTGAAAATATAACCTAAGGCTTTTTTATTGGGCTTGTGTTTTCTATTTTATGGGGCTTTTAAGCCCAATTAGTTTTGAACACTTCGTAAGTCAATGTTAACGAGACTAGAGGTGAACAAAATCTTTTTGAGCCTCAAATCTGATCATTTTCTGATCAGTTTACGTCAAACGAAGTTAAAACCGGTACGGGAACGGTTTGAAATCGGTTTCATCCAAACCGATTCCAAACAGGTTTTCCAAAGTACTCGGCGGGTAGTTACAGTACCCGGCGGGTAAATTAATATCAAATCCGTCCTGTACTGATGTACCCGGCTGGTAGATGAGGTACCCGGCAGGTAGTGGTTGTACTCGATTGGTACCTCCTATTTTCAACATTAAAATTTGTTTTCTTTTCGACTTTTCACCCGATTCATCTCGTATCCACACCTTTTTGGAGCAATATTCTTCTTTATTCTCATTTAAACTAATATTGGGAAATACATAATACATCTTCAAACATAAAAACATGAAACAAAGTCTTCGAGTTGTCGTCGTTTATTTAGTCTTCTTCATAAGCGAGCTCTTTCGAGGTAAATGGTATGGACAATCCTATTGCTATCTCTTCTCATGTTCTTCTTGCTCAACCCTTAGCATTTCCCCTTCAAGTGGTCAAATGTTTTGTATCCGTTCAACGCTGTCGAAATAGTCTTTCAAATAAATACCTTCCTAGCTCGTTATGGCAAAAAGTCTGAACCAATATACCTTCCTAGCTCGTTAGTAGGAGTGCTAGATCAAACTCTTTTTGTATTCTCATTTCTCAAAGTGTTATATAATTGCATCATTTCGTTATTAATGGCGAACTTGATCCGAATGTCCCTTCATTTCGAATGGAGTCCTGAAGGGATGTGGAAGTACCATATTTTGATAAATAAACATTAAACAAACTCAAATCGTAAGAAATGTTTTGAAGTAAAGTTTCAACCCCACCAACATTTAAAGTCGAATTTAAAGCCGCAGAAGAGTTTATAATGGGAGGCATGTTTTTAAAATAATTTATAAATTTGGCTTTCAAAAGTTGTACCCTGTGTTCAAAAATGTTGTCTCTCATTTCAAAGTGGTTTTTGGAACACATTAAAAATATTTTAATTAACACTAAACAACTAGTCGGATAATAAACACCCAAAAGAAAAGTAGTTGCTTATTTAAAAACAACAAACATTTCAGTAATTAGTTGGATAGTATGCCAACTCGATTCCAAAAAAGTTGTAACCCGATTACATTCTGCAAGGAGTTCATGAAATTTTTTGAAAGTTAGTTACATTCTTCTCCTACGGTGCAATGGTCAACCTGGGTGGGTAGTTCCTGTTTTAAGTGGTTTTTTCCTATTGGTGTTCTTGTTTATGTCTGCAGTTAAATCTGCTTCGTTTTGCTTGAGGTTAATGTGGTCTTTTGCCACATTCCATTCTAATATTTGGGTTTGATTAATATATTTTACCGGGGAATTCCCCTTTACCAAAAAAAAAAACATATTATATGTCGAATTCCATCTACTAGGTACGTCTCAATTCGGATCTAACGAAAGGGAATTCGAATCGACACAAAGTTTCATATATTTATGGTATCCAACGTTACTTGAACTAAATATCACGTAACATTTGTTTAAAACTTTTTTTATGTCATCGATACAACTAAGTCTATCTTGCACAACCAAGTTAATGATATCTGCATCATATCGACTATGAAAAAATACATCATCACAAATCGGTTTATATTTTAGTTTTAATTGTCCAACTGTGGCGATGGTATTGGATGCATTATCCAAAGGTATATAAATTATTTTTCCTTCTAGTTTAAAACTTTTTATCACAAGATCTAAAATTTTATATAAATTTTCACCATTATGCGGATAATCAAATAATTAAATGCAATCGTACGCTTCATCATTTGCCAAATATCGAGATTAAGCCAATGAGCAATAGTGCAAAGGTACGAATCCGAAGAACCATGTGGAGCCATCCAAACATCACAAGTTAGATTAATAGTGGTCTGTATACTTTGAAAACCTAAAATCATTTCATTTGTAGCGATTTTCACATTTTAATAACATCTCGTCTAAGAGTTGTACAACTTACATATCTTGTGACAATCAGCTTGTTTAGAAATTAGCTTGAATTTGTATGTTTGCGACACTAATCTTAAGGTCGCAGACTTGCAAAATGCGACTTTAATAATAAGGTCGCAAGTAGTGTCGCAGGTCTAGGTAATTAGTATAAATACAGCAGCATATAGAGTTTTTATGTGTGTTTTTCGTGAGAGCTTTTGAACGAATTTATTTTTAGACATAAAGTTGAGAGCTAAATTGTAAAGTATTTCTGTATTCATTTCATATATCAATACAAGAAATCATTTGATTCAATCTCGTTCTTTCACATTCAATCAATTAAATTCGGATTCCGCACGGTTTAATTGATGATTCGAATCAGATCTAGAGCATACAGACTAACAAGTGGTATCAGAGCCTATAGGTGATTCGAATTTGTGAATGAATCAAGCTTCAATTTGAAAGAAAAGTCAAAATGGGTATTTGAATGAAAATGGCGGTTAAATTCAAATAAAAGGAGTTTGAGATTGAATTTGATCAATTCAACCGATCAAAGTGTTCTACTAGTGTTGAAGATCATACATGAATCAATTACAGGTTTAAATTTCAAGTTTTGATCCAAGCTCAGATTTGGTGAAGACGATGAACAGTACCTGCGACACTATCAGCTTCTGCGACTTTATCTCTGCGAACTTAATAGTAAAGTCGCATTTCAGCTTTTGAGACTTTATTTCTACGATCTTATATTTTTGCGAACTTATATCTGCGACCTTATTGAATTCTGCTGATGCGAACTTATCATTAAGATCGCATATAGTAACTAACAAAAAGAGTAAAAAGGCGGGAAAATTTTGCAATTATCAAAATTTGCATTTAAGCATTTCGTTGACTAATTTTAGTTTGAGATAATTTTCAGTATACTCGAGAAAATTTTCAAAATTTTTGGAGGGAAAAATGAGTACTCTCATCAAACCACCAATATTTGGTAAACCTAGTGAGTATGCAAATTGGCGTTATCAATTTGAAAGGTATATTGATCCGGAGTTGTTAGTTTATCTAACAAAGAAGTATATTCCTCTACCGATAGCTGGAACTGATAGGGGTGATAATTACAATAAGCATGTTGGTTTAATGACCCCAGAGGAAAAGAAAGATTATGAAAAGGAGAGAAAAGCTAACGCGGTACTCACTAAGTGTCTATCAAGAGATGCATTGATGCTTTTCCCTAAGAAGAAAACAACTTTTGAGCTTTGGGAAGCAATTGAAGAGAGATTTGGAAAAGCTTATAAATTGAAGAAGAGTCAAGACGAAGAGATAAAGTTGTTGATAAAGAAGGAAAAAGAGGTTAAATCCTTCCAATTACAAATACTTAACATGAAGAATGAACGTGAAGCAATGCGTTCAAAAATCGTCGGACTTGAAAAGCGAATTTTAGAGCTTGAGAATCAACAACCAATGGTAAGTAAACTTCAAGATGATCATGAACTTGCATTAAAGACTATTCACGATCTTCGAGCAAATTACTCAAGTGTCTCTCTCAACTGAACCACAAGTCAAGGTACTTGAGAAGAATTACCCGGACAAATCTTCCAAACCATTTACAAAACTGGTTTGTAAGAAAAGGATTTCACAATTTACTAATTATTCTCTGCAAAAGAATAAAAAGTACTATGAGAAACTACAATCAACCAGAAATTTTGATCATCATAAGGTTGATTATTGTGATTCCGTAAACTTTGAACGAACCAAAAGATCGATTTCAAGCTACCAACAAAAGTTTTGAGATCGATACAACCGGAATCTGGTGAAACAAGATCTTTCGTATATTCAAGAAAGCAATTTGCTCTTGCACCATCTCGACGTATGGTGGTGAAAATACAAAGAGATATTGTTCCTTTCTCCGCAAGAATAGTTCTACCAACAATGGTTCCACGAAAAGTTTTTAGATATGAAACATCGCGTTTCAATTTCAGATGGAACTCAATGTCTTTGGATTATTTTGATACAACTTACAAATGGATTTCGGAAAAGGAGAGTCCCATTGGTATCGTGCTCAAATGAGTTCCTAAAGTTGTTGCTTGAATTAAAGGATCAAGGGGAGAAAAGGTAGAAAAAAAAAGAAAAAGAAGAATTCTGTTGTTCAGGGAGAGTAATTATGAAATTTGGTGAACAGGTAGATTCTTGAGATTCTTGAAGGGTCGTAACTTTCAAAAGAAAAAGTTGTTGGTACCTGTGATAAAGAAATAGAACACAACTCTCTCTCATCAAGTGTACTCAGATTAATCAAGGTTGAAGATTACTCTCTCATCAAAGCTAAGGATGAAGATTATTCTAAGATTACTCTCTCATCAAGCTAAGGATGAAGATTACTCTCTCATCAAGCTAAGATTGAAGATTAATCAAGATTAAAAGAATTCTACAAGCTGTTGTCAAGGGGGAGTTTGTTGATACATATCTGTGTGACAATCAGCTTGTTTAGAAATTAGCTTGAATTTGTATGTTTGCGACACTAATTGCGACACTAATCTTAAGGTCGCAGACTTGCAAAATGCGACTTTAATAATAAGGTCGCAGGTAGTGTCGCAGGTCTAGGCTGATTAGTATAAATACAGCAGCATATAGAGTTTTTCTGTGTGTGTTTTTCGTGAGAGCTTTTGAACGAATTTATTTTTAGACATGAAGTTGAGAGAGAGTTGAGAGCTAAATTGTAAAGTATTTCTGTATTCATTTCATATATCAATACAAGAAATCATTTGATTCAATCTCGTTCTTTCATATTCAATCAATTAAATTCGGATTCCGCACGGTTTAATTGATGATTCGAATCAGATCCAGAGCATACAGACTAACAGTATTGCATTTCTCGGATGAGTTTCGTCAACTGTTGAATGTCGAAGTGGTCAAAGGCAAGCTTTCTTGAATCACGAACTTCACATTCCTATCCCGCACCTAACTCACTTTGTATTGCCAAAACGTGGCATCATTCGCCATTGTCGTTTGATCATGCCTCGACCCAAATTTCACCGATTTGCAATAGAGGTTTGAATGATTTTTCAAAATAGTGTTCCTGGTTTCCTTAAAAAATGCCCTACATTTTTTGCATCGAGCTTTTTTAGTACCTCTCAACAGTTCACACAAGTCGTAATTACACCAAATTTTCAAGTTTCTTTTCGTCGCTATGACAAAAATAACTGTAGCATTATTAGACGATTCCCGAACACCAACGGAAGATTGTGATTGCCTACATGATGATGCCATTGTATTTGAGAGTTGAGAGTATATATTGCGTTTTTTGTAGTTTGAGAGTGTTTGTATAATTTTAACAAATCTTTTGAGTGTTGTAACTAAATCTCAACATCTAATACATATATATATTATCAAAATGGACAAAAAGCTCCCAAAAAACACCAAAAAGGGCCAAAAACCAACCAAAACGGCTATATGGCCATTTTAAAATTGCTAGTTTGAAAAATAAGAGTACCCGTCGAGTAGGGTTACGTACCCGACGGGTACTCACCCACCCAAACTTGTTTTAAACCGGTTTAACTAAAAACTAGTTTGAAACCGGTCTTAACGGTTGGAAATTCAAACGGGTCAAAATGACTTGAAACCGAACCGGTTTGAATACCTATTTGAAAACCAATTTTAGTTCGCAAACATGTTTTTTTTTTTTATTCACCTCTATACGAGACTAACGCCTTCTTGAGGTTCGAAGTTGATTAGAAGCTAATTTTCGTAAGAATGTGTGAGATAACATTTGATTCAATACATTCTTAACATTGACTTACAATTAACATTGCAATTTTGAACTGAAATTAATTTTAATTTCACTTTTATCATATGCACGCATAAGAGATCAATATCTTATACAAAGAATATTCATGTATTAAACCTATTAGTTAAACTTAATGAATTATTTCACTTTTCTAATAATAAATGAGTTTTTCATTTAGTTCTGGTTCATATAGGTTTTATTTTTCTTTATAGAGACATTACACAACACAAGTTCTTTTAACATAAGTCGTCATTTTCAAAGAAATCTAAAATATATATTTTGTGTCTATGAGACAAAACATAGAGAAAAAGAAGAGAAATTTGAAAAGAAAGAAAAATATGGTTATAGCTTTTTTCTAAAAGGTAAAATGGATATAAAACACTTTATAATTGTGATGGTTTGTATAATAAAAACCTTTTACTTCATACCCAATTATTTTTTCATTTTGTTCGTGAGTTATTTATATTAAAAGTTACAGTTGTTTTTTTTAATCAGGCTTGCCTTATCACAATTAAGCCTAAAATATAGCCATACGTTGGTGCATTTTGTATGACAACAACGTCTATTTGTAATTAGTCTTATTAGTTAATCATTGTAATTATTAACTTTGGTTTTGTATGTGTATTTTTGTAGGTTCGTACGAACTTAAATATAGGTACGAACTTAGGAAGCCCTACGAACTTAGTTAAGTTCGTATGGGTCTTCGAAGTTTATAAATACACAAGTCCGGAAATATTGTAAAAGGGAAGTTTAGAACTGAGTTTCCAAATAGACTAGTTCGTATACCTTGTGTATTATTGTCTTAGTTTGAATGTAATACAAGATTATATTCAATAAAGTTTATATTGTGATATTTACGTATTCGTACTTACTTGTTTGTTAACATTTTGTTTATTAGAGGATACCGCACTCTAATATACTAGATTACCTCGTAAATCTAGTCACCAGGGATCCTACAACATACTATTATAAATCAACGCTTGATAATGATCGATGAATTACTCAAAAATTATTTTAAAATAATTCTAAAATAGAGCTACTAATACATTAATTAGGTGTTAATATTTTATCATAGATCATCATCAAAGATCGTTTAATTTGGTCTCTTTTTAGCGAAGCACCCATTAAGGCTCACAACAAGATAAGTCCAGTCTCAATAATTCGTTTTGTCTCAATCTGACCACTTTGTATCAAATCAAATTCAATTTGTATAAAATGAACATGAAATCAACAATTCATCATATCTAACTCGATACATTTAGTAAGTCCAGTCTAATTAAATGGTCGAGACAATTGCATTTGATTTATTGGCTAAAAGATCAAAAGGACATGGCAAAATTTTCCTTTTTTCTTCTTGAAAAGACTAGGAGTTGTAATTCAAGGCTCATAACATAAAAAGGGTTGTTTTTGTTCTTTTTGAAAATTAACATTCACTAAAGTGTTACTTGTTTAGCGGTAACCATTAGATTGTGGGTTTAAATATGAGGTTTGAACAAATGTAAATATTCGTGAATAAATGTATTCACGATAATGTGTGTGACTACTTGTTTTTTAAAAAGAAAAGTTTAACAGTCGATTGTAATGATCAAACTCTTTTGGACCAAATTAGTAAAAAACTATGGAGTATTTGATTATAATTTTATGGCTCGATACTCGTTTAAATATCAAATGGATTGGTTATAATGGATTGATTATAATGGATTGGTTCTAAATTTCTTGACAAATAACGTACTTGCATTAGTACAAACACATTTCATTTATATCAAACAAGGGTGAGGGTGGGTAACCAACGTGGTGAAACCCAGGTTAGATTTATGTTGATGGGTTTGGCCCATTAACCATTATGGCTCCATGTGACAAATTCTAGAAATAGGAGACATTCATTTCCTCTTCCATCAATCCATTTTTGAGAGACATACATGACATGGTATGCTAAAATCTACAACTACTGCCCTCGGAGAAGTAATGTCGTAATCAAACTTCATGATAAATAATACAACCCCATTTTATTTTTATTATAATTAGGTTATAAACTTATCATAATACGGGACGAATTTAGCTTTTATAGATGATTAGAATATGGTGGTCGAGTTGTTAATATAGTTTATTGACCCGCGATATGGCGCGACGAATTTAATTTTTATAAATTAACAAAATATTAAATCGATTTTTTTATATTGTGACCGACTTTTTTAATTTAAACAAATATACAAAGAAATGTTGATCGTTGCTAGTTTATATACCCGCGATAACGCCGAACGTATTTAATTTTTATAATTGAATAAAATATTATGGCCATTTTTATATAAAGTTTATAGACACGCAATAACGCGTGACGAATTTAATTTTTATTTGGTTAACTTTTTTATATAGTTTATAGACCCGCTATAACGCGGGACGAATTTAATTTTAATAAAATGAATAAAATATCATAGCCGAAATTTTTATATAGGTTATAGACTCTTTAATTTTTATAAATGAATAAAAGATTTGATCTATTTTTGTAATTAAAAATAAATACATCAAATATTTAAGGGGTTAAAAGTATAATTATAAGAAAGAAATTAAGATCGTTAGATCGTAAAAAGTGAAAAATTGAGTTCAGATTTCTCCATTGTATCCTCTTTTAATTATATATAAAGTATAAAGATTATTTTCGTAGATTGAAATATAATTACACATCGTGGTCGTGTAAGAGAGAGGAATAAAAAATTAGAGTGTCGGTGGGTTCTAAAGTTGGTAATCGACCCTTAAATGGGGAAAAAACTGAATCACGAAGGGGTGCTTTTTTCAATCAGAAAAGGAAGATTGGCACTGGGTGGACGGTCTATCCACCCTTAACTGGTATTAACAGCCATTCTGAAAGCAGTTGATTCAACAATTTCTAGACCAGTCTCGTCATTCACGCAATTCTCCCTTCCATTGATTGATCATGCCAGTCCTACTTGTTAACCTTACAACTAATATGTGAGAGGTAAATCACGCAACCGATAAACCGATTAATTCAAGATGTGAGAGAGAAGTCAATATGTAACCCGCAAAAAACAAATATCTGATAGGATTGAATGGCCTCTCTCTTTATGTTAAATGTCTCCCACCATTTAACTACATGCAATATTAGATTTAACTTATATTAAGAAAAAATGTAGATGTTCAATTATAGAGATGATCAATATCATGATTCGGTCGACCAGGCCGAATCATGAGTGAAATATCATGACAGCTCAAATGTTTGAAGATTAACCAAATTTATGTTATCCAATAATATAGTCGTTACACATGCGAACTATTAATCTTTGTTTTTGCGGTAGTGTTGTACGTATCCTTCTGAAACATGCAACAGATTAATCAATAACGAAATGTTTCAATCTCGCTATGAAAAAATAGCAGCAAAAATCGCAAGATAAAATTTATTATAATGATCTTTTTCTTATAGTATATAGTATATATACAGCAAAAAAATGAGAAATCGATAAAACTAATAGGTATAAAACAATGAAGATCAAGACCTTTGTGTGAATAATAATGACTTTGCAAATACTTCCCTAACCCGAAAATGGTTTTTTTAACCAGGGAAGGAAAGAACTAATGACTTTTTTTCGATATACAAATCTTTTTAATTTTGGCTAATCCCGACAGCAACTTTCCGGTGTCGCCTTGAACCAATTCTTCTGTCTTTTCGACGTTTTGGTGAAGGGATTTTTGTTGGATTACTTACAATATGTTCCGCGGATGTTGCTAAAGCTGTAACATTTGGTGTTTGAACAATTGAGGTGGAGCGTGGCGGCATGAAAACGGCAAGTGCTTCAGGAGGAGGTAGCGGTGGTGTAGGTGGTGGAGGCCAATGCTCGAGAATATCTCGATGGTATCCCTGAAAGAAAGTTGTATGAGTTCTATGGGAGATCAGAATGAACAATATTAAAATACTTATAATCATGAAAAAAAAAAAATTATATTGTCGTGCACAAATCATCTCCGTAACTTTTCAGGTGAGTTTTTCAAATTTAAAACTATATCGAAATAATTAAATCTTGAAAAAATAAACTTTAACTATATTGGAATTATTGCAAAACTTTAAAATGATAACATCTTATGTATATTATAAATCAAATCTCTATCAAGATTGCATTAGGAAAAACTTTTTTGACTTTAAAAGTCAACATAAGTGACAGCATTAACCAGAAAGAAGTTGTATGAACTTGAGAAAAGATCATACATTCATACAGCTAGCACAGCCTTGACTTTTGAGGTGAACAGACAGGATTATACCAAAATTACGTTCTTGACAAAAATTCTGTCATCATCTTCACATTATAGTAAAAAAATTATATGATAAATATCTTATGTTCTGTTTGAAACTATACCATAGTCGAGATTTTTCATTTATTAGTAAAAGATTGTTTTGACTTTAAAGTCAAAGTTTATCAGGATAACAAAAATGTTTTATTACCTGAACCACAAAGTTTCGCCTTTGACAATCCCAAAACATATGAACTGTCCAATTCGTCTTAGATGTGATCTTGTCCCTCACTGTCGAAAAACTAATCTGATCTCTTGAAGTAAACCGATCAACTTCATTGAACCAAAGACAAGTAAAAAGGTTCGAGATAGGAATATGCTCTCGTATTACCACGCATCCTTCAGGAACATCTGCATGATTAAACGTGCATTTTTAGAATAATTATATGATACTGAATAATCAAAACCAGATAATCATTTGTAATAAAATAGGTTGTGAAAAACAGTATTTTAAGGAACCTTACTGAAATCTAGAAGTGAATCTCATTTCTTTTATGAAATGGGAGCAAAAGTCTATTCAGATTAACGAATGGCTAAATATGCAAATTTGTTTTACATAATCGGTTTTGTAGCAACCAGAATGAAAAATGATCAGAAGCAAATTTGTTTATCGAAACATTAAAAACTGGCTGGCTTGAGAGAAGAAATAACAAGTACCATAACGATTAAATTTAAGTGATTTTTAAAAAATCAAGAAGAGTTGAGTATTGTACCGCTTCTGATAGGAAGTTTGGCCTCCGAATACGGAGTTAAACCTTCAGTCTTATAGAAGTTGATTTGAAAGTCGATAGACGCATTGTCATACTTTGAAGCTGCTTTATTAGCTTCGGCTTCTACAAACACGTCAAACCGCTTGTAGTGCCTAGATATTGCAAAACTAGCATTCTTCCTCCATAAGAACCTATAAGTTATGCAGATTAGATTAGAGATAACAAAATGGTTAGGGCGGAGCAAGTTCAGTAATGGATCAAAAAGGGTCGGGTTGGGTAGGGCTGACCCCAAAAACGCTTTGTTTATCCAATTTATAATCATAAATAACAAACCTGCAAATTATATATACTAGACTATATAATTTTATTAATTATACATACTTTTTTTTATGAAGTGTTCTAGGGGGTCTATGATTTTAAATAATCAGATGACCTTCAAACTGTTTGACCGTTTTCTTTTTAGCTAAGCATTTAGTCGGTTAAGATGGCACTCCGTATTAGAACTAACGTTCTGCAATATCTTGTGTTCAAGTCTTTCTCCTTCATAGTATAAAGAATCTATTCGAATAATGCATCGTAATGCAACTCTAAGTAACCAACCAAGTATGGGCTTTAACTTTCAGATCAGCATGCACATTGGCATCTAATCTCACATAAGTAGAACGCGTTTTAAGATTGCTTTTAAAGATAATACCTTTCTAGAATTTGATAAGGGTCCACAACAAGCTCGAGTTTCCCATCCACCCATAGAGAATAACGAACATTTGGGAAAAGCCTGTGTAGTAGAAGTTTCGGAATCTGCCAAAAGCCCAAAACATAATCTCATTAGGAACATGTCTATTTTGTGATGAAAACTAGAGGTGCCAAGATGGACGAGTTGGGTAACGGATTGGGGTGGGTCATTCCTTTTAATATGTGAAAACAGGCCAAGCCGGGTTGGCTTGACCTACAAAGGGTTTTTTTTTCGGTTTTTTTATTTATTATGAATTATGTATTATTTATGATTACAGAAAACAATACTAATCTAAATCTTATAATACAACCCATCTTTATATCACAACCCAAATCAGCCAATTTATAAGTAAACGGGTCAAAATCGCCATCTTTATGTAAAACTAATGCAAAACTCGGATAAACACTCAACAGATCGTAGTATTGGTATAATGGTATCAAAATGAAATATGTCTTAAATCTTGGAGCAACGTAACTAGGACATGGTGGAAAAAAACTCATGATATGTCATTATTCCAACATGAAACAACGTAATTAGGACAATATGACGAAAGTATTCCTATCTTATCTGTTTTATAAATTAATATATTCTTGCAAATGGTGTTCATATTTTTGATATATATTACTAAAAACTCACAAAGTAAAATGAGAAAAGATTGTTCATGTATAAATACTGTACCTTCCCATTTCGTCTTGGATCAGTGTATGGTAAGTTGTGGACAACAACGATTTTCCATAATCCAATTTTCTTGCTATCATCAAGATCACTTGAATTTCTTAAGAAGCTAGCCGTTTCTTCATCAACAAACATGAAAAAGCAAACATTTTTCTTTGCAGCTTCACTGATGTTCTTGGGTTGTTGAATCAAATCATAAGCACCTGTGGAGGTGATCATTAGAAAGAAAAAAAAAAAAAAAACTGGTAACTTAAAAATAGGAAAGTTTGAAAAGAAGGTTAGAGGATGATACCGAATATGGCCGAAGCAACCACCACTCCACCGCACTGATCCATCTCATAAAGATCTGAATCATCAATATCAAATCCTGTTTGGCGTCCCGGCTTATCTCCTCTTACAAATCTGTTTGCATTTTTATGCATCAACCAAACAAAAGTTAACAAAAATAAACAAAATCTGCTTTACGAAAAGCAGAGGTGACGTATCGACCCATGACCAGTCTACTTATGAATTGGTGGATTCAGGTTGTGTTGTAACTCTAATGGGTAAAATAAGTAAATTAAAAAGTATACTTGGAAGAAAAAAAATAACTAGCACGTAAAGGGGTCAATAGGTGAATGGGTCAAAAGTTGCCCAAAGGGTCCATGTCGCTCCAGAAAAATTGAATTAATATTAAAATAATATAAACTTACTAATCATCTTTGTATAACTAGTTATATAAAGATCTAAATAAATGGGCAAAATGAACCCCTACCAAAAGAATTACCCATTTTGACTCGTTACCAAAACAAGTCCGACCCACCCATTGTGCAACCTCTTGAGAAAAAGGGTGTCAAAATTTTTTGGAGGTAATTATACCCGCAATTGATGGTCATTGACTCCTTTATGTCATAAGATTCAGATCTTTGCTCCAATGAAGGATATCCGCCAAATTCTGAACCTCCAAACTCACTTTTGGTTAGATTTTCTTCATGAATGTAAGTCAGATTTTGAAGAACCGGAGAAACTGATGGGGCTTTTGGCATCAAAGCAATAGCTTCTTCGACAGGAAGGTAACAAACCGGGCATGCTGACAAGCAGTAAAAGTAGAAAGTTTATAAAAGATAAACAAAATCATGTAAATGGAATGTGAAATTTTGAAAACTTACGACGTGGACCCGTTCTTTTCTTATCTGCCGGTGGAGGCGGCAATGTAAAAGTCTCACAAGGATGGCCATGAGGAAGGGTGTATCCAGTGAAATAAACAGAAGACGGTGGTGGTGGAGGTGGTGACATGGCCGTGATAATTGTTTTCTCATGATTCAAAGTAATCTTCATTTCTCGATTCAATAACGAAGAATCAGTAGCTTGAACCTTTTCTTCATCAACACTCAGCGGTGAAAATCTTGATATGGAAGTGTTCTTGAATTCTATACTTTGGCTATTGTGAACTTCTTGTGTAACATCGCCTGCAACCAAATATGAACTCTTAATTAGTCAAATTCATTTGAAGTAAAACAAAATGAAATAAAAAATCATTAGAAAAACTAAAACCCAAAACTATATTAACCTTTAGATTAACCAAAATGCAGTAAGTATTGGTTCAAATGGATATTGAGCTGAAAATATAAAAAACATAGTAAAATTTATAAAACTTTAAAGATGAAGACAATAAATGAGGTAAAAAAAAGCACATAATTGAGTCAAGTTTAGGATCCATAAATGAATTTGAGCTCAAAATTAATCAAGATGCAACAAGTTACGAAAATTAAATATCGGTACAGACCAAGAAATGAAATTGAGACAAAACTGTACAAAATGCACCATAAATAACAAGGACCCAGAAACTAAATTGAGCTCAGAATCAATTCAAATGAAGCAAATTGTTAATTGAATCTATTGCAAACATAGAAAGTAATTTGAGCTCAAATGTAAATAATTTGAAGCTAAGACCTACAATAACAATGAATTATACATGCCAAGAAATGATGATGAGCTAAGAAAGTACAAAATGGGGAAAAGTTAAATACCCAAAAACTAAATTGAGCAAAAAGAGGCTAATTTATGTTATAAATCGATAAAACTGATTTGAGGAAAATGGGTTGGTTATGAATAATTGGAATCAAATTGAGCTAAAATCAAGCAAATTGAAATTGATTTAAATAGGAATGAAAACCAAACCTTTGCCAACATAAAGTACCCATAACATAGCTGCAATTGAAACTAGACATAATAATAACATTCCAACTTTCTTTCTGTGAACAAATTTAAAGATCCACATGAACAAATTCTCCTTCTCTTTATTAAAAAACATCTTCGAAGCTTTTCTTGAAGCAATAGGTGGCGTTGACTGATTGACTTTTTGTTGTAAGAACACACCTCCATTTTGTAACTGTTGTTGATGTTGTAATAAAGAACCATAGCTTGATGATCTTTGACCCAATGACCCACTTGTCATTGCTGTCTTCCCTTCAGAACCTCAAATTCTTCTTTCATTTCATTCACAAAATGCCCATAATTGATTTAATCTGTAAACACAACTATTATGTTATAACTTGGAAAAAAGTTTCAAATTTATCATGATTTTAGTATCATAATTCAATAGATATACTAAAAAAGCAAGAAACACAATATTATGTAACAATTTGGATTGAAGATTCAAACTTTTATTACCTTAATTCATTGAAAATTATAAAGCAAGAGACTTTACCTCATTAGCAGCTAGATTTTTTGTAGATCTAGATCTTTTTCTCGTGTTCTTGATTAATAATGAGAAAAGCAAACAAAGATTTAACTAATGTGTTTTGATTATTGAAAACAGAATTGGGGTTTTATTGTTAATTGATGAGTTAGGTTCTGGTTTAAATTGAAATGTTGAAGAAAAAGAATGAAGATGCTGTGCATAGTATTTTTCAGCTGCTCTGTTATTTTCAGTTGTGAATGAGCGTTTTAAAGATGTGCATATTAGATTATGATTGTACTATATCTATAGGTGGTGAATCCGCCTTAACTTTTGGTCACATCATTTTCTTGCCAAAATTAATCCTAATTTGGGTTTATTTGAATATTAGTCTTTTACTTCTGGGATTTTTTAGACTTTACCCTAAAATGAAAGCATAACTACATTTTATGTTTCATTTAAGGAAAAATTACCTTCTTTATCTTTTTCTTAAACAATATTGAAATCTCTTAAATTAAATTGAACACGATAAAAACAACATTAAACCTATAATAATATGTATTCTTAGAAAATCCCGAAAAAAAACACGGCAACCAATTATTATTGAAATATGAAACTTAATATTAAAGACATTAAAGGTTTTAATTGAATCCTAAAATAGAGAAAACTGTCTTTGAGTGTTCGTCCTTTAAATACTTAGTATCTATAGACGACACTTCCCGACTCGAAACAATTTCAAGTTACACATGTTTAAAGTTTGACCATGATTACACGTGTTTCCTTTTATTCTATATCTCAATTTCCTAATAACTTTGATTTCGCAATGGTGATATTACAACATAAGGCAAATTTTGGTATCTTTTTTATGGAAATCCATGTTCTCAATGTGAGGAGATTTCACAATCCGAATATTACAAACTCTACATGAAAAATTGGAATTTGGAGAAGGAAACTTGCAATTCCTCTTGTGAAACTTATGGACATATTTTGTGATAATTGATGAAATGAATGATTAGTGGGTTAAAATATCTTAAGAAACAGTACTAAATAAAGTGTAAAGCACTTTGTTATAAATATAGATTTATTCGGGTGTTGCTAAAAATGTAAGAATACTTTGTTATATAACGTGAATAAAGTGACTAAAACTTTAGAAGTAACTAGAAAATTCTTTCATTAGGAGAAGTTGGACTTGAAGGGATTGTGAGAGTAGTTTAAGTTAGGTTTTTTAGGAAGTATAGTGAAAACTAAACTATAATTACAAACAAACAAAACGGAAATAAATAAATAAATAAATATGTAGAGTGTCAGAGTTTGTGTTGGACACAATTCTTTTAAAACAGATTTCGAGTCTGTTTCCTAGGGTACATCGAAGCAAGCAACGTTCTGCTGGAGTTAACTATACTTTCTTGAAATTGCAGCAGAGTTCGAGACCGTGTACGTTTATTTAGAGAGGAAGAGAACGATTGCTTTCTGATGTGTCTCAAAAGAAACCAATGGCACCATTTATTTAGTACACAACCAAAGGGTTGTCATTAAAAACTATAGCATTGCCATTCAAACGATAATAACCAAAATCATTTTGTTTGAGTGCAACTGTAATGATTTTGTAAACCATTTCCATTGCAGAAACTCTAATTGGTCAAACCAATGTCTCAAAAAAGAACAATGGCACCCTTTATATAGTGTTTAACCAAATGGTGGTCAATAAAAACGATATCATTGTCATTCAAACGATAATAACCAAAATCATTTTATTTGTGAAGTGCAAATGTAATGATTTAGTGAATCATTTCCATAGCAGAAAATGTAATGGGTCAAAATTAGGTCAACCTGATGGGTCATGAGTCGGGTCTAAAATTACAAGTTGCAGCAAAAATCGGCTTGGACAAGCACGCGGCCACACTATGAATCATGAGCTCCAACCCGTTCAAGCCAAGGATTTGCAAATCCCTACGCATAGGAGTTGGAGTGTATGTTAAACTTATTAAACGTTCTTAAAACACTTAAACTTATAAACACCTCATCTTTTGTTCTCATTTTCGATGTGGGACAATCCTAATACCCATCAACTTTTAGTTTCATACACCTCACTTTGAGCTTCGATATCTCATCCACCTCTTATCAACTTCTAGTTTCATACACCTCACTTTGTTCTCATTTTCGAAGCTCTTGTCAAAAGCTACACAACCATATAAAATGTTACATATATTACTATATTTACTTTTAAATAATTAGGTCCAAAATTTGAGAAGAATATAACTTTTATCCTAATTTTTTCCAACGAGTTTAACATTATTTGAAGTTAGCCATGTCTTTGGTTCAACTTGGAGTCCCCTAGAGAGTTAGTTAGAGGTTCATCAATCCTTTCGTTACAAGGGGAGATCTCATAGTAGATGTCAAGTTGGTTCAAACTTTGAGTGTTTGGTTACATCATAATTCATGGTGCAAGTTCATGACTATCAAGCAGGGGCGGATTTGTGCCTATAGCAAAGGGGGTAATTGCCCCCAACGACTAAAAAATTAGTAGTACATTTTAGTCAACTTTTAGATGTTATTTTGAAATGCCCCCAAGCCCATAATTAATCAGGCCCCAACCCAAAACTAATCAAGCCCTCATCCAAGTACAAATATTAAACTAGACCACCGAATAAACCTTTGTTATTCTTAGCTCTCTTTGTTTACAAGCCATTTTCTCCTTTTTATAAGGGTCATTCTCTTAAACTCTTTTATGTGGTGATGTGGGATGTGGAGTTCCAAATAAAATCTCAATTTGATATAGACACCAAATTAAGAAGCATATCATGTATTATTCTTTTGGTGTAATTAATAAATCAACTTACAAATTTGATCATGTATGGATAGAGATCGTTGTGCAAATTAATAAATCACTTCTTTTTATTTTTTATGTAGCTTACAGAATTGATATACTAAATCTATGATAAACAATCTCTTAAACTATTTTGCAATTCTATTGATGTTTTGTAATTTAAATAAGTCGTTAAAGTTGTTTTCAAACTTGTTATACATAGTTTTTTTTATATCTCTATGTATAATATTGTTTTGAGCCAATTGTTTTGTCAATTTTTACTAGGGGTGTTCAATGTTCTATTTGAAACTAAAAAAACTAGAAACTAAACCGATTCGAACCCAAAATAAAATCAAAATGAATTTCTTTAATATGTTATGTTAATAAGTGTTTATTTGAGCTTCTTAATATTGATGTTACATATTTTTATTGAATTAATCACATTAATTGTACGTTAATTAAGTGTATATTTGACTTTATTAATAGTGTAGCTTTGCATAAACAAAATTAAAAAGAAAATCATCATTCGTTTTTCGGTTTAACCCGGACCGAATTTGAATTCGGTTTTCAGTTTAGTTTGGTCACATATGAATTTGGTTTGGTCTTCGAAAATTTTCAAACCAAAGATTTCGAAAATCAAAATCGATAAACACCTTTAGTTTTTACCACAATACTTTTGCCCTCAACGATGGAATTTTCTAGATCTACCACTTGTATCAAGTGTTCGGTTTACATCATATTCATAGGTATTCAAGTTCAAGAGGGTTTATGTCTCAAGAGAATAGTCATTTTTATCATATCAACTTCAAGTCAAATTTCGGATGCAAATGGACAATTGGTTGTAGGTTCAATTGTTCGTTTGGTACGTGTTAATAGTACCTACGTGGTTAACGACGGATTGAAGTGGTGTAGCATTGGCATGAAGTTTGACGCCAAAATAGCGTAATACCCGTGTTATGTAGCGGAATACAATTTTTATTATAAACTGACTCAAGGATAGTTGTATAATATGTTTGTTCTTCACAAATTATCTATACACTTGATTCAACAATGATAATTTATTCGTATGTAGAGTTAAGGATTTATGATATAGTGGTAAGTTTTATGAGTACGATAAAATTAATATTAAATAAAAATTATATAAATTATATTAAAAATATTGAGTCTTAATTTTAAAAGTGTGTAACACAATTATACTTTATATATTAACTATAGTTATTGTGGTTACAAGTTTGTAAGTAGTCAAGAACTCAAGATATGATTGTATTGTTACATGTTCAAACATGCTTTTTATAAAAATAATTAAACTAATTGTAAAATTTTAAAAATAGGAATATGAAGCCTGCAATTTGAGGTCACGATAACTAAGTAATAAATTCAATAGAAATTAATGGAACAGACTATACAAAATTTTTAAATTTGAAAGACAAGGTGTCAACTTCTAGTTCATTTTAACATATATGTTTATTAAAATAACTTAATAATTATTTGTCTAATTTTTAAATAGTTTTACGAGAACGAATCCTGCAATTAAAGGTCACGATCATCAATCATCAATGATATATTTAGTTAGAAGTTATGAAACAGACTATACGAAATATATTAAAAAAATGAAAAGCAACATGCCTGAGATAGAAAATAGAGCAAGAAAGTCCAAGAACAACGAACACCTATGGATATAACTTTTTTGTGTTATTCTGCTTCCATTGGCTTTTCAATACCACCAGTCAAATATAAGATAAATATGAAAAGGATTTAAGAACTAATTAAAGTTTAGAGCACAAGTAATTTTTGTGTTACAGTGTTTAGTAGTAGTGTTCAATTTGTTACTGAAAGTAAGAGAATGGAAAAAGTGTTTAGGAATTCAAGAATTTATTTTTGATTTTTTTATTTGTCAGAAAATTTAAAGAATTTAATAAATACAAATTAATAACAAAAAGAAATAAATTCAGTAAAATAAATAAATAAAAAGATTACAAGTCCTAAAAAGAATTCATAAAATAATTGAAATACAATAAATAAAAAAGTCCTAACATTTAATAATAATAAAAAAAAAAAGATTACAAATTATGCTTTATTACGATTCCTCCAAATATGTTCCACAAGATTGGTTCGTAGACCCTCGTGCATTTCTCGATCATGTAATTCTTTGGTTTTCTTCATATATGTGTCATATCTCTCGTGCCAAACACATTTCATATTCCGAAGAGGCACATAATACTCTTTTGATTCGGCAATATTAAAACTGTTATCTTCAGTAATCATGTTATGCAATATAATGCATGTATGTTGTAGTATATGTCAACTGCCTTGGAGGACACCAAATATTCGCTCAACGTCCTTTCGGGCAGACGTTTGTGCTTTAGTAAACTTCACCCTTTTTGCATCGACAAAACTTGAGAAACCCTTAACGAATGTTGCTCATGACGGGTATATCCCGTCAGCAAGATAGTATCCTCTTGCGTAATTCACATCACACACTTGATACGGGATTTGGGGTGCGGAGTCATTTAGCAAGTTGTTGAACAATGGAGATGAATTAAGGACGTTTAAGTCGTTGTTCGACCCCGCAACCCCAAAGTATGTATGTCAAATCCACATGTCGTATGAGGCAATGACTTCAAGCATTATCATTGGATACCCATGATTGCCTCGTGTGTATTGTCATTTCCATGCATTTGGGCGTTGTGTCCAACACCAGTGCATACAATCTATGCTTTCAAGCATCCCCGAAAAATCATGATCCTCTTCATGTTTTGCATTTCTCGATCATGCACTTTGTAAAATTTTGTAATGTTTCACATGACATTTTTTAAAAAATTTGTAAATATTTGTCAAATGCATCCGTTGTTGTGTCGTATGCCAATTAGCGTAGGGCAAATGTCACTTTCTAAATAGTGGTAAAACCCGGAACAACACCTGCATTGTTTCGTTGTCGAAAATATAGAAAATATTCGGATATAGGTTCGATAGAGTAAGTAGTTATACCTGCAACAATTCGGAGGAACAGTTGTTCTCTCATACGAAAGCGATGTTTGAAATACTCCTTGTGGTATTTCGAGTTTTCATCAAGTAACCGTTCATTAACGTTTGGTGTGCACCAACCCGATCGCGATATATGTACTGACGTGTACGTGAACTTTCGGCTTCTTCTTGAGGTATTAAAACTTAATTCCGATAATTACGAGCTTGAATGAGGAGTTGTAATGTTGTTTCGTCTTCGGAAGAAGAATAAGAAGACATAATTGTTAATTATTGAGTTTTTGAATGTGTGTTTGTAGATGAGAAAGAGTGTTTGATAAAATTTTGTTAGAAGTGTTGTATTTATAGATAGAAAATAGGATATACAAAACATTCATATGACTATTTCCTTTTTCTTTTTTTTTAAAAAAAAAAGAAAAAAAAAACTAGCAGTTTAAGACTCAAAAGAAAAAAAATATAAAAAATGGGAACACGACGTCCACACTGCCACTGGAACATCATTCCAGAGTGGCAGAATGCCCTTCCCGCCAGCGTTCCGGTGATGAAACGCGTGTGTCCCTCCTCACTTTGTGTGCTCTTATGGTCCATTTATGCGTGGCATGTACTATAAGTGCATTAGTAAGATGCACGATGCGATGAATAATATTTGAGATTGGTGTAGAAAAAAGAAGTGACTAACTCTTGTAAAATTTATTCGAATGATACGTAGTAGATCAAACAAATAATAATAAATATAATGTAATATTATAAACAACGTTTCCAATGCAGAAAATAATAGATAAGTAAAAACATGTAACATGTCAATATATATATATGATGAATTATGATCAAGCGGGAAGGGTCAAATGGCGAGAAGAGTGAGCAAATTATCTTAGTCCTCCATTTTTTGATCAATGGTTGAAAATGAATGACATTTTTATAATTAATTTGAAATGTAAGGGTACAAGTTAGAAAAAAAAACACAACACAAATTTTTAATCTTCACCCCTCCACTTTATATCCAATTTTAATTCCCCCCCTCCTCCACTTTTTAACTACCTTCCTTCCTCCATTCATCTTTCCCACCCCCACCTCAAACAGCCGCCGTTGGCCACCGCCTGCCGCCAAAAGTTCTGACGAAATTTGTTTTTTTCTTTTTTTACAAACTTTTTTAATTGTTACGTTTTTATGTTTTTTCGTTTTCTTTTCGATTTTTACATTTTATTAACGTTCTTTTACGTTTTATTAACATTTTTTACGTTATCTTTTCTTTTTTTACGTTTTTTTCGTTTTTTACAAATTATTAACGTTCTTTCGTTTTTTTCGTTTTTAACGTTTTTTCGTTTTTTTCATTTTAAATGTTTTATTAACGTTTTTATTCGTTTTTTCATTATTATTTTTTTTATGTTTTTTTAATGTTTTGTTGCTGCATTTTATATATACTGCATGTTTTTTTGATGTTCTTTACTGCAATTTCGATATATTGCATTATATATATATAAAAGATTTCATTTTGATGTTTGTTGCTGCATGTTATATTTAATGCAATATATCGAAATTGCAGTAAAGAACATCAAAATAACATGCAGTATATATAAAATGCAACAACAAACATCAAAATGTCATGCAATAATATGCAGCAAAAAAGATAAAAATAATATGTAGTATATATACATGCAGGAACAAACATCAAAATGACATGCAGAATATATATAAAATGCATCAACAAAATAACATGCAGTATGTACAAAATGTAGCAATAAACATCAAAATATCATAAAAAAGCGAAAAAAAGAAGTTATAAAACATAAAAAAAAACGAAAGAAAACAAAAAAAGTGTAAAAAAACAAAAAGAAATGTAAACAAACTTATAAAAATGTTAAAAATGTAAAAGAAAAAACGTTAATAAAATGTAAAAAACGAAAAAGTACGTAAAAAAAAAAAAATCAACCGGATTCAGGCGGCTGGCGGAGGCTGGTGGTAGCAGATAGTGGTTAGTGAGGATGAAGGTAAGAGTTTGAGTGAAGAATAAATAAAAGGGAGTAAAGTATAGTATATGAAAAATGGAAGGATTAAAATAAAAATTGAATAGGTGACATGTGTCACTTTTTATTTGACTAAAAGTTATTCACTTTGCTCTTTTAAAGAGGGCTGCCTCTTGAACGTACTCATATATGATATGACTACATTATAGAAAAGGTGTTTATATGTTGATGTAAAAAAAGAGTCGTTAACATTTAACATCTAAAGTTATATATTGATATGGATGTTGATTATAATATAATAATATACGGTGTTGTTATGAAATTGCACATTTTTGTGTACGAAATTGGTTACAGCTTCAAACGAATTCGCTATGAAATTGATATTACCTACATATTTTTTAAGCACGTACCAATATTTTCTAAAATTATGGGTTAAAGAATACAATCAATTTTGTTATTGTTTGATATTTCACAATAGTAGATGACAAGAGATATATAAGTGTATTATTATGTGTGTATTGAGAGTTTCATTGTATATCAGTATATTTTCCACCATTTGATATATATATATATATATATATTTTATATGTGCTTGATGTGAAATTATAAAAGACATAGCGTGTTTTGATGTTTGTACATTTATTTTTTTAATTGATTGTGCTTGTGGGAGGTCATTGTTTAGTCGTTAAAATCGCTTAGTAGTGTCTCTTTCTTTTATTACTTATAAGAAATTTCTTTAATATATGTAAATTTATATGTTTAAAATAAAGTTATTGTTTCTACTTTGTTAATCATCTCAAAAAGGGTATATGGTCATTCACAAAATGATTGCAGGCCATAAATAGTTAACCGAATTAACAGTATTATATTTGAACATTAACCAAATTAACTGTTTTAACCAATCCATTAATTATTCGAAAGATTAATTACGAGACAATTTTAGTTCATATCTACCCTACCTATCCATGTTCACCCTAATATATTGTTACATAAGCATGTTGTAAGCATGCCTTGTAGGAATAAAATCTAAAATAATAACATTTTATGTTATGAGAAAAAACGAGACATTCATTGATATTTTTTAAGACTGTGTATGTAAATCACTTCAGATATGATGTTTAAAACGAAACTAAAGATCTTTATTAGAACTCTGCACTCACAGCGAAAGTTCAAGTAAAATATTAAAGAACCTAAAATAACCCAATTGACTTTTGAATCTCATGGATTCGGAAACGTACAAATGATTTGAAAAGACATGGTGGTTGTTGACGTAGATCTTCGTAACTCATTTAGCAACCTAAAATGGTCCAATTTAGTATTAACTTTTTATTTTAAATAGATGCATAACATTCAGTTTAACTAAAATGAATATTTATTTATAAATGTTTTATCAATATTTGATTAAGTTATCCATTGATCATTCTTTAACTTATAATTGTTTTTTTAGTAATGGGTTACCCCAGTAAAAGTATATTAGTCACAGGAAATGTTTAATACAATGAAATGTGACTAAAATACCGCATTAACCTCAAGCCAACGCTTGAACTACCACTGAAAACATATGAGACATGCCTCATACATATCAGAACTAAAAAATAAAATCAAAATACATCCCATAGCATCTTGCCTATTCTCCATGCCTCATTGGTCTCGGCCTTCCAAAAGGACAACACCTCACAATAAGATGTCATAATGAAGAGACAATCAACGACCATATAGCCTAAAATTAGAAGGCATCTTCCAATTAGCCAAAAGCCGATTACACTAATGGTATTCTTAAATTTGAAGGTGATGAAATTTAAACGAACCGTTACCAGAATCATATCACGAACTTCCTCCGGAGGCCTTTTATTTTTCTTGAACAAACTGTTTTACGCTCAATCCAAATGAAGTACGTAGCAGCCCCCAAAAGCAGCCTACCAATAATGCTCCTAGCCGTCCTTTTACTTTTTTTTTTTTTGGATAAAGGGTTATACTCGGTAAGATTTAACCTTTTACTTGCAATGGGCTGAAGATGATTGACAATATTAGTTAACCTTGGTTGCACGCCCTCCATTCAAACAAGGTGACGAATAAGTAACCAAACTTGAGTCGAAAATGCGCACTCAAAGTAGAGGTGAGAATGAGAATCTGGTTGAGTATCACAAAAGGTACAAAGACGCAGGTTTAAGTCGGTATCCCCGACATCCCATTGCCTAAATAAATCATGAGTTTTCAAACTATTCCTTATTATAAGCCATAAATGAAAAGAATGCCGCGGAATACAATGCGGAAACCAAACTATGCGGTACCAGCTCACTTCAATACCGCGAGGTCTAAGGGCCTCCCAAGCTTGCTTAACCGAGAAATCAGAAAGTTTACCATTTAAGTCTCGCCATCAAATAGAATCACAACCATTAGCATGCAAAATAGGCGTTGGAGTAAGCCCTAGTTCCGGGGCTTTAAGAAGCCAAGATTGAGGCCATTTCCATTCATTGTTAAGCACCATTTCAACAACATTGTTTTGAAGGTTGAAACCCTCCCTAGCAATATCACGAGGAGAAAGAAATCTAACCAACAGGCAGCTAGTATAATAACCCAATATAAAATATGTATAATTTAATTATAAAAGTTAATGACGGATACTATTTTATATCATGTACAATTAATTAAGTAATTAAATGTCAAACTATAATTCACGTGTCTCCAATAATCCGTTTCTTTTGGAGCAAGTCGATACTTTATCGGCACCAAATTACGTTATATAGGACTCTCAAAATCTCAAACTATAATTCACAATACAAACATTAATTAATTCCGAAAATCATATTTGGTAAAAGTGAAGAAGAAAGCAACAGTTTAAGAGTTAACAGGAGGTTTTGTGAACGCGATCGATACAAAAGCGGGTTTCACTTAGAGGTAATTCTTAAACCATTAACATGTAATAATCTAGTTGTATCTACTATTCTAAATCATTGTCGAAATATGCATATTCGTTGTGATTACAATGATTGAAATTAAATTCCCCGTTTGAACTATTATTTACGTCGACAATATCGGAAGATTTCGGCTCTTAAAATATACATGTTATCAATGAATCGAAACCTGTAAATTAATACTAAAACACACATCAATCTTGTACAACCTAGTATTAACGATTCCGTCACAGAATCATTATTTTAGTATAGCTAATGATATGGAAAAATTCTTAGTTAAACTACTACATTCGATGATAACGGTAAGTTTCGGGTTCTAAAATACATAGTTGGGTAGAAAATCGGAACCTAAAATCGATTGTAATGTATCTTAATATGTTAGACGATATTTTGTACCTAATTATTCATAAATTAATTAAATAAGTCGAACGAATGTCGAAAGAAATAAGTTCGTACGTTCTTCGCATGAACAGAAATGATACTCATGGGTTTTATTTATAAATTTACACTTTGACCCCTGGACTATATTAAATGTTACAAATAATTAAAATGCTATAATTACGTTGTGGCCCCTGATGGACTTCTGTTTTGCTAAACAATTAATAAGTATGATGAATCTGCATATAGGCCCCTGTGAAACGTAATTTCTTTCAAACGGATACTATAATTGTTTAACATGTGACTATTGTTTTATTAACTTAATAAGAGAATTTAATATTTAACTTAACTATGGTTCGTATATAAATATTCAAATAACATTATATAAATAATTACTTAGAAATGGGACATAGGACATTAGGAGAAAAATAATTAAGATATGTAAATATTCTAAAGTTAGTCAAATTATTTATTTTGTGTAGACCTTGTTGGGAATTTTGGAGTATCTTTTCGATCTTGAGAGCTAGCTTTAGACATTTATCCAGGTACGGATGTCCGTACTCTTCTTTCAGCGTTATCTTGACATGCTTCTTTGATTATCTTGTGATCTCTTTTGTCATTCATTGTGAAATACTTGCGCGTTCTGATTCCTTCTATTTGAGTTGAACTGTTATATGAGTTTTGATTAAATTGTGGAAACTTTTGAGAAAACTTGCGTGAAAAATGATTTTGGAAAACTTGGTGATTTATTGGTTTGCGAGCCTTTGTGATTCATTTGGTGTAGGTTCCATATGCATGGTGAATATAATCTGGTGTGTGGTTGGTTTGTATGTTCACTGTGCGACCATAGAACCCTAGAATTTTGTAGACAGGAGATAGGTATACCGAATCAACTACCTGTGGAGGTACCACAGGCTTGTCATTGTGGCGCCAATGACTTGGCACTATCCGTGGCGGTGGGATTAGTCCACGGCGTCTCCCCTTCTGTTATATTATTTGTGTGCTTATGCTCGCGGGAGAGCTTTTGGATTATTTGGGAGGCGTATGGATGCATCCTAGGCTATGTTATGATTTGTGTAGAGCGGTCGTGTGGTGTAGTGCCATACACACCTTCCGATTAGGGGAAACACCTGGAGTCATGACCAGTGTGTATTTGTGATATTATTTGGCACTGGTTTGGTGCAGTCTGGTTACGTTGTTGTAGGGTACTCGGTATAAATTAACCCAACCCCTCGTTGTTTCAGCCTTTATTCATTTGTTTACTCTGGTGTAAGGGTGGTATTACTCGAAGGGTGATTTTGGAAAATTATATTATTTATTTCGTTTCATTCTTATATTGAGATATTATTACTGTTATACTTTGTTTCTGTCAACATCCGCGCACTGAGCAATTCGCTCAGCCGCATTTTCTTTTCCTGCGGCAGGTAATCAGGGTACTGTGGGATGAGTGAGAGAGCTTCAAGATTCTTGGAGATACCTTAGAGACCTACCTTGATTTACTAGTTTGGACTTATTTATTACTTTGAAATTTTAAGTTATCGTTGGAAACAACATTTATGGTTGCATTTAAACCTTGGTTATTTATTATTTTAAGAAAACTATGTTGACTTTAATTATTTAGTATTAAATGTGACCTTCTGTTTCATTATTGGAACCGGGGTGTTACAGCTAGGGCACCGAAGATCATACTAAGCCGATGTTTTTAGCCCGTTACCAATCTGAGACCAAAAAAACGGTCTAACAAACTCTCGTAATTGGAGTAACTTTAGCCATTCCCAACTAAAGTTCGCCTTTTTAACTTATACGTATGAATCCAACGCACCCATAAAGACTCTTTGTTGGTCACAATATTCCAAATATGCGTAGTCATCAATGCCGTGTTAAAAAGATCAAGGCTACAAATACCGAGCCCTCCCTCCCATTTAGGAAGGTAAATATCATTCCAAGCAACTATAGCTATCCCGCGTTTTTAGCTCACCATTATAATAAAAATATTAAGTGATAACATGTATAAGTTGGTATCTATTGATGAATGTTAAATTATAATTTTTTCAATGTATTCTAGATTATAATACTTATTTTCTGTTAATTAAATGAGTATAATTATGTCTTAGAAAAGATATATAAAATTACTCAACGATGAATATCAGTTTATGATTATTGATTGAATAGAGATATAAGTTATAAAAAATGACTATATTCATAAAATAAAATATTAAATTATAATTTTAAATATTTTGTTGATGAATTTTATAGAAATACTAATGTTCTAGAATTTTGAGTTACTTTAGCTTTAGTGATGAATGATTAATAATTCAAAATTATCCGTTTATAGGTTTTATTTGATGAATCTAGTTTAACTTTATCGTTCTCTTTTAGGTTTAAGGTGATTGAAACCGAAAACTTAACTTATAATGAAAATCTAAAAGTCAAAGTGTTGAAGAGGAATGTGATTGATGAAGATCCCTTTTATAAATATTTTAGTTTTTGAATATCTTTTCTAATTATTTACTATATTTTAGTTTTTACATTTAATTAATTTGTAATATCAAATATATTTAGTTTTATTGATCTTCCTTTTCATGCACAACTGTATCTTGAATCTTGGTGGCTGGCATCTACGTCGTGTAGTCATGGGCTACATATTTATTGGGATGCAATTTTATTCCTATATATAATCAAAAAATATTTAAATAAGGTCATGAATGCTAGGTGTATTGTCGAAAAAGGGATATTGTTATTTTTCATATTATATTTGCTAATGATAATCACTAATTAATTACGAGTGTAGCTCCAATTGCTTTTGTCGTTTAAGTTTTAACTCATAGTTTTAACTCATTTATAATCTGTATTAAGTATTTAATATTTTTTTACTTAATTTTTTTAAAAAGAATATTGAAAAATTACTATTTTATCCTTCCACTTATCCCCTTCACTTATTAATTATATAAAATATTCAATTAATATTATATTTCACATAATACATTTAAATATCTTCTTTCTTCTTTTATATCACAATATTGAATTTACAATTACAATAATTTAAACTATTATAAAAGATCACCTTCATTAAAGAAGTATCAATTATAGCATTCAAATACTATTAAAAATTTGTCTCTCAATATCAACATGTGAATATTTACCCGTGGTTATGCGCGGGATTCGACGATAGTTTTTAATTATTATCTTCAGCTTGCAATTCTTTTTGTATATCATAATTATAAATCTCAACTTCCCGACAAATAATTGTTTGATTTACACAAATTGCAATACATGAGTAATATTGTATTCTAATAACGTAAAACCCTCAAAATCGAGTTGCCTTAATCGGAAGAAAGCCAAGTAAACTAAAAATAAATAAGGTTTTAGATAATAGGAAGTTGTAAAACAGTTTTTCAGTGTTCTGGATAGTGTTTTGAGAGGAAATTGTTGTTGAAAAAGTGAAAGAGTAACGAAAACTGTTTTCAGTGTTCTGGACAGTGTTCTGCATTTTTATTATTATTATTATTATTATTATTATTTTTTAAAAGAAATTCAAATAATTGAAACAAATAACAAAATAAATTCATTAAAATACAAAAGTACATATTGCAAGTCTTAAAAAGAATACATTCAAGCGTCTCCTGACCTCGATTCCCACCCCATCATGTCACAAACTTTATCCTTTTCCTTTTCGATAATGAATTTATCAACGTTTTAGTCTCTACGATTAGACACCTCACATGATATACTTTCGACGAATTTTTTTTTTTTTGTGGGTGTTGAAAACCGGTAACACATGTGTTAATTGTTGGTAACACATGTGTTACCAGCAACTAACACATGCGTTACCAGAAACTAACATATGTGTTATTGGCAACTAACACATGTGTTACTAGTTTTCAAAATCCACAAAAAAATGAAAAAAAAAGTTCGTCAAAAGTATACCTTGTGAGATGTTTAATCGAAGAGAAAAAAATGTTGATTTTTATGGTGCAATATTTATAATTTTTTGACTAGCCGTCTGTGAGGTATTCAATTTTTTAAAATGTGAGGGTATTATTATCTTAATGAAATAGACGGTTAAGATTGATATCTTTATTCTCATAAAAAATTCCATTCTTATTTGAGCTTAGTTCTATTGTGATTATATGTAATAATTAAATTTATAGAAAAAGAAAAAAAAACCCACTACACATTTGGTAAATAAGTTTGAACAAACATCATAATAGTAAATGAGAATGAAAATTTTAGGAGACTGGAGGAATGAATCCTAGCCATCCATTTGGCAAAATCCAGTTTTTCCCCCAAGTTAAATATCTCACAAATAGCTAATAGAAAAAAATTATAAAATTTGTACCATAAAAATCAACGTTCTTTTCTCTACGATTAGACATCCCTCATGATATACTTTCGACGAATTTTGTTTTTTTGTGGGGTTGAAAACCGGTAACACATGTGTTAGTGGTTGGTAACACATGTGTTACTACCGACTAACACATGTGTTACCAGCAGCTAACACATGTGTTACTAACAACTAACACATGTGTTACGACAACTAACACATGTGTTACCATCGACTAACACATGTGTTACCAGCGACTAACATATGTGTTACCATCGACTAACACATGTGTTACCAGCGACTAACATATGTGTTACCAGCGACTAACATATGTGTTACCTAGTTATTGGTAACATATGTGTTACTTGCTACCAACACATGTGTTACTTGCTACCAACACATGTGTTACTTGCTACCAACACATGTGTTACAGATACTAACACATGTGTTACCAGCGACTAACACATGTGTTACCAGCAGCTAACACATGTGCTACCAATTTTCGAAACCCACCCAAAAATGAAAAAAAAAAAAAAAGTTCATCGAAAGTATACCTTGTGAGATGTTTAATCGAAGAGAAAAAAATGCTGATTTTTATAGTTCAATTTTTTTTTTTTTACTAGCTGTTTGTGAGATATTCAATTTTTTAAAATGTTGGGGGTATTATTATTTTGATAAAATGGATGGTTGAGATTGATTCCTTCATTTTTATAAAAAATTTCATTATCATTTGAATTTAATTCTAATAGTAAATACCTTTTTCCTAAACATTTTATTGGCTAAAAACTCTTTTATTTTTAATTGTTATGTGAAATATACCCTTAGTTACGTCCAAAAGCAATATTTTTAATATCACCAATTATTCAAAATCAAAATAAAAATATTATTTTAAATGATGATACTTACCAATTTTATAAATATGGCACGACCTCATTGAGAATGACTATTTGCAAAATATCATATAAATGTGCTTTGGTGCCATTCAATCAGTAAATTTAGCAAAATAAATATATTATTAACAAGTAGATGTCTTCATCTACATTACTCTTTCTATTTATAGAAAATAAAGATTATTTGAAGTTTGTGTTTGTCTAATTTCGATTGGTTTAACTTCACTTTTAATCTAAAGCAAGCTTGAAGTTATTGGTCAACTTTTAAGGTCACGTCTCCATCAGTCCATGGTCTTTAATTAGTTGCTATAGGTTAGTTTGCCCATTGATTCTCGTTTTTGTTACGTCTAGATGAAAATAACCTAGTCATATCATATCATGCACGTTCCTTATGTATAATTAATATTTATTTAATAATAATAGACCATAGATATTGATTTTAATATCATAGAAATGAATGAATAGGGTACGTTGATCTCTCATGATCTCTTAATCATTACATGTTTTTTTCATTATTTTTCAAAATGAGAATAACTATAAATAAATTGATTCGTGTACAGCCAATTTTCGTTCATAAATAATTTATTTTGATTGGCCTAAGGAAACTATTAATGATAAACTACCATATATGATTATTTGTTGTATATTGATCGACTTTTCCATACCTACACTTTCATTTGACAATCCTATAAGGAGGGTGTGGAAGATGGACGATCACACATATCGTAGATCTTCATCCAAAATAATTGGACATGTTCATATTATATTTAATTCACTTTATTTCTAAAGTAAGAGAATTTATTTTACTAACTAGATTTAGAATAAATATATATATATATATATATATTCCACATAAGAATATACATCAATTCTAGGGTTCAATTAGTGGCAATGGAAATTGAATCGACGTACCATACTTCGAATAAAAGTGTCAGACACGAGCCGACCACTTACATTGATGTAGATAACATTCCACCTTTATGAAATACTTAAAAGGCAATATAATTAGACTGAACCGAGCCGGTCCTCGCACGTCATAACAGATCTCGGACCTCATATATGACTTTTGGGTATGAGCTCTCAAGTGCATTACGATTCCTCTGAAAAAAGTGGAATCCACTTAGTGACATCCGAGCTCAGATGCCATAATTACCAAGCTCGGCCAACACATACTTTGCATGATTTCTCGACAATATCTGAAAACAGTACCAAAGGGAATATTCGTGGAGGTTATTGTTTGCATGACCACCTAATTAACTTAGTTTACCCATCTTATTGGCACATCTTGTGGGCTTACATCAACATGGATTTCAGAGAATGTAAACATCCTCAAACCCTAACTGACATCCTTCTAAAACCTTCTAAAAGGTAGAGTTTCACTATCTAAACAAACCAGTGCTAGCTCTAATGAGATAGACATTATCATTCAAGCACCCCATACACTCAAAATCGCCTCTTTGCGTGATTTTGAGGATTAATCTCTTGGACACTCTCGATTGAGTTAGCCTTAAACCGGATTTGCACGTACGTCGGAGTGTCAAAGATTAATTGCCCACAAACCCTACATTGTTTTGCACTCAAGATGACATATGTTTGATCAAATGGCGCCATCTGCTGTTTAATCCACTAATAGAAATGCCGATTTCACCAATTCTTGTTAACTTTTCTTCTTAACCACCGCAAACCATCGTTCCGTCCACCAGAATCTGCTGTTTGTCACTAAAACGCATTATGGTTACAATTTCGTCAACAACGCCACCACTTCCAATTGTGAGTTCTTCTCAGGACACTCAAGCCGTCGCTTCTCAGTCGGCACACTTAAGCGTTACGCCCATGGTGGTGCAGAGCACCCCAATTATCAATCCAAACTCGTACACGCCGGTTCTCCCACTTTGTTTAGCGCAAGGGTTGATCTAATTAGATTGGATTTTGGTATTGGTCAGGGGCTGAACTCTGGAAGCTCCAGTCAAAGCGCTCCCTAGTACTTTGTCCCACCACCTTTGTATATGCAGCAAATGAATTTAGCGCCTACTCCACCTCCTCCGGCACATTTTATCTCGCCGAGTAGCGCTCATAAAATACTTAGGCAGACGGGGTATGTCATCAGCCCTGAACCAAGCGTTGCATGGCCTCCTATGAATTACGGTTCATTCATACCACCGCTAAGCCAATCCCAACTGCCATTACACACTCCACCACCAGTAGGTTTTCCGAACCCAAGCTCTCAATATGTCCCAAGTCCGAACTCGATGTAGAATGTCACACTGCCTGATGTGCAAAATCTAGTTATAAAATTTATAAAAAGAATACCGCAAATAACTATTACACAACCGGGCAGTGAACTCTGTCGAGCAGTAGTATAGCTTTGGTAAATCTAAGTCGAACCAAGAGGACCAAGCAATCAAGAGTGTGTAGCAAGTGTACATTAATCTAAACAAATAAGTAAATGTGGGGGGTTTGCAACCGAGTTGTTGCGATGCAATTGTCACTAAGAAAATAAAAGTAGATAAAACAGGCAGTTGGATTCGAAAGAATCGGTTTAGAGTTTATCAATATTAAAACGGCATTCACTTGTAATATTTCGCTAATGACTTCAAGGTGTTTGTTAAAACGTGTTTATCTAGTATTGTTTATCATATTGAATTTAGAATATGATTCACTTTCACTCCTCCTGACCAAATGGTTAGAAATGATCTATCACTTTCACTCCAAGTTTCTAGCAAAACTAAATCTCAATTCAATTTGTTAATTCATGATTTAATCTTGTAAACCTGTTCTCATGGGATTACTAAACTTAATTTGATTTCTCTAGTTAAGTTTAATTTAGATACAATTGAGTTTAATCAACTTTTCCTATTTCAATATTGATATCGCAATTAAATTAACAATTATTGATAGACAAACAATTGTAATAAACCATTAGAATGTAAAAGCTTTCACTACAGACATCAAACAAACTGCCAATAACACAAATCAACAATTAAATCTCAACCACAGTAGGTTCTTCGATTAAAAATGAATTAAACAATTTTAAACGTCCCTAATAAATATTTCACATCATCCAAGTGAATGTTAAGGTAATCAGCCCATGCTCAGGCTAATAAGAACAATAAACACCAATGAAATGGAATTGAACAGTGTTTAAATGAAAAGAATGATAAACCGAATTCGCAAACACTGGTTGTGTTAAATCTTGGATTAATGAGTAACAATGGCTTGGGAAAGGTTGTCAATCCTCCAAAAAGTTACCAGAAGTCGCCCACATGACCAAAGAAAATGGCCCCCTAAAACTTAGTGTGAAATTAGGGTTTAATTGTGATTAAAACTGAAAAATCCCGTATCTGCATTCTACCCGGGCGGGTACAAGGCTTACTCGGCGGGCACTCATGTTTTATAGCATTGACATCTATTTGAAAGTTGTATCCCTCTGAGTTCCATGAATTTGGGCTTTTGAATCACCTCTATGGGAGTCCGTATGAAGGAGTTATGGCCAAAACTATGGATCCTTGTCGAAACTACAACACTTCTCCTTTCTCGATATTTTCTTCAATGTTTTTATTCATTTTAAGTATCCAAAATTCATTAAACTCATGACAAATACGAATAAAATGAGAGATATTGCAAAGGATAAACATGTATGAGTTGAGCAATATCACCGCCACTGGATACGAGAAGGTTATTGGAAAATATAATCGTCCAAGCAGCTTCACCCGCTTTCTCACCATCTCTAACACACAATACCATGGTGGACACCATGATAATAACTTGTTCGCATCAATGACAGGTGAAAAAGTCATAAACCTTTGCAACTTTCGACTACCACTAAACGGTTCGCACCTCATATTGCCAACCATCCGCTTCCCGAAGTTATGATCACGCCACTTTCTTTGGAAGATGTTGTTGCTTGTCACATGTTCCCATCGTGTTGCAATCGGTTGCTCGTGAGTGGTTTTCCAAGTTGCCACCACAGAGCATCACGAGCTTTGGTGATTTGAGAGCCAAGTTTTAGGCACAATATGGCATGTACAGTAAGAGACACTTGACGAATACATCACTCGGTTTATTGTCGAGTGCCAGAAGATATCAGACCTTCCACCAAGCCAAGAAGCGGGCTTCACATACAGAGGCTCATGAGAAAACTCCTAAAGAAATTTTCCATAGTGGTACAGATTTCCAGATCGTACCGACGATCCAGAGAAGACCAAGAACTCACAATGATTATAGACGTGATGATGATCGAGACAGAAATAGAGGTCATGATGCGACCGCCATTTTACCCATGATCGGAATCAAGATGGGGGTTCGGGACCTAGTAGGTTTAGTAACTTTTGCAGAGATAATAGGCGTGAATATTGCCGTAAGTACCGCCATGCCTCTAGTTGATCATGACACAGGGTCACTGTTAAATTCCTTAAGCAAAACGCCAAGGGAGATTCTGGCCTCGGAACCATCAAAGTTCACTTTTAACCCTCCCCCACTAATGAAACCCGGGATTAGCCCACAAATGGGAAGCACTGCGACTTTCACGAAGAGCATTGCCACGACAATGATGAGTGTCGTTAGTTAAAAAAAGAAATCAAAGCGGCGATTCAGGCAGGCAAGCTTGATCACCTGCTACTAGGTACACTGTTTAAGAAAGCAGATACCACGAAAACATACGGCTAGAAAAAGAAAAAGGAAACCGGAGCTAAGACACCAGATGTAATGATTCACATGATCTATTCCTGGGGTTCTTTGCTTCACAATACGGTGAATCTTAAGAACAACCCTAGTTCATACTTACAACTATACTCCCCTTAGCCGTAGTATACTTAGGTCCCTAGCCATTATAAATAGAAATCCGTTCTGTCATCGTCTGACATTCCCACCAATGACGTTTGCCGTGACCGAAGCTTATGGTCGCATCAAGTTTTCGGTGCTGTTGCCGGGGAATCAACCATAAGACCTAGAGGTGTCCTGATGAACCTTTCTTCTTAGCGAAACCTTAGGATAGTTTCACTTCTTACACCCCTACAATTCTTTCCAAAATCTTTCCGATGTTGACCATTCATCTGGATCTAAGCTAATGACTCCTTTCCTCGAACTGATTCCGTCATTCGAAGTATTCAAAAGGAAAAGATCTCCCGCTGTCAACAACCGATTGTTGTTCGTATCATGGTAGCCGATAACACTAAACCCTTGATTGAAGGTCGAGGTGGACTATAAACTACCCAATTTTTGATGGTGCGTCTTTCAAACTCAAACACCACATTGTTCAACTTATCAAAGAAAACTGTAAATTCCCTGGATTACCTTATGATGACCCTTAATCCTACTTAGACAAATTTATTGAGACCTCCAATTATTACGAAGAGAATGGGGTTGAGCAGCATATAGTTCACTGATACATGTTCCCCTATCTCCTACTCTCCATGCCTTATCTTTGTTTGAGAGATTAGAACTGGCTCTATCACCTCTTGGACGGATATGGAAACAAAATTCTTAACTAAATACATCCCTCTGTCCAAACAAACCAGATTAAAGAATAAAATTATGAACTTTCATCAGTCTCATGATGAGTCTATCTATACAAGATGGGAGCGATTCAAGAGACTCCTAAAAATATGTCCAAACCACCAACTTGAGAGATCCACCCAAGTATGAAGTTCCTGAAGTGCAGTATAGAAGAAGCTTGGAGTCTGATTGAGAATATGAGGATGCACCATCACGATTGGAAAACCGATGAGCATTCGTCATCATTAGCACCATCAACACCCCCAGACGTTGCTCCAAACCATCATATCACCCTAGACGTTGCTACTCAGGGTAACTTCCTGAAGTGCAGTACAGAAGAAGCTTGGAGTCTGATCGAGAATATGAGGAGGCACCATCACGATTGGAAAACCGATGAGCATTCGTCATCATTAGCACCATCAACACCCCCAGCTGCTTACAACCCGATCCAAATCGAGGCAATCAAGTCCTTAACCAAACATATCGAAACTCCAGTGAAACAAATCGAATTGCTGAAGCAACAACCGCCACATTTCCACCAAGTTCAAGCTTGCCAAAACTGTACCAACCCTCCTACAAAGGAACACCAGGTTAAGTATGAGGACAATCTACGATGCCTAATTCGCAACTCGTCCTCAAAATCCGCACGGTTTCGCTCAAAATTCTCCACCTATGACTAGAGGAACTCTATTTCCTCCACGAAACAATCAACCAGCCTTTCAACACGGATACACACCTAGATACCAAAACTACCCACAACAACTCTAACTTACATGCAACCAATCCCTATTGTTAACCGCACTAGATACCATCCAACCCAATGAACCTACTAGGAGAAAGTATCAACCTAATGCCATACTCACTTTACACTAGACTTGAACTAGGAACCCTAAAACCTTCTAAGATGAGCGTACAACTAGCTGACCAATAATCCGATATCCTAAAGGAATAGCTGAGAACGTAATGGTCAAGGTTAAAAAGTTATGGTTCCCAAAACAAACTTTTTAGTGATGGATATCCAGGAGGACATAAAGGTTCCAATCATCTTAGGAAGAGCATTTATGAACATTGCTCGTGTAATTATCGATGTATACTCACAAACTATCAGCCTTCGATCCCATGGAGAAGCTATTTCCTTCAACATTAATCACGCTGATTGTTGTATGACGGAGCATGTAGAGATATACGCCATCTTAAAGGGCAGAGTAACTTCGGATGATGAGACTTCTGAGGCGTCAGATACGGAGATGCCTGATGAACACGTCAGTTTCAGCTCCGACACTGAAGAAGAAGAAGAAGAAATGGAAGAGGAGGAAGAAACAGAGGAAATGGAAGAAGAAGAAGAGGAGAACCAGTCCATGCCATCTCATCACTACCTTTCTAATTCAAGTTGTCCGACAATAGAGATCATGCAGATCGAGAACACTACAACGAGTCAGACGAAGAACCATCGACTGACTACTCCCATGATTCCGAATATGCTCTCACCATGAAGAGACTCATCACATCAGTCATAGAACCGACTAGGCCACTCACTTTTCCTCAATTTTGTGCTTTGCTGAATATAGAAAGTGCTATCGCTTTTTCTAAACAACACCCAGAGCTACGTGTTAGGTCTTATAGATCCCAGAACTTGATTAACAGATTAAATTTAGAGTTTAATTATAATATCGGGTTAAATCAATATTCAAACAAAGTTTATTCTTTGCGGAATGAAGAACAATTGTAACAACGGTGATTGAATTAAAAGAATATGTATTATTCAATAATTCAAAGTGATTACAAAATGAATAATTCAATCACATTTATTTAAATAAAATTAATAAATCACAGATTATAGCCTAAATTCACAGAGAATTTTTAAGTATAAAACTATGTAAACTATGTAATCAACATTTTCTATGAACACTCAATCACCTATTTATACATGTATATGTATTGAATGTTAGTTAATGATACGTCGTGATTTAGGGAAGACTAAATCAATTATCAAATTTGAATATTTGATTTGGCCGCACATTAATTTCTGAATCTGCAACGGTCTTGACTTTGTAGGTTTGACTCTATTTAAGTTATCTTCAATCTGTAAGACTTGAGTATGTATTCTTCACTCTGTGAAATCTTCAATCTGTCATGATCTTAGTCTGTAGTCTTGTGAGTCTGTGATCATCTCAGTCTGTACATCCCAGACTCAAATTATACAGACTAAGAATTAACACAGTAAAATTATGCTGATTCAAATTTTGACTTTTCAGATTTATAACTTAGGTTTGATCATGTTTTTTCCAAAAATCTCCTCCTATCTGATGATGGAAAAATCTTTTACAAATATTGAAACAGATAGCAATTTTAACAACTATAGAATATGACTTTTATACATGATAAATCAGATGATTTCCGATAAACACGAACGTTGGTGATAAACATTTCCTAAATAACGTAAAACTATTAAATGTAAATAGTAGTTATTTACTTATTATTATGACAGGACTTATGGCATAACCTTTCAGAAGATTTAGACCAAGCATATACGATTTAAATTAAACACAACGATGAAAGGTAATACGAGATTTACTAAACGAAACATCAATAATTTACGAATGACTTGGAAATTGACTAACAACGAGTGTTTGGAAGTGATTTCACGGTTCAATTGCAAGATTCAAGCTCTAATTGAAGAGAAATACAAAATGGATATTTGAAGTTAAACTTTCGGTTTAAGGATCAATTTTGATTAATTTTTCTGTTTCTGATCAAGTTAAGCATCAACGAAGGTTCAGGAAGGTATATACAAGATATAGATTGATGAATTCACTGTCAAATCACTCTACTAGTGCTCAGGATCATACAAGAATTAAGTTCAGGTTACAATTTCGTTATTTGATTATATCCAAATTTTTGTGTTCTTCTGTTCTTCAAGTCTGACGAACAGATACCTGCGACAATCTCATTGTACGACAGTCTCTGTGTGCGACAGTTTCATCGTGTGATAGTTTCTCTGTGCGACAGTTTCTCTTGATATTCTTGCGACAATTTTTTTAAAAAAAGGTTGGAAACTTTTGCAATTATGAAAATTTGAATTTAAGCTTCCCGTTGACTACTTTAAGTTTGTGAAAATTTTCATTTTACTCGGGCAAAATTCGAAAATTTTGGAGGGTCGTATACAAGGAAAATGTCGAGAGAAGCACTAGCAATCGGAACTAAGGATAAGCCTCCAGTCTTATTCAGAGGAGATTATTCCCAATGGAAAGACAGATTCATTGATTGGATTGAATGACAAGACAACTATTCATTGTTGAAGGAGTCATTGAATAAAGGAGAACAACCGTTTTATGAATCTGGTGACAACTCAGGAGTACCACTTGAAGAAAAGAAGAAGTTACAAAAGGCACATAAGGCATTGAAATCGTATATTCTTCAAGGCTTAACAAATGACATCTACGTTCAAGTAGATAGTTATAAAACAACAAAGGAAATGTGAGATGCTATTGGCAGACAACAGCAAGGGTCTGAACGAGGACAACAAAAAAAGATGAATCATTGTCTCCAAGCATATGAAGCTTTTAAGGCAAAGTCGGTTGAACAACTTTAAACAACCTACAATAGGTTTTGTTTACTGTTGAATGAAGTTCGAAAGAATAAGTTTCAGAAGCAGAATTTGGAGATAAATATTAAGTTTTTGAACAATCTACTTCCCGAATGGAAACAGTATGCAAGTAACTACATCCAGAACCGAGATTTGACTTCAATCGATATATATGATGTATATGAGATTCTAAATCATAACCAGGATGAGGTAAACGAGATGGTTAAGGGTACTGAGGAGAAATAGACAAACGATCCTCTTGCTTTGATTACTGAAAGAAGGGGACACATAAGATCAAGAAGAGTTTAGAAGGAGATCAAGTATGAATCTGATTCAGATAAGGAATAAAGTGAGTCGGATGAGGACATGAAGGAGATTGTAAAGCAAATGGCACTGATTACCAAAGCCATGACAAAGAAGTACTGGAAGAAACCTACAAACAATCACTTGCGTACTTCATCATCATCCACCAAACGCTCAGAATTCAAAAACAATGATGATGGGAAATACAAGGGCAGTTATGAAGGGAAAAAGGTTGATGGGAATTCAAGAGGAGAGGTAGATAACAAGTGTTATAACTGTAGAGGATTTGGACACTTTGCTAGGGATTGTAAGAAGCCAAGAGTTCGTAATTCTGAATACTACAAGAAAAAGATGTTAATGTCCAAACAAAAGGAAGCTGGGAAAGTTTTATTGGCTGAGAAAGATGCTTGGTTAAATTTGACTGATTCTGAAGAAGGAGAAGAACTGGAAGTCAACATGGCATTCATGGCCAACATATCAGATTCAGAGGTACTAGGTTCTGAAACCATACACACTGCATTGCATACTATGAATGTTAATCTGACTGCTAAATTAAAAGATGAAAAGATACATGTGTGTGAACTGCAAACAGAATTAGAAAGTAAACTTGCAATATTAAAAACCGTGGCTCGGGAAAGGGATGTTTTAAAATTTCATAGGGATGAGTATCTCATTACTAATGAGAAACTTGAAAAGGAAAATAAATCTTTAATTACTGAAATTCTTGATATTTCATCTCGATGTAAAGCATCGAAAGAAATTGAAATCGTGTTAAACAAAGGTATGATCATGCAATTACTGAAAAATTGAGTTTGTTAAACAAGATCAAAGAACTTCAAGATAAGTTGTTTAAACGTGGTCAAACTGAACAAATAATCTTTTTGAACAAACCTAAGGATATCAAATTCTATAATCCAAGAGAAGGATTAGGTTTTGAAAATCCCTGCTATTTACAAAAAGCTATTTGTAAAGTACTTACCTTGTATAACTACGGTGACATGGGAAGTATTTTAAAAATGTTTTTTGTAAAACCAACTAATGAAGAAGAAGTTATTGAGAATTTCAATATAGCAAAAACTGAGAATACACAATTTTCATTTAATTATGAGAAATTAAATGAAAGTTATGGCACAAGGAAAATACCCCACCTTCTGAGGATTATTTTACAAGTTGTTCAACACCTGTTATTGATCAAGATGAGGTTATGGAACAAGTGGTTAAAACAAAACTTTATTCCAAATTTAATTTTGGAAAATAAAATTTTTGAATTTGAAAAACATATAACCATCTACAACTAAATTTTGATCAAGAACGGACAACTCTCTTACAAAATATTGAATAACTCAAAAGTTCTTCTTTGACATCAAGTTTAGCATCGATATCAAAATCTTCTCAAGAACTTGAATTTGATAACCTTATGGAATCCGAAGAGATTTTGGAAACAATGTTTAAAAAGAAGGTTGAACCAACTGTTAAACAATCTTTGAAAGGAAAGAGTATAAAGCACTCAGTAAATGCTCCAAAGAAATCTCAATTTACTAATTATTCTTTGCAAATAAAAAGTATGTTAAGATTTCTTCAAACAAGAGCATTCAATCAGGTTTTTCAAATACTGGTTCTTTTCATGTTTTAGATCTAAAAACGACAAATCTTCATGACAAATCCTGAAGTCCAAAGAGTCAAAACTGTAATCGCGCTTTCAATAGTTCTTATTCGTGTAACTACAATAATATCAACAAACATGATTCATTGTATTTTCAGCATTCAAACATTTGTAATCATACTTTGCGTTATTGTAGGTCTCTATACCTCTCTGATCGAATCACAATCACAAGTTGATTACGTGCGGAATCCGATAACCGAATTGATATACGAGTAAATTGAAGGAACACGATGTAATTAAGCTGATTGTATTGATAATCAAGTGAATAATGATGTTTACAACTCTCAGTATTACAATTGATAACAAACGCTTACTTACAACGCTTTGAACAAATGATTGAAAACATAACCTATTTATAGACATAACCTGCGACACTATTACAGTATGCGACCTTATCACAAAGTCGCGTATGCGACACTATTGACATCATCGCACTTAGTGTCGCATAGACACATAAACTATTTTCTAAGTCTTTTATCAAGATCTCTGACATTTTGTCTTGCACCAACAAACTCCCCCTTGTTAGTAGCTTGATAAATTTTGTTCTTGCTTAAGATCCATTTGCTAGGGAGATTGCTTCCAGCACAGATGCCGTTTCTTACTCACACTTTCACCACGTTCTGAAACTTCATCGCTTCACTCTCTTCATTTTTGTTGAACATAATATGATTTTCTTTAAGCTTCAGCAAGTCTAGTCTTGATAAGTTGATCAAACTTATTGGATCATAGACATAGACAATGTCAACTTACTCTTTTTGCCCTTCTCTGAACACTTCTATACAAGCTTCTCTAGTAGTTCCATTGTAGTACCACCATTTTAAATCTTTAATGAAATCAATCGGCAGCTTTTCCAACGGAATCTTTTTCAGCACTTTTATCGGAGGATAAACTATTCTAACCCATGGTTTATTTGTGATAGCACTAAGTTTCTTTTTGTATATCTTACTCTTACCCAAAGTAGGCTTTATCAAATTAAATCCATATCTCACTTCCTTCTGAACATTACTTTCAATGAATCTTCCCATACTCGATCCTGAATGATTGATAATATTCAACTGAGCCAGTTATATATCTCACACTTCACAAGAGTACTAAGATCTTTGAAACTTCGTTTGAAGTATTGTAGCCCACCAATTCTTTTGGCAATAATTAGATTATGCTCATCCTCATATTTCCAGCTAATAATTTGACCATCACAATCACCCTTGACTTTATAAAATTTCTTTTTGATCATAGGAGTTTGTGTAGGTACTCTGAACCATTCCGAATGTCTAGTAGAACTAGAGCATTATGGAATTTCAGGATTAGGTTCAACTTCAATCTCTTCATCTACGTCTTCACTATCATCTTCGACACTTCGAGCATCACTTTGATCATCTTTTTCAAAAACAAAATCATCACACAACTCATCTTCATTATTTACACTTTCAAATTCGACATTTTCATTATCACTTGGAATTTCAAAAGGATTAAAAGGTAGTTCTTCTGAAACCGTTTCCTCATAATCATCTTGATTAATTCCAATTGATTCTCTTTCCAACAACTCTATCAGAGGAATAAGATTTTCTTCAAAATTAAAAGATACCGATAACAGTTCTGCATTCACAAACTCTTCTTCCTCATTTATCATACTTCTCTCACTTCGCCCAGTATAAACAACCATCTACAATTGATTTTCATTTACTAATTCAGATTGTTGTTGTTTAGTTACAAATTCAGCTTGTTCATTGGCGTTTTCAGCTTCAAGTTCTGAATTGTTTTCTGTTTCAGGTGCTCCACCATCATTATCATCATCTGAAGCAGAATCATCATCAGAATTATTATCTTCATTTTCTTCATTTTCTTGATTCTCCCCCTGAACAACTGAATTTCGACGTTGTTCCAACTCTTTTTCTTATTCAACAATCCTCGCAGCTTGAGCATCGATATGTTCCTGCTGAGTTTTGAACAATTTAGCATGAGCATCTAAGTCTGTTGAGTTTCAATCAATTTTGACTATTCCAAAAATGAAGCTTTCAGTTCATTCATTATTGTCAACAATTGAGTCATAAGTACTAGAGCTGAAGTTGAAGAACTAGAGTCTTGCTGTGTAGGAGTTGGTTGAGAAGATTGCACTTGTCTTGGTTGAGAAGATGAAAATTGAACTTTGTTGGTACATATTTAGTGACAACAGCTTTCTAGTTTGTAATAGTTAGTTTGATAAGTCTTTTTGTAATAAGTTTACGTTTATGCTTTGTAATGTAAGTTCGTACGAACTTAGGTAGTTATGAACTTAGGATCATATGAACCTAAGTTCATATGGGCCTGTGACCAGACAAGTTTGTAGGTCCTTTATATAGATTACATGCTTGTTCGAATGTAGTTAGTTGTTTTGTGTATTTTGTAAGGCTTAGCAAAGGCAAGTTCGCATACTTGTGATTGTTTTGTCTTATGTTGAATGTAATTGATACTTACGTTCAATAAAAGCGTTCTTTACTATATTCGTATTACTCGTTGATTATTGTTACGTTTGTTTTAAGGATTCTGCACTTGATAAACGTGATAACCTCGTGGATCCAGGTTTAGGGAACCTACAAACTTGTCTCCGTTGTCTAGCTCGAGGAGGTTCTGGAACATAATCAACATTAGCTTCATCGGCTTCAAGTGCTCTCTTTTCTTGACGTGCACGTTGAAGAAGGACTGAGCGATCTACATGACCTTTTGCTAGTCTTTCTCGTCTAGCTTCTCTTTCACGTTCAATGTTCCTCAAATTTTCTGCTTCAATTGAGTCATCAGTCGAATCATCACTTGAATCATTAACCTCTTCAATCAACGGTTCACTGGTTCCTACTTGCAATGGTTCATTTGCTTGTATATCTTTAGCAAAATCATCATTTTCTGCTTCATTGGCTTGATGAGTAACTTCTTCAGTGTCAGGTTCATGTTCAACTTGAGCCTCAACTAAGTGCTCTTCCTCTTCTTGTTGTTGAGCAACTGGATCATCTAGCCAGTTATCGTTTAAAGGCTCTTGATAATTCGGATAAAAAAGATGTCCAAACACTGGAATCAGTGCTGGAGTAGGATTCTTGCCAAAGTTCTGATAATCCAAGTATACCCGTTTTGTCATGGGTACTAATCTCAAAGTGAGCATGCCTTGATTTGGAAGATTCGGCAAAAGATGATTACGAATTAGTTGAACAAAGTGTGGAAACATGTAAAACTTAGTGTGGCTTGTAATATTTGAGATCATGTTGGCAAACACATAGCCAGAGAAATTGTAGGGTTTGTTCAAGGTCAAAGCAATCATAGCAGATCCCAGACTGTGACTGTTGGTGCAAGATTAGAATGTCAGAATCTTGATAAGTCTTAGAGATTAAGTTTAGTGTCTATGCAACACTGTCTGTAAAGTCGCAAGTGCGACTTTAGCTTATAGTCACATAACAGTAGTGTCGCAGGTTGTCTATAAATATGTTGTTATATTTTCATTTGTACGTAAGCTTAAACGTGAAACTCAGAGCATATTGTAATCAAATATATCAGAGAGCGTCTGTAATCATTCAGTATCATTTGATTATCAATATAATCGAGTTATTTAGATTTCGTGTTCAATTCAATCTGTTTAGTCACTTGATTGTAGGATTCCGCACTCAATTAAGTGTAATGTAATCTGATCAGTACGTTGTGTGACCTAACATGTGGTATCAGAGCTGAATTAGGTTTTACAATTGTATACGGAGAGAATTTGATCTACTGTGATTGAACCTGATTTCAGAATTGTATTACTGAAGTTTATTAAGCATTGAATTAGATTAATACTCGGTGAAATTCATGGATTAGAGAAAGTTTGATTTGATCATAGTGACGTCATATACATAGTTGTACGGACTTTGAAGTTTTTGAAGAATTGACGATCAAAAGTTGAAGATAAGGATTCAGATAATCTCGTTTGGATCACAGCTTGCTTATTCATCAAAGTTGGAATCAAATTCACGGTAGAATTTGATTGTTTGTACGGACGTCAATTCGGTTGAAGAAGAAACTGCGATTTTAAGCTCTTGCGACTTTGATAAAGTCGCTATGCATTGATAAGGAGTACCTACATGTATTGGTACAATCAATTCTAGCTTTAAACTCGTTTTTGATCAAATTCTTAAACTTTTCAGTACGCTCTGCGACTTTATTGGTAAAGTCGCATATGCGAACTTAGACTAAGATCGCATACTTGTTTTTTCCAAAAATATTCTGTGTCACACCCCGCTAAAGCGGAAACACGAGATGTAACAGGACAATGATTTCATAATCGAAAATTACAAAAGATCACCGTTCAACGGTCTACAATAAATACATTACATAAAGTCTTACAAGCGTTTACAGCATAAAAGTAAATAATCTAAACATGCGATTACATCCAAAAGAGACAAAATTTCGTAACGCTATAGCAGCATAGCTCATATAACAGGTTTAGCTTCAATAGACAAGTTGTGACTATTTCCTGAAAAACATGTAAAAATAAACAGGTCAACTATGAAACATAGTTGGTGAGTACACAGGTTTTGCGTAAGGAAAGACCATTTTCAAGAGTTTACAAAGTTTAGTATAGAAGTTCCACGTTACTACGTGATTAGTTCACAAAAGTAATCTGTTTAGTACCGAGGCTCATACAATGACGAAAATCATCTGATAATTTCATAAGATCAATTTTTAGGATGGTCAAGCACTATTGCGCGGATAATTATAAAAGTAATTCATTAAAACAAGGCTCATTTAAGACCAATACCCATTTGATAGTTAGATTCATTTGTGAATCGATGTTTTGTTTGCAAAAGAGGTTTATTTAAGTACGAGATTCATTTAGGAGTGATTCCCTTTGGAACTCAATTAAAAGTCGTAATTCGTTCATAACGCCAAGCTCATATTTTCAAAGAAATGTTCAATTCACTTTTATAAAACTCAAGATATAGTGTTTAATAAGTTCAAGTTATGCTTATAAAACTCATATTGTAGCATTTAATAGATTCAGGTTACGTTTATAAAGTCAATGGATCATCAAATCAATATCAAAACGTTTATAATCTCAACGGTTTATTATGTCGAAGTTCATAAGAATGCGAAGCGTTATTATGAAACCACGTCTATCATTGTCCACAACCACAATGATTTATAGTGTAAAACTCAGGTTTTAAATTTATGGTTTTAAAGAAGTATTGTTTCAAATGACAACGTCTTTGTAAAGTTCGGGTCGTAAGGTTTATAGTTTCAAAGAAATATCGTTTCAAATGACAAAACGTCATACGTTTATAGTTTCAAAGAAATATCATTTCAAATGACAAGTTCATTGTAAAGCTCGGGTCGTAAGTTTATAATTTAAAAGAAATATCGTTCAGATGTCAAAGTCATTGCAAAGCTCGGGTCGTAAAGTTTATAGTTTAAAAGAGATATCATTTCAAATGACAAAGTCATTGTAAAGCTCGGGTCGTAAAGTTTATAGCTTCAAAGAGATATATTTCGAAACGTCATACGTTTATAGTCGCTTATGAATTTCTATGCTATCGCATTTTTGTCTATAGTCACAATGAATTATTATGCTTGAGTCTACAACCAAACCTACAACCGATAAACCTTTGCCCCAAAGAGAGATGCCCTATCGTTGGCATTTAGGATGATGGGATGCACTCACGTGGCCGCGTGAGTGGGGAGGTGGTCTCGCTCCCAAATAGTACTATTCATATGCATCATTTGGCTCATATAGAGTTAATGGTCGTGTAGATATACCGGAGACTTTAGATATGATAGAAAACAAGTATATAATCATGTTCGTATAAACTTCAAACATTCAAAAAGTTATTCGTAATCAATACGACAATTTAACTATGTCAAGTATTCGAAAGTAAGCATAGCATAGCATAGCATTTGTAATTCAAGGATCGCATTTGTAAAACGAGCATAGTATAAGCAAAGCATTCGTAAATCAAGTATAACATAAGAATAATATTTGTAATCCAAATATAGTAATTAAATCATATAGCATGCTTTTCACCCCAAAACATTTAAGTAAAACGTTAAAAAGATGGGCTGTGTAAACTCACAATTGAGCGTGAGCGTACGGATGGATGTAATGCGTGTGCCGACCGGGTTTGACTCCTATCCAATTCCTAAGAACACAAGGTTTCTAATTAGTTTCTCGACTAATATGGTTTGTTAGGATTGCTTAGCTATCTAATTAAATTACAAAGTGCCGCTAAAGTTCGAATTTCCATTTAATTTACGTTGTCGGTAATTGTTCGAGTTGTGAACATAATAATGGAAATATATGTATACAACATCTAAAAATTACCAAACTTGGTCTGAAACATGAAATATAGTTAAAAAATTTTCTGTGAAAATTTGAGGATTTTTAGACTTATGGATTATTTATAATCATTTTATGCCTAAAAAGTGGGATAAATATGGGAAAAATAGTAATTATCCACGAAAAATTCTGGAATTTTTACCGGATCAGATTCTACCAATTTTTAGGTTGGTGTAAAATTTTCAAGCCGTTTTGAGCATTGGAACTTTGGTTCCTAACATTATGCGTTTTAACGAGACGTTATTTGGAAAACATATCAAAACACATTCAAAGAGTGTGAAATTTTGAGGATAGTGTCATTTTCTTTAAAATTTTCCCATAATTATTTTGTGTCCAAAAGTATTTTTCATGCTTATTTCACCTTTTGTAGGCTTTATTTGCATTAACTTAGGAAAAATACTTATGTTTTTCCAAAGATTCCCATTTTTATTTTCAAGACTCTTTTCATGATCTCTACTGAGAAAAATAATCCCCAAAATTTTAAGACGTTTTATCAAGCACTTATGTATTTTTGAATCATCGCAACACAAGTATTTGAAACTTACAAGCTTACAACAATGGTGTTCATGCATTTTCTAAAAATATGAGATCAACAAGATAAATTACTATATTTTTATTTTACTGAGATAAACTTGTTAGGAGTCTAAAAACAATTTTATTTGAATTTATTGAACACCTTAAGCCCCATGAACATGTATCACAACAAGATTACTCACAGCAAGGTAGCTGTTTGCGCATCAGTTTTGTGTGATACATTTGGAGGTCGAATACTCCATGGATTTGAGTGAGACCAGTGGGGTTTTAAAGGTAAGACATTAAGCTAAATTCCAGAAGAAAAATCGAGATTTTTGGACCATTATTCACTGAGTTATGGTCGTTTCAAGTAGGGTGAAAATCTGGACAGATTACATGCATGACAAAGTGATCTTTTTGGTGTGTTTTTCACTACCAAGCGATTTTTAGACCTCATCCAATGATTGAAGTCTTGTCTTTTATGCATGAACTTGTTCTTTTTACAGAAACATAAACATATTTTAACAATTTAAACCATTTAATCTAGCAAGAACATGTAAATACACATTTTAACACCAAAAAGACGATTTTCGATTTGATTTCGGTTTGATCATGGGTTGCCCTTTTGTTTTAACACTTAAACAAGTATAAGAGAACCTACAAACATCAAACTCATGTATGTGGATTATAACCATGAATAAGGTGTATAATCCAAGCATTTTTATGAATTTAAAAGTAAGTAAATGCAAGAATGGAAGCAAGGAATGGTATGTTTTACCTTAGAGATGTTGTTCTTATGTAAGAACACTTTAAAGATGATGATTTTTGATTGAAAGGGGGCTGGAAATCTGTGGGTTCTTGAGAGAGAATTGAGAGTGTTTTTGAAAGTGGAAATGAAGAAATGATGAAAATGAAAGAGTGTGCAAGTGTAGAAGGCTTTTTGCATGTAGAGTGAGTGGAGTTTTGTAAGAACAGGAAGAGTTTTGAGTGGGGGAAAGGGAGGTCCGGTTTTTGGCTTAAAAAAAAGAGTTTTTTATTTTATTTTTTTGTTAAAATATAATATGTATTAGTTGTGGTATTTATTTGTATTAAAAATGCACAAGTCTTGTACATTTCAAAGCTTTAAATTGTGTTGTTTTCATGCCTAATATTTGGGTTATAAAAATTGATGTTCTAAATTTCTAAAATACTTCAAATTGTATTTTAGATTGTTTATAATGGATATTCAAGTATTATTTTGTCGGATTCGAGTTTCGTTTATTCGATTCGGGTCGCGTTCGCCGAGTTATGAAATTTCGGTTAATTCCGATTTTTGTGATGTTTTTGTGGTTAAAGTTTGAGTCATGAAACTTTATTTTATAAGTTTATAACATGCATCAAAATGTATTTGATTCGATCACGATTGACATTCGCGAGTTAATTAACCGATTTCCGGTTGCGTTTACCGAGTTACGGAATTTCCGGTTAAATTCTGATTTTTGCGATATGATAATGACTTATGAAATTTAATTTCATTTGTTTTCTTTGGCACTTTGTAACCTAATTTTTGTGTTCATCACGGTCTTAAAGTCCGCTAAGCAATCTCCTAGAACGTTACGCGATTTCAGTAACTTACGGTTTCGGTACTTAAGGAGTCGTAACCTAGACTTTTCACTAGGATTTTAGAGCGCTGTAAACGTAAACAAATGTACTAGGAATTTAAGTGCGATGTTGACCTGAGATTTTTGATGGTTGTCACATTCTGAGACTTTATTTTTGCGATCTTGTCTGAGACTTTATTTATGCGACCTTACTTGTGCGACTTTATTGTTAGACTTTGCTTAGCGAACTTAGTACCAGACTTTACTGTGCGACTTTATCATAAGTTCGCATAACTAAGTTCGCAGATCTGTAAGTTCACATAAATCTTGAGACTTTATTTTTGGAAATTGGTTGACGTTTAATTGGATAAGATGGCCTATTCAAACATGACTGCTATGTTAAAATTTGATAATGAAATAGGTACACCTAATAAACCTCCACGATTTTTAAGTAGTAATGAATATTCAAGTTGGAAAAATAGATTTGAGTCTTTTATAGTGTTTAATGATTCGGATCTATGGATTCCAATCACTGAACGTTATATTCGACCGAAAGTGGATGGAAATTTTAGAGAGGATTCTCCGATTAAAACCGTTAAACAAATGACCACGGAAGAACGAAAAGAATATGATAAGGAAAGAAAAGCATACGCTGCCATAACTATGTGTTTGCCCAAAGATGTGTTGCAATGTTTTAAAAGATAGGAAACAGCCTTTGAACTTTGGGAAGCACTTGCTAAAATATTTGGAGGAAATGATCAGTTGAAGCAAGGCCGAAAGGATTTATTCAAACGACAGTTTGTTTATTCGATCAGCTTCCAAATGAATCGTTTGAAGACTTAATTTCAAGATTCTGTCAACTGGTCTGTGAGCTAAGTGAGTTGGGCGTCGAATATTTGAAAGTAGAGATCAACAAGAAGCTATTGAATTCTCTTCCATCAAAATGGGACAATCGAGTTATGCTAATGGAAGAAAATGAAAATATGCCAACCTGGTCTCTTGAAGATCTGATCGGAAAATTACTCTAAAAACTTTTCGTGGAACCAATGTTGGTAGAATTATTTTTGAGGGAAAAGGAATAAAATCTTTTTGTATTTTCACCACCATACGACATGGTGGTGTAAGAGCAAACATTTGTTGTCTTGAATATACGAAAGATCTTGTTTCACTAGATTCCGGTTGTGTCGGTTTCAATACTTTTGTTGGCTTTTGAGATCTTGAAACCGATCTTTTGGTTTGTTCAAAGGCTACGGAATCATAACAATCAACCTTTTGATAATCGAATATTCTGATTGATTGTGATTTCTTAGAATATTTCTTATTCTTTTGCAAAGAATAATTAGTAAGCTGTGAAATCTTTTTCACACAAACCACTTTTGGACATGGTTTGGAAGATTTTATTGGGTAAATCTTCGTAGTCACCTTGACTTGTTGTTCAGTTGAGTGAGAGAGTTGAGGTTTGGTTAGATACTCATATTCTAAAATCAGTTTTTCAAGTCCGACAAGTTTTGAACGCATTTCTTCACGTTCAGTTTCCATGTTAAGTATTTGAAGTTGGAAAGTCTTAATCTCTTCTTCCTTTTTTATTAGCTTCTCATGTATCCCTTTGTCTGGACATTTCTTCAACTTATCATTTCTTGCATCGCGTTTAGATTTCCCTTGTTTAGAAGTCAAGTTATACTCATTAGTGATGATGAAATTTTCAGGCTTGACATCAGATTTGTTAATCTGTTATGTTGGCACGTCACATTCTTCGACTTCATGACCAATTTCAACAAACTCATCCTTTACCGGTATTGATGTATATCCGATACCAGCTTTGGATTTCGTTTCCTTTTTTTGAGAATGAATTAGTTGATCTAACCTCAAGGAAGATGTTTCAAAATTTGAGAGCTTGCGTTGATAATCTAAACTCTCTCTTTGAGCTTAAGCCTTTTCTTTGCGAAGTAAATCGATTTCAGTTTTGTAACTCTCGATTTCAATTTGTTGATTTGAAATTTTAACTTTCAAATCATGCATTTCAGTGCTTTGGTCTTTTTGAATTTGTTGTACTATATTATTTCTTCCAAAGCTTTCTTCAAGTGAATTCCACAATTCATAAGATGTATCTTGATATTTGTAAAATGGAATTATACCTTGTGCCACATCCTCTGGTATACACATGATAATTGTTTCATGTGTGTAGGTCGCCATGTCTAACTGATCATATTACAATATCACAATAATCAAGTGCGGAATCCTGTGATTATGTGTTTTAACGAATGAAATTGAATGCGAGAAGTAAATAACTGATTTATCTTTATTATCAAGTGATTGCAACAGCTTACAAACGATTACAATGCAATTGACAATAATACGCTCTGAATTCTAGAATTTCAGTTAGTTACAAATGAAGAACAAACAGCCTATTTATAGAAACAGTCTGCGACTATAACAGTTATGCGACTTTATCTTAAAGTCGCATATGCGACACTAACTTAAGATCGCATCTAAAGTCGCATAAACACTAGTTTTGATTTCTAAGTCTTTTAATCAAGATGATGACACTCTATCTGCATCAACAAACTCCCCCTTGTCAGTAGCTTGATATAAACTTGTTCGAGCTTCAGATCCACTTGCTTGGGAGGTTGCTTCCAGCGCAAATACCATTCTTAATGCACACTTTCACCACATTCTGGAACTTTAAGGCTTCTCTTTCTTCATTCTTGTTGAACATGATGTGATTGTCTTTAAGCATCAATAAGTCTTGTTTTGATAGATTAATCAAACTGATCGGATCGTAAACATAGACTTGTTCAACATTTTCTTTCTGTTCATCCTTGAATATTTCAATGCACGCTTCTCCAGTAGTTCCGTTGTAGTACCACCACTTTAGTTTTTCAGCAAAGTTTATTGGCAGTTTTTCCAATGGAATTTTCTTTAATGCTTTGACTGGAGGATAAACAATTTGTACCCACGGTTTGTTTGTAAAAGCACTAATCTTCTTTTATATCTTCCGTTTTCCAAGAGTAGGCTTCATTAGGTTAAATCCATATCTCACTTCCTTCTGAACGTTACTTTCAATGTATCTACCCATGCTCGACCCTGAGTGATTGATGATATTTAGGTGAGCTAACTTAGATATTTCACACTTAGGAAGAGTACTAAGATCTTTAAAGCTTCGCTTAAAGTACTGTAATCCACCAGTTCTTTTCGCAATGATCATATTCAAGTCTTCATCATATTTCCAGCTTATTATTTGACCACTACATTCACCATTTACTTTGTAAACCTTCTTATTAACCATCGTTGCTTGTGTAGGTACTCTGAACCATTCTGAATGTTTAGAACTTGAACATTCTGGAATTTCAGGATTCGCCTCAGCTTCTATTTCTTCATCCATCTCCTCACTATCATCACTATCTTCATCTGCTTGATCATTACTTTCAAAGACAAAATCATCGCACAATTCATCTTCATTATCATAACTTTCATATTCAGTATTCTCATTATCACTTGGAATCTCGAAGGGATTATGGGATAGCTCTTCTGAATCATCTTGATTTATCCCAGCAGCTTCCCTTTCCAAATAATCTATCATAGTAATCAGATTTTCTTCAAAATTAAATGACACCGATAACGGTTCAACATTTAGAAACTCTTCATCCTCATTCAAACTTCTATCACTTGGCTCAGTATACACAACCATTTGTAAATTATTTTCATTTGTTGGCGTTGATTGTTGTTGTTCATTTGCAAATTCTGCTTGTTCATTTGCAGCTTCAGATTCTTTATTTTCAGTTTCTGGTTGCACTCCACCATCATTATTATCATAATCGTCATCAGCCGAGGAATCATCATCAGAATCATCTTTATCCTCATCTTTGTCTTCTTCTTCTTCTTCTTCTTCATTTTCATCATTAGTCTGATTCTCCCCCTGAACAACAGAATTTCAATGTTGTTCACGTTCCTTTTCTAACTCTGCTATCCTTTCAGATTGGGCGTCAATCATAGCTTGTTGAGTTTCAAACAATTTAGCATGAGAATCTAGCTGAGCTTGTTATTTTGATTGTTCTAAGAATGAAAATTTCAATTCTTCCATAATTGTCAGCGACTGAATAGCCAAGAAAATATCCATCACTGGACTTCTCATCAAATTTTGACAAATCTTTAGTTTTCAAGAAAGTACATGGACAACCGAATGGTTCCAAAAACTTTAAATTTGGTTTTCGATTATTAAACAACTCGTAGCAAGTCTTTTGTTATTTCTTAACCGTCAACACCCGATTTAGCACAAAGCATGCCGTATTGACCGCCTCAGTTATGGGCAATTTAGAATCCGAAAGCATGGTCCTCGCAGCTTCAATGAGAGTTCGATTTTTCCATTCAGCCACCCCATTTTGTTGCGGGGTCCGTGAAGCACTGAACTGATGATGTATACCTCTATGTAAACAGAATAGTTCCAGATTATGGCTCTTAAATTCCGTGCCATTATCACTTCTGAGCATCTTTATCTTTAATCCACACAAATTCTTCAATTTAACAACAGAAACTTCAAAATTTCCGAGGTTTCATCCTTAGATTTAAGAAAATAAACCCAAGAGAATCGAGAATAGTCATCTGTCACCACTAAGCAATAAGATTTTCCAGCAAGACTTCTGACATTGATAGGACCAAAAAGATCCATATGCAGAAGTTCCAATGGAGACTGAATAGAATTTACTTTCTTAGACGAATGAGACTTCTTAACCTGTTTCCCTTCTTACATGAAATACAATGATCGGTAATGGAAAATGTTTGTTTAGGAACTACTTCCATAAGATCATGTTTGATTAAAAAGTTCATTTTCCTAAAATGGATATAACCCATTTTACGGTGCCAAAGAAGAGAGTCTCGTTCTGATGCTTTTGATAACAAACATGTGAAATTTGAAGATACTGAAACATTTCTCATATCGAAAGCATATATATCCTTGCAACGTGGAGCTCTCATTATGATCCACTCGTCTGGAATAACTAATCCAGGTTTGAGAATCATACATTCTTTATCAGTGAAAGCTGTGACGTACTTTTTATCACACACTTGAGACACGCTAAGAAGATTATGCTGCAACTGTTCACAATATTGAACTTTTTCCAAACTCAAAGTATCATTTGCAACAGTTCCTTCTTTTGAAATGTGACCGCCTTTATCACCAGCAAAGGAAACATATCCTCCATTGATCGATTTAACATCATTCAATAAGGATAGATTTCCAGTCATGTGCCTGGAACACCCGCTGTCGACATACCAAATATTATCTTGCATTCTTTGGGTCTATTCCAGCACAGTACAAACATAACATTTGTTTGAAAGGGACACCCAAGCCTTAATGGCCTTGGGTCGTCCATTGGCATTGGTAGAAGCATTTGCTTCCTTAACCGATTCTTTCATTTTCCAAACTTTTGCTGTTTTAGAAACTTGTTTGGTAATTATGTTGTTATCAAATTTTGACCCAACACTCTTGGATTTTTCAGCAACATTTGAAGATATAGAAGATGCTATTAAAGATTTTCTTTTGAAACTTTTTCATTTCTATTTTCTTCAATTGTTGTTTGTAAAACCACAAACAATTTCTAACAACATGGCCTCGAACGCCACAATAATAACATAACCTATGTTCAAAAGTAGTCTTTGAATTACTAGGTTTCTTAGGTCTGTTAGACAAACAACACTGATGTGTACATTTTGAAGAATGAGAAGTTGCTTTTGATTTAGCTTTAGCAAAAGATTTATCTGATTTAGCAACCTTCACATTTTCTTGTGTACATCTTGGAGGATGTGAAGTTGCTTTTGTTTTGGCGTTAGCAAGAGATTTACTTTTTGGAGCAACCTTCACATTTTCTGTGGTACATCTCGGAATATGTGAAGATGCTTTTGTTTTGACTTTAGCAAAAGATTTATCTTTTGTAGCAACCTTCACATTTTCTTTCTTATCACAAACCTTTGGTTTGGTAGTTTCTGTGAGAATATTTGATGCTTTTTGATTAGAAGATTTAGATGAGCATAATTGTGAAACAAGAGTCTCAGATGGTAAGACTTTGTCAACCGGTTTCAAATTCTTTTTAGAATTTAGTTTTGGAAAAGATATATCATCAACTTCAGTGGTGATGATATAATTTTCTGGTTTAATATTTGTTTTCACAATTATTTGCTCATCAAATTCTTCTTCAATACTAATTGGAGCATTAGGATCAACAACTTTTGCACAAATAGAATTTTTGGAAGATACAACTTCTTGAATTTCAATAGTAGATGGCATTTGGGTATATATTTTTGGAGGAGGAACATTATGATACCCAATGCTAGTTTTAGATTTTGTATCTTTATTTTGTGCATTCAATATTGTATCAAGTACCATAGAAGAGGCTGAAAGATTTGAAAATTTTCGTTTTTACATCAGAATTTCACTCTAATGTTCAACCAATAATTCCTTTGAAGATCCATATCTGTTAAATAGACATTGATTGTAGCTTGTTGATTCAAAATCTTGTTTTTTAACAATTTAATTTCATCATATGAAGACTTAGATCTTTCCTCATATAACTTTTCATTTGTTTTCAAAACCCTTTTTGCGAATTTTAGCTCTTCAATATTATCTAACAGATTTTGATTCTGGTCTTGATACAATTTAAGTTTAGATTGAAGTTCAACACAAGATAAGCAAGCATTCTTAAATGGTTCTGAATCTACCTCAGTTATGTCGGCCATAAAAGCAGATTGATTCATTGAATAAGCAGCTTCTTCAGCATGATTACTCCAGTCATAATGATGATCATTAATGGAGACTAAAGCAGCTGAACTTTTCCCATTTTCTTGCTGTGTTGAATTGTTGTTGCTTGAATACGATCTGGATGGACTAGGCTTAGTATATCCTGAAGCAGGTTGCTTAGTCTTTTCACATTCACGTGCGAAATGACCAAGATTTTGGCAGTTATAACACCGAACTTTGCTTTTGTCAAAGCCAAGTTCTTGTTTTGAATTATTTCCTACTTGAGCTCGACAAGTTCATTGTAAGAACTTTTTCACTCGTCTGGTCAACATAGCCATATTCCATTTCAGATCCATTTCTTCAAGATCATCCGGATGAATCTGATCGTAATCTTCTTCAGTAAGATCAAGATTCACAGCAGCTCCGGATAGAAAGCCTTCATACGAACTCAGAAAAGCATGAAAAACACCGAGATGATCTTCAATTGTTTTTGAAGTTGATGTAGCATTTACCTGTGGAATAAAAGAAGGTTTGTTCGAACATTGAACACAGTTAGCACAAGAATTAATATTGACTTCCTGTTTCTCAATTGGTATGTCCAAACCAGATAGCAATGCTATTCCTCCTGATTCTTTGGCAGAGATATCACTGTACAAACTTGGATCATGTACAATGTTTACCCCTGTTTCTCTGGTCTGCATATTAAGTTCATTAGCTTGAAGTTTCCCAATAAGCTCATCTAATGACCAATCAGGAAGAAAGAATTTTCTTCTAGTAGCATAACCCTAACATCCCACTTCTTAGGCAAAGCGTGAATTAGCTTCTTGTTAATCACAATATCAACCAAGGTTACATCTACCTCTCTTAGCTCACAAATCAGAAGAGAGAATCTAGAAAGCAGCTCATCAAATGTTTCATTCGGAAGTTGGGAAAACAAATCGAACTGTTTCTTAAGCAATTCCTGATGGCTTTGCTTATACTGATCATTGCCCCCAAACTTGGTAGCAATGGCTTCCCATAACTCAAAAGTAGTCTGCTTCTTTTAAAACAACATCATCACTTCTCGATTCAAACACATCGAATTGCTGCATACGCTTTCTTCTCTTTCTCATAATCCTTCTTTTCATCCGGTGTCATCAAGTCTATGGTCTTAACATGACTACCACCTCGTTCAGTTCCGTCAACCATAAGAGCAACATACTTCTTCGTCAAGTATACATTAGCTCCGGATCATTGAAAGCAATGTAATTCTCAAAACGATATCTCCAGTTAGCATAATCACTAGGTTTCAGAAATCTAGGTGGTTTGTTTGGCGTACCGGTTTCGTTATCAAATTTAATCATCGCTCTCATGTTATAAGACATCATTTTTAGTTTTGAAAGTATTTTGATTTAAAAAGTAATAAAGTCTCAAAATTTAGTTATGCGAACTTAATGTGCAAACTTACTGTTATACGAACTTATTATGCGACTTTAAGATAAAGTCGCACAATAAAGTCTGATGATAACGTCGCTAAGCAAGATCTGATATTATAGTCGCACAAATAAAGTCTCAGACTAAGATCGCAAGAAAAACAAGTATGCGACCTTAAAGTTAAGTTCGCAAATGCGACTTTAGTGTAAAGTCGCAGAGCGTACTGAAACTTTGAAAAACTTGATGAAATACGAGTTTAAAGCTTGAATTGATTGTACCACAGTGTGTAGGTACACTTAAGCAATGCACAACGACTTTAGTAAAGTCGCAGAAGCTTAAAATTGCAGATTCAACCTTTAATCAAAATACGTCCGTACTTGAAATCAAATTCAATCTTGAATTTGATTCAAACTTGATGAATACAGGTATTGTGATCAAAGCGAAGCACTCTGAGTCATTTTCTTCAATCTTCAATCGTCAAAATTCAAATATTATTAAAGTCCGTACAAAACCGCAAGTGACGTCATCCTTTGATTGAACGATTTAGCTTTAATTCATGAATTACAACGTGTAATTGACTAATTCAATGCTAAATAATCTTCAGTATATCATTCCTTCAATCACATCAATCCATAACAGTCACAGTTGGTCAAATTTGATAATACGTATAATAACCAAAACTTCAATCGCTCAATTCACTCCGTATACAATTGTAAAACCTAATTCAGCTCTGATACCACTTGTTAGTCAGTATGCTCTGGATCTAATTCGAATCATCAATTAAACTGTCACACCCCGCTAAAGCGGAAACACGAGATGTAACAGTACAATGATTTCATAATCGAAAATTACAAAACATCACCGTTCAACGGTCTACAATTAATACATTACATAATGTCTTACAAGCGTTTACAGCACAAAAGTAAATATCCTAAACATGCTATTACATCCCAAAAGATACGAATTCCGTACGCTAATGCAGCATAGATCAAATAGCCGGTTTGGCTTCAATTGATAGATTGTGACTAATTCCTGAAAAGCATGTAAAATACAGGTCAACTATGAAACATAGTTGGTGAGTACCCAGGTTTTGTGTAATGATAGACCCTTTTCAAAGATTCATGAGGTTTAGTTTTTAATGTTACACGTACTACGTGATTAATTTGCAAAGTTATTTGTTTAGTGCCGAGCTCATATGACTAAGATAATTATCCGAAACCTGGTTAAGATAAACCTTTGATAATAGTCAATTGCTATTGCACGGTAATTATAAAAGGGATTCGTTGACCCAAAGCTCATTTAAGTGTGATATTTATTTGCATGTTAGATTTCTTTGTGAATCGGTATCTTAATTGCAAAAGAAATTTAAATAAAGACTCATTTAGAAGCGATACTTTAGAAACTCCATTAAAAATCATAATTCATTTATAACCCCATACTCATATTTTAAAAGAAACATTCAAGGTTTATAAAACTCACGATATAGTGTTTGATAAATACAAATTTAGTATGTAAAACTTATTTAATAAATTCAAGTTATGTTTTATAAAGTTAATGATTTGGCATATTTCAATCAAACCGTTCGTCATTTAGACGGATTATTATATCTAGTTTCATGAGAAAACAAGGCGTTATTTAAAACTGCACCTTTAATTGTCAAAATCACAATGATTTACAATTTAATAACTCCGGTTATATATGTATGGTTAAAGAAGTAACGTTTCAAATTACCTATCATAATAACGTCTAAGTGGTGACGTTTAAAATTTTAAAGAAAGTTTACTTCAGTAACAATGTCATTGTAGAGCTCGGCCATAAGTTTATAGTTTATAAAGAAACCTCAATTAGAATGACTACGTCATTATAAAATTTGGGTCACAAGTTTATTGTTTAAAAGAGACGTCATTTTCATGTCAAAGCGTCATACAATAATAGATGTTTGCGAAATCACAATGCCATTACATTTTTGTTTATAAAATCGATGATTTAATTATGCTTGAGTCCACAACCAAACCTACAACCGATAAACCCTTGCCCCAAAATAGTGATGCCCTATCGTTGGCATTTAGGATGATGGAATGCACTCACGTGGCCGCGTGAGTGGGGAGGTGGTCTCGCTCCCAAATAGTACTATTCATATGCATCATTTGGCTCATATAGAGTTAATAGTACTTTAATCTTAAATTCGCAGAGCTTCAAAATGTGACTTTAACCTTAAGTTCGCAGGTAAAGTCGCAGGTCTAGATTAGTATAAATACAGTAGCAGCGAACTGTCATTGTACGTGTGTTTTTGTGTGTGCTTTTAACGAATTCATTTTTACACAAAGAGTTGAGAGAGTTTTAACTAACTTCTGTAATCGTTATTGTTTATTTAATAAGAAAAAGTCATTTGAAATTCAATCTCGTTGTTCATCACAGAAATCAATTAAACTCGGATTCCGCACGGTTTACTTGATGATTCGAATTAGGTCCAGAGCAAACGGACTTTCAATTTTGTTGATACATATCTGTGTGACAATCAACTTGTTTAGAAATTAGCTTGATTTAGTATTTTGCGACTTTAATCTTAAGTTCGCAGAGCTGCAAAATGCGACTTTAACCTTAAGTTCGCAGGTAAAGTCGCAGGGCTAGATTAGTATAAATACAGCAGCAGCGAACTGTCATTGTACGTGTGTTTTTGTGTGTGCTTTTAACGAATTCATTTTTACACAGAGAGTTGAGAGAGAGTTGAGAGAGTTTAACTAACTTATGTAATCGTTATTGTTTATTCAATAAGAAGAAGTCATTTGAAATTCAATCTCGTTGTTCATCACACAAATCAATTAAACTCGGATTCCGCACGGTTTACTTGATGATTCGAATTAGATCCAGAACGGACTTTCAATCGGTAGTGATTACTTCTTGTATATTGATATTCAATAATGATTACAGAAGCTCTCAACTCTCTCTCAATTGAATCTGTTACAAATAAGCTCTCATGAAAAACACACATAAAACTGACGAACTGCTGTTGTATTTATACACAGGCATACCTGCAACTTTAAGATTAAACTCGCATTTTGCAAGTTTGAGACACTAAAGTTAGTGTCGCAAACATACAAATTCAAGATAATTTCTAAACAAGCTGATTGTCACACAGATATGTATTAACAACATTGATCATCTTGTTGATACATGCATAGTGTCAGCAACTTGATTAAAAGACCTAGAAATCAGAATTTTTGTTTATGCGACATTAAGGGCGACCTTAAGTTAGTGTCGCATATGAGACTTTAGGATAAAGTCGCAGGATAGTATAGTCGCGTACTGTTTTCTATAAATAGGCTGTTTTTGTTCTTCATTTGTACACAACTGAATACTTAGATTTCAGAGAGATTTGTTGTCACTTGCATTGTAATCATTCCTGTACTGTTGCAATCAATTGATAATAAATAGAAATCGATTATTTACATTCGGTTTATACATATAATCATAGGATTCCGCACTTGATTATATGATTTTGTAATCTGATCAGTTAGACATGCGACCTACATGTGGTATGAGAGCTGAATTAGGTTTTACAATCATGTACTGAGTGAATTGAGCGTTTGAATATTTGGTTATTTGAAGAAATTATCAAATTCAATTGACTGTGATTGTTATGGATTGCTGTGATTGAAGAATTGTTTTCTGAAGATTATTTAGCATTAAATCTATCAATTACACGGAGTATGTCACACCCCGCTAAAGCGGAAACACGAGATGTAACAGTACAATGATTTCATAATCGAAAATTACAAAAGATCACCGTTCAACGGTCTACTACTAGTACATTACATAAGTCTTACAAGCATTTACAACACAAAAGTAAATAATGTAAACATGAGATTACATCCAAAAGAGACAAAATTCCGTAACGCTATAGCAGCATAGCTCATATAACAGGTTTAGCTTCAATAGACAAGTTGTGACTATTTCCTGAAAAGCATGTAAAAATAAACAGGTCAACTATGAAACATAGTTGGTGAGTACGCGGGTTTTGCGTAAGGAAAGACCCTTTTCAAGAGTTTACAAAGTTTAGTTTAGAAGTTCCACGTTACTACGTGATTAGTTCACAAAAGTAATCTGTTTAGTACCGAGGCTCATACAATGACGAAAATCATCCGATAATTTCATAAGATCAATTTTTAGGATGGTCAAGCGCTATTGCGCGGATAATTATAAAAGTAATTCATTAAAACAAGGCTCATTTAAGAGCGATACCCATTTGATAGTTAGATTCATTTGTGAATCGATGTTTTGTTTGCAAAAGAGGTTTATTTAAGTTCGAGATTCATTTAGGAGTGATTCCCTTTGGAGCTCAATTAAAAGTCGTAATTCGTCCATAACGCCACGCTCATATTTTCAAAGAAATGTTCAATTCACTTTTATAAAACTCAAGATATAGTGTTTAATAAGTTCAAGTTATGTTTATAAAACTCATATTGTAGCATTTAATAGATTCAGGTTACGTTTATAAAGTCAATGGGTCATCAAATCAATATCAAAATGTTTATAATCTCGACGGTTTATTATGTCGAAGTTCATAAGAATGCGAAGCGTTATTATGAAACCACGTCTATCATTGTCCACGACCACAATGATTTATAGTGTAAAACTCAAGTTTTAAATTTATGGTTTTAAAGAAGTATTGTTTCAAATGACAACGTCTTTGTAAAGTTCGGGTCGTAAGGTTTATAGTTTCAAAGAAATATTGTTTCAAATGACAAAACGTCATACGTTTATAGTTTCAAAGAAATATCGTTTCAAATGACAAGGTCATTGTAAAGCTCGGATCATAAGTTTATAATTTCAAAGAAATATCGTTCAGATGTCAAGTCATTGCAAAGCTCGGGTCGTAAAGTTTATAGTTTAAAAGAGATATCATTTCAAATGACAAAGTCATTGTAAAGCTCGGGTCGTAAAGTTTATTTTTTTAAAGAGATATTGTTTCAAAAGTCGAAAAGTCATACATTTATAGTCGCTTATGAATTTCTATGCTATCGCATTTTTGTCTATAGTGACAATGAATTATTATGCTTGAGTCCACAACCAAACCTACAACCGATAAACCTTTGCCCCAAAGAGAGATGCCCTATCGTTGGCATTTAGAATGATGGGATGCACTCACGTGGCCGCGTGAGTGGGGAGGTGGTCTCGCTCCCAAATAGTACTATTCATATGCATCATTTGGCTCATATAGAGTTAATGGTCGTGTAGATATACCGGGGACTTTAGATACGATAGAAAACAAGCATATAATCACGTTCGTATAAACGGTAAACATTCAAGACGTTATTTGTAATCAATATGACATCTTAACCTTGTCAAGTATTCAAAATAAGCATATCAATAGCATAGCATGAGCATAGTATTTGTAAATCAAGGATAGCATTTGTAAAACGAGCATAGCATAAGCATAGCATTCGTAAATCAAGTATTGCATAGTATTTGTAAAGCAAATATAGAATTTAAATCATATAGGCATGCTTTTCACCCCAAAACATTTAAGTAAAACGTTAAAAAGAGGGGCTGTGTAACTCACTATTGAGCGTGAGCGTACGGATGGATGTAATGCGCGTGCCGACCGGGTTTGACTCCTATCCATTTCCTAAGAACACAAGGTTTCTAATTAGTTCTCGACTAATACGGTTTGTTAGGATTGCTTAGCTAGCTAATTAAATTACAAAGTGCCGTAAAAGTTTGAATTTCCATTTAATTTACGATGTCGGTAATTGTTCGAGTTGGATAATTATGGGAAAAAAATAATGGAAATATATGAATACAACATCTAAAAATTACCAAACTTGGTATGAAATATGAAATATAGTTCACAAATTTTCTGTGAAAATTTGGGGATTTTTAGACTTATGGATTATTTATAATCATTTTATGTCTAAAAAGTGGGATAATTATGGGAAAAATAGTAATTATTCACTTACAATTCTGGAATTTTTACCAGATCATTTTCTACCAATTTTTAAGTTTGTGTAAAATTTTCAAGACGTTTTGAGCACTGAAACTTTGGTTCCCAACATTATGCGTTTTAACGAGACATAAATCGGAAAACATATCAAAACACTTCTAAAGAGTGTGAAATTTTGAGGATGGTGTCATTTTCTGAGGAAAATGACACTGGAATTTTCCCATAATTATTTTATGTCCAAAAGTATTTTTCATGATTATTTCACCTTTTGAAGGCTTTATTTGCATTAATTTAGGAAAAATACTTATTTTTTTCCAAAAATTCCCATTTTTATTTTCAAGACTCTTTTCATGATATTGTTACTGAGAAAAATAATCCTAAAAATTTTAAGACGTTTTATCAAGCACTTATATATTTTTGAATCATCACAACACAAGTATTTGCAATTTACAAGATTACAACAATGCATGATGTTCATGCATTTTCCAAAAATACTTAATCATCAAGATAAATTCCTATCTTTTTATACTGTTGAGATATACATGTTAGGAGTCTAAAATAATTTTTCTTAGATTGATAGAACACCTTAAGACCCATGAACAAGTATCACAACAAGGTGCTCATAGAAAAGTTACTGTTTGCGCATCAGTTTTGTGTGATACATTTGGAGGTCGAATACTCAATGGATTTGAGTGAAACCGGTGGGGTTTTAAAGCTAAGACATTAAGCTAAATTCTAGAAGAAAAATCAAGATTTTTGGACCATTATTCACTGAGTTATGGTCGTTTCAAGTGAGGTCAAAATCTGGACAGATTACATATAAGACAATGGTGATCATTTTGGTGTGTTTTTCACTACCAACGATTTTTAGACCTCATCCAATGATTGAAGCCTTGTCTTTTATGCATGTACATGTGTTTTACATAAACATAAACATATTTTAACATTTTAAACCATTTATTCTAGCAAGAACATGTAAATAAACTCTATAACATCAAAAAGTCAACTTTTCGGTTTGATTTTCGGTTTGATCATAGGTTGCACTTTTGTTTTAACACTTAAACAAGTGTAAGGGAACCTACAAACCATCAAACCTTGTATGAGAATTTTAGCCATGAAAAGGTATAAAATCCATGTTTTACAAGATTTAAAGAAAGAAAAAGGAAGAAAATGAAGCTAGAGATAGTTGGTTATACCTTTGATGTTGTGTTTTTGTGTAAGAACACTTTAAGATTGATGATTTTTGGTTGAAAGAGGGCTGGAAAGTTTTGTGTTCTTGAGAGAAAATTGAGAGAGAATTGAGAGTGTTTTTGAAAGTGAAAATGAGAGAAATAATTAGGGGAAAGAGTGTGGGAGTGTATAAGCCTTTGCATGGAATCAAAATAGAGTTAGTGGAGGTTGTTAGTGGTCAAAAGGGGGGGGGGGTGGGGTGGTTGGCCGTTTTTGGGGGGAGGAGGGAGTAAAAAAAAAAATTTTTTTTTTTTTTTTAAAAAAAATGTTAAGTAATTAAAGGTTTAAATGTTACATATTGCTTTGGTATAAGTTTGTACATATTGAAATGTTTAATTGTGATGTTTTAATGGTTGAAATGGGAGTTATAAAATTTTATTTTCTAAGTTTATAATTCATATCAAAATACATTTGATTCTTTTACGATTGACATTCGCGAGTTAATTAACCGATTTCCGGTTGCGTTTACCGAGTTACGGAATTTCAGGTTAAATTCCGATTTTGCTATATGATAAATATTTTGTGATGACATATGAAATTTAATTCCATTAGTTTTCTTTGGCACTTTGTAACCTAATTTAATGTTCCTCAAGGTCTTAAAGTTCGCTAAGCAATCTTTTAAGACGTTATGCGATTTTGGTAACTTACGGTTTCGGTACTTAAGGAGTCATAACCTAGACTTTTCACTAGGATTTTAGAGTGCTGTAAACGAAATTAGATAGACTAGGAATTTAAGTGCGTTAATGACCTGAGATTTTTGACGGTTGTCACAGAGTAATTCATGGATTAAGTCTGGATTATTTGATCACAGAGTGACGTCACATTCGGATTGTACGGACTTTGATAATATTCAAATTTTAATGATTGAAGACTGATAAATATGACTCAGAGTGCTTCGTTGTGATCAGTATATATGTTTTCATCAAGTGACTGAATCAAATTCAAACTTGAATTTGATTTTGAATTTGGACATATTTCGGTTGAAGGTTGATTCTGCAATTTTAAGCTTCTGCGAACCTACTACAGTCGCTGTGCATTGCTCAGAAGTACCTACACACTGTGGTACAATCAATTTAAGCTTTAAACTCGTATTTCATCAAAATTTTCAAAGTTACAGTACGTTCTGCGACTTTATCTTAAAGTGGTCTTAAAGTCGCACCTGCGAACTTAATTATAAGATCACATACTTGTCTTTCTTGCGATCTTAGTCTGAGATCTTATTTGTGCGATTTTATTTGTGTGATTTTATTTGTGCGACTATATCATCAGACTTCGCTTAGCGATCTTAATTAAGCGAACTTATCATCAGACTTTGTTTAGCGAACTTAATAAGTTCACATCACCTTATAAGTTCGCATCACCTTAAGTTCGCACAGTAAGTTCGCTTGGCTAAATCTTTGAAGACTTTATCATTTTTAAATCAAATTAATTTCAAAAAGAAAAATGATGTCTTATAATATGAGCGTGATGATTAAATTTGATAATGAAACTGGTACGCCTAACAGACCACCCAGATTCTTGAAACCAAGTGATTATGCTAACTGGAGATATCCTTTTGAGAATTACATTACTTTTAATGATCCGGAGTTATTAGTATACTTGACAAAGAAGTATGTAGCTCCTATGGTTGACGGAACTGGAACTGAGCGAGGTGGTAATCACGTTAAGACTATAGACTTGATGACACCTGATGAGAAGAAGGATTATGAGAAAGAGAAGAAAGCATATGCAGCTATTACGATGTGTCTGAATCGTGAAGTGATGATGTTGTTTAAAAAGAAGCAAACAACGTTTGAGTTATGGGAAGCTATTGCCACCAGGTTTGGAGGCAATGATCAGTATAAGCAAAGTCGTCAAGAGTTGCTTAAGAAACAATTCGATTTGTTTTCCAGCTTCAGAACGAAACATTTGATGAGCTGCTGTCTAGATTTTCTCTTCTGATCTGTGAGCTTTGAGAGGTCGATGTAACCATGGCTGATATTGTGATTAACAAGAAATTACTTCATGCTTTGCCGAAAAAGTGGGAAGTCAGGGTTATGCTACTAGAAGAAAATACCTTCTTGTCTGATTGGTCATTAGATGAATTGATTGGGAAGCTTCAAGCATATGAACTTGATATGCAGACAAGAGAAACAGGGGTAAACATTGTACAGGATCCAAGTTTATACAGTGATATCTTTGCCAAGGAAACATGTGGAATAGCATTGCTATCGGGTTTGGACATACCAACTGAGAAACGGGAAGTTAATATTAATTCTTGTGCTAACTGTGTTCAATGTTCGAACAAACCTTCTTTTATTCCACAAGTAAATGTTGCTTCAACTTCAAAAGCTATGGAAGATCATCTTGGTGTCTTTCATGCTTTTCTGAGTTCATATGAAGGTTTTCTATCCGGAACTGCTATGAATCTTAATCTTACTGAAGAAGATTATGATCAGATTCATCCATATGACCTTGAGGAAATGGATCTGAAATGGAATATGGCTATGCTGACCAAACGAGTGAAAAAGTTCTTACAAAGAACTAGTTGAGCTCAAGTCGGAAACAATTCAAAGCAAGGACTTGTTTTGACAAGAGCAAAGTTCGATGTTATAACTGTCAGAATCTTGGTCATTTCGCACGTGAATGTGAAAAGGCTAAACAACCTGCTTCAGGATATACCAAGCCTAGTCCATCAAGATCATATTCCAACAACAACAATTCAATACAGCAAGACAATGGGAAAAGTTCAGCTGCTCTAGTTTCAACTACTGTCATTATGACTGGAGTTATCATGCTGAAGAAGCTGCTTATTCTCTGAATCAATGAGTATGAGCTGAAGGATACATGCAAAAAAATTGTGTTGAAGCCCATGTCCTCACAAACAGTTCGTTCGATAAGTACCAAACAAAAAAATAAACCAAATCTCACCATGTTGGCTAGTGAACGGGAGGTTGAGCAAGCTCTTGATTTTGGAGAAGTGGTGTATTTGCTGGTGTCCAAGGAGAATTCTATGGAGAACGTGAATTTGACGGAGGGCAGCCTGTCGCACCCCCAAGACGCGTGGCAGCGGAAGGTATGGGGTGTCATGGGGGCGGCGACCAAATCAAATATCACAACACAAGAGTTACAACAAACGACCTCTATATGAGACGTTTTCAAAAATCTTTACATTACAAACTTAAAAGTGTTTACATAAAAGCTAGGAGTTCGCATCCGATTCGTAGAATCACATAACTATTATTACAAAATATAGTAAATGCAATCTAATTCCTTGGTTGTTTCAAAATATGCGACTCGAGCTATTGCTTCCAAAGCATCCTACTGCGGCTGGTCACCTGAGAATACATACTAAAAGAGTCAACATAAAGTTGGTGAGCTCATAGGTTTGAAAACAATTGGTATTATATTATATGGAACGTGTGGAACACAAGATTTCCTGTTTGTATCATCCAACAATGATAGTAATGTATTACAAAAATGTAAAAGAGGTGTATATTGTTGCCATGAGCCCATAGTTCGAGCTTAACTGTGGTGTCGGGTCACAATCAAGTGCCACGTTCGTGGTGCCTCCCAGCGAGTGCCTAATCCAACACTCGTAAGAACAAATGATAATGCGTCCGTTTGACCAGTTAGCGCGACTAACCCGGACGGGGGAGTCAATCCCAAATAGTACTATTCATTAACATTCACGCTATAACGATACTAACAAACTATGTGTGGGGGACTTTCAGGATTAGTTAAATACTCATGCAACCAATATATCGTGTTTTGTACTTGCGTTCACATAAAATAGCAGTTGTTAAAAGCAGTTGTATGTATTCTCACCCCTGAGTGGAAATAGTGGAAAAAGGGGCTATGAAACTCACCTGAGATTAGCCTGTTACTTAGCAAATAACAAGTAGCAAGCAATTCGTGTTCCCAATTGAAATCTTCTAACGCCCTAGACGTATAAGATTGTGTAAGTAGATGTCTCAAAAGACCATCTATAGTGATTGTATAAGTGGAGGGTTAATGTCCACTTATAAGTTAGTAGTTCACTTAACTAGTATGTCCGTTCTTGTTTACTTATCGAAAGACGTGTACGAAACGTTGGTGAAAGTTGTTAAAACATAACGTTGAATTGAGTGGTAAGTGGGTGAAACCCACGAATGACGGGGGTCCGGGGGCAGTGCCCCTGATGGCGGGGTCCGAGGGGTGGCAACCCCTGGTGGGGTCCAAGGGGCAAGGCCCCTGGCTGGGGTCGAGCTGACCTACATCTCTTTAGTAAAAAAAAATGCTTTGATTCTGGGTTTTTAGCGACACAAGGCTTGTGTCGCTAATGTGATCTTGGCGACACAATACTAGTGTCGCAAGTGTGATTTAGGCGACACAATATTAGTGTCGCAAGTGAGGTTTCGGCGACACAGGGTTAGTGTCGCTAAGGTGGTTTCGGCGACACAAGGATAGTGTCGCTAAGGAGGTTTCGGCGACACAAGGATAGTGTCGCTAAGGTGACGGTTCAAGGCTATAGCGACACAAGGATAGTGTCGCTAATGACTACTAGGCTTCAGCGACACAAGGACCAAAACATATCAGTTTTTCCAATTTTATTTCGTAATCTAAATGTTCGAGAAAAAATCCAAGAAAAATATATGTTGTTTCTTATTATGTTAGGTACTTAAAATAATTTTTATAGAATTTTTAATCGAGTTTAAGTATTTATAAAAATTATGGATTCTCACAAGGGTCAAAAAGTAGCCAATCAGGAGACATGCAAGGTGATTGAGTTTCTGGGCAGAATGCGTGCGTTTTTGGACAAGGTCATCTGAATGACTATTTTTCTCAACGAAATTTATGAACTTTTGGCGGTGGTTTCAAGTCTTTTAGAGATGTAAATCTCGAGTTATGACTAAAACAATGAGAGACAAATTTCTGTCTTTTTACCCAGCCCGCCTACATGTTTTTGTAAAAATCATTTCAGGCATCAAACGAGCTCCAAAAATTATGAGACCGGTGGCAAATGAAAGATAACTTCTTAAACTTAATTTTAGCCTTTTGAATCGTTTATTTTGGTCAAGTTTTGAGGTAGATATCACCTCCCAAAGTTAGACAAACTTTCTGGCCGGATTGCATGCAAAGTTCTTGCATGTTTAAAGTTATGAAAAACGATTTTTATGTAATCTTTTGGACATATATTAGTTAAGTGAGCACTTTAACATGTTTATAGATGAATTACAAGTATTATAAAATAGTTATATGTTCTTACAAGATTGAAAACCGATTGAAATGGAGAGGAAGGTGAGGAAGAGCTTGATTTCTTGACTTTTCTTTGAAATTATGGTGGCGGTTTGTGGTGGTGGAGTGGTGGTTGGTGGTGGTGATGAGGTGGTTGATGGTGGTGGAAAGATGGCAGATTTTTAGAGAGAGGGAGAGAGTTGAGAGTGTAGAGAGAAGGAGGAGAGAATTTGGTGTGGGTTGTGTGTGTGAAATGAGGTGTAGGGGAGGTGTTTTGTGGGGTGGGCTTGGGCTTATTTGGGGTGGGCTTCTTGGGTCAGCCCAAGCCGAATTGGGCCTGGCCCAAAAGTGTTTCGGGCTCGTGACTCGTTTTCTAAACTTCGTGTTTCGTTCCCCGTTCGTTTAAACGTTAATTTGCGCTTTAAAAAGTCGATAATTTACGTTGAGCTTTTGTATAAGCTTTTAAATTTGTGAATAATATTCGGGATAAGTAGGTATTCTTAAAATATTAAATTGAGTCACAAAAGTATATTTCGGGTGTCAATCGGGGGTCGGGCTCGGTTTGCGCGTTTTTGTCGCGTTTGATACGTTTTAAACAAAACGTCAAAGTTTTTCGTGTATTATTATTTGAAATAATAATATAAGGTATATAACCACCATTTTAACTATAAATATGATTACGTTATCCATGGAAAGTTTTCACCAACGTCGTATAAATGGTCGGACCACGTCCGGTTGTTTCGCGTAATTACGAAAGTGTAATTCAAACAATTACGTAAGTGTACATACACCCATATACAAATAGTTGCAAATAATCACAAGTACTTAGCCTAATACAGAACTAAATACACGAAATTTGGGTTCTAGTTTAAGGTAATCATTACCCTAAAGGGTCGGGTGTCACACAGCCCCATTGCTGATTTGTTACTTGAATACCAAGATGTGTTTCCCGATGACTTACCACCCGATTTGCCTCCTATCCGTGGCATTGAACATCAGATAGATCTTATACCGGGAGCACCATTGCCAAATAAGGCTGCTTATCGGTGTAATCCGGAGGAAACAAAGGAGTTACAAAAACAGGTTGATGAGCTTGTGAGCCGAGGTTATGTGCGTGAAAGCTTAAGCCCGTGTGCTGTACATGTTTTGCTTGTACCTAAGAAGGATGGAACATGGCGAATGTGAGTTGATAGTAGGGCGGTGAATAACATTACCATCAAATATCGTTTTCCAATCCCAAGGCTGGATGATATGTTAGATGAGCTCCATGGATCGATGGTGTTTTCAAAAATTGATTTGCGGAGTGGTTATCATCAGATTCGAATGCGTGAAGGAGATGAGTGGAAAACAGCCTTCAAGACGAAGCATGGGTTATATGTGTGGACCGTGATGCCCTTTGGTCTCACGAATGCTCCTAGTACGTTTATGAGGATGATGAATGAAGTTTTGAAGTCGTTTCTGGGCAGGTTCGTTGTTGTTTATTTGGATGATATATTGGTGTATAGTAGGAACAAGGAAGAACATTTGAAGCATTTGAAGTAAGTCTTTGAAACCCTTAGAGCTCAAAAACTCTTTGGAAAACAGGAGAAGTGTTCATTTCTAGTTGATAAGGTGATGTTCTTGGGTTATGTGGTTTCCAAAGATGGGGTGTCCGTGGATCAGACCAAGATTGAAGCGATCAAATCCTGGCCTAGTCCCAAAAACATAAGTGAAGTGCGTTCGTTTCATGGTTTGGCTTCATTTTATTGACGTTTTATTCGTGATTTCAGTACTCTTACTAGTCCCATTACTAATTGTTTGAAGAAAGGTGCATTTGTATGGGGGATAGATGCCTAAAAGGCGTTTAAAACAATCAAGGAGCATTTGTGTGCTGCTCCTATTTTGGCTCTTCCAGATTTTTCGCAACCCTTTGAAGTTGAGTGTGATGCAAGTGGAGTAGGTATTGGTGCTGTTCTGATTCAAGCCAAACGTCACATTGCTTACTTTTCGGAGAAATTGGGAGGTGCTCGTTTGAATTATTGTACTTATGACAAGGAATTTTATGCCATTGTTAGGGCATTGGATCATTGGAGTCATTATTTGCGTACAAATCATTTCATTTTGCATTCAGACCATGAGTCTTTGAAGTATATTAATTGTTAGTCCGTGTGCTCTGGATCTGATTCGAATCATCAATTAAACCGTGCGGAATCCGAATTTAATTGATTAAATGATGAACATGAAAAACACGGATGATTCAATTTGAATAACTTCTTATTGATGATTCAATAACGATTACAGAAGCTCTCAACTCTCTCTGAATCTGTTACAAATAATCTCGCTCAAAACAAAACAATTTCAGCTCTATCAAAATAATACTCTGCTACTGTATTTATACTAGACCAGCAAGACCTGTGACTTTATTGATTAAAGTCGCATTTTCACATTTATACAAATTGAAAGCTAATTTCTAAACAAGCTGATTGTCACACAGATATGTATAAACAAACTCCCCCTTAAAGCAGCTTGTAGAAATCTTTTAATCTTGATTAATCTTCAATCTTAGCTTGATGAGAGAGTAATCTTAGAGTAATCTTCAACCTTAATGAAAGAGAGTTGTCTTCCATTTCTTTATCACAGGAATCAGTAACTTTTTCTTTAGAAAGTTGTGACCCTTGAAAAATAAGAATCTGCCTGTTCACCAATTTTCATAATTACTCCCCCTGAACAGCAGAATTCTTCTTTTTCTTTTCTTCTACCTTTGCTCCTCATGATTCTTTAATTCAAGCAACAACTTTGGGAACCCATTTGAGCACGATGCCAATCGGAACCTCCTTTTTCGAAAGCCATTTGTAAGTTGTATCAATATAATCCAAGGACATGGAGTTCCATCTGAAATTGAAACGCGATGTTTCATATCTAAAAACTCGTTGTGGAACCAATGTTAGAACCATTCTTGGGGAGAAAGGAACAAAATCTCTTGGTATTTTCAGCACCATACGACGAGATGGTGCAAGAGCAAGCATTTGCTTTCTTGAATATACAAAAGATCTTGTTTTACCAGATTCCGATTGTGTCGATTTCCAAACTTTTGTTGACCTTGGAGATTGTGAAACCGATCTTTTGATTCGTTCAAAGGCTACGGAATCACAACAATCAACCTTTTGATGATCAAAATTTCTGGTTGATTGTGATTTCTCAGAATACTTCTTATTCTTTTGCAAAGAATAATTAGTAAACTGTGAAATCTTTTTCGCACAAACCATTTTTGGACGTGGTTTGGAAGATTTAGTAATCTTCTTAGTCACCTTGACTTGTTGTTCAGTTGAGTGAGAGAGTTCTAAAATCCGCTTTTCAAGTCCGACAATTTTTGAACGCATTTCTTCACGTTCAGTTTCCATGTTAAGTATTTGTAGTTGGAAAGTCTTAATATCTTCTTCCTTCTTAATCAGCTTCTCATGTAACCCTTTGTCTGGACATTTCTTCAACTTATCACTTCTTGCATCACGTTTAGATTTCCCTTGTTTAGACACCATGATATACTCATTAGTGATGATGAAATTTTCAGGCTTGACATCAGATTTGTTAATCTGTTGTGTTGGCACCTCACATTCTTTGACTTCATGAACAACTTCAACAAACTCATCCTTAACCGATATTGATGTATATCCGATACCAGCTTTGGATTTCGTATCCTTATTCTGAGAATGAATCAGTTGGTCTAATCTCAAGGAAGATGCTTCAAAATTCGAGAGCTTGCGTTGATAATCTAAAACTCACTTTGAGCTTCAGCCTTTTCTTTGCACAGTAAATCGATTTCAGTCTTGTAACTCTCGATTTCAATTTGTTGCTTTGAAATTTTAACTTTCAAATCATGCATTTCAACACTTTGGTCTTGAATTTGTTGTACTTTAACATTTCTTCCGAGGCTCTCTTCAAGTGATTTCGACAACTCATAAGAAGTATCATGATATTTGTAGAATGGAATTATACCTTGTGCCACATCTTCTGGTACACACATGATAATTGTTTCATGTGCTTTCTTGTCGTTGTCAAAAGCTTTTTGTTCCGTTGGTGACATTTCACTGATGAGTGTTGATCTCTCATATTGCTCGGTAATAGAAATCAACAAATCAGAATCAGTGAATTCAACATATTCTTCAAACTTCTCCTTCCAACTTGCATAGTCTTTATAGAACAAAGCTTTCAAATACTCTTGATATTTCGTGTACGCCATGTTCCCTCCAAAATGTTCCGAAAATTTCTCGAATAAAATGAAAATTTTCTCAAACTAAAGATAGTCAACGGGGAGCTCAAACTCAAATTCAACATAGTCTTTTTTTTTTATATAAATTCTGATAAGAATGCGAACTTACTATTATGCGAACTTAAGATAAAGTCGCACAATAAAGTCTCACAATAAGGTCGCTGATATAAAGTCGCATAAGCTGATAAGGTCGCAGAAGCTACTGTTCATCGTTTTCACCAAATCTGAGCTTAGATTAAAACTTGAAATTTAAACCTGTAATTGATTTCTGTATGTTCCTCAACACTAGGAGAGTACTTTGATCGGTTTAATTGATCAAATTCAATCTCAAACTCCTCCTATTTGAATTTAACCGCCATTTTCATTCAAATACCCATTTTCACTTTTCTTTCAAATTGAAGCTTGATTCATTCACGAATTCGAATCACCTATAGGCTCTGATACCACATGTTAGTCCGTGTGCTCTGGATCTGATTCGAATCATCAATTAAACCGTGCGGAATCCGAATTTAATTGATTGAATGATGAACATGAAAAACACGAATGATTCAATTTGAATAACTTCTTATTGACGATTCAATAACGATTACAGAAGCTCTCAACTCTCTCTGAATCTGTTACAAATAATCTCGCTCAAAATAAAACAATTTCAGCTCTATCAAAATAATACTCTGCTACTGTATTTATACTAGACCAGCAAGACCTGCGACTTTATTGTTTAAAGTCGCATTTACACTACCTGCGACTTTATTGATTAAAGTCGCATTTTCACATTTATACAAATTGAAAGCTAATTTCTAAACAAGCTAGTGGTCCAACAGATATGTATCAACATTAATGGGCAGCAAAAGTTGAGTCCAAGGCATGCTAAGTGGGTGGAGTTTTTGCAATCCTTTCATTTCTCTTCGAAATATAAGGATGGTAAAAGTAATGTGGTGGCTGATGCACTCTTGCGTCGTTATGCTTTACTTGCTACACTTGATGTTCGTTTGTTGGGCTTTGAAACTTTAAAAGATTACTATGGTGATGACGCTGATTTTGGTGAGTTGTTTGGGAAATGTACTAATGGTGCCCAAGGGGAGTTTTCGGTGCAAGATGGTTTTCTCTTAAAGGGGAACCGGCTTTGTGTCCCAAAACATACTGTTCGTGAATTGTTGATACGTGAAGCACATGGTGGTGGGTTGGCTGGCCATTTTGGGGTGGTCAAGTTGGAAGTGTTGAAAGAGCATTTCTTTTGGCCAAAGATGTTAGGGAATGTAACTAACATTGTGGGTAAGTGTGTGACATGTCATATGGCTAAAAGTTCGTTCAAACCTGGTTTGTACTCGCCTTTACCAGTTCCAGTTCGTCCTTGGGAAGATGTGTCCATGGATTTTATTGTAGCTTTACCTCACACTCAAAGGGGTAAGGATGCTATTATAGTTGTTGTTGACAGGTTTTCCAAGATGGCTCACTTTGTTGCTTGTCACAAAACTGATGATGCTAGTAATGTGGTTGATTTATATTACCGGGAGATTCTACGTTTGCATGGTATCCCCAAAACCATTGTTTCTGATCGGGATTCCAAGTTTTTGAGTTATTTCTGGAATACTTTGTGGAGGAAGGTGGGAACCAAGTTGTTGTTTAGCACATCACATCATCCTCAAACGGATGGCCAAACTGAAGTTACAAACAGGACCTTGGGGACGTTGTTGCGGGGTTTGGTGAGCAAGACTCAAAAAGATTGGGATGTGAAGCTTGCTCATGCTGAATTTGCTTATAATCGTTCCCCTACTTATGCTACTGGTCATTCTCCGTTTGAAGTCGTTTATGGAGTTAATCCCTACTTGCCATTAGATTTGATCCCATTGCCAAAGGAGGAGTTGGTTCACAAGGATGCTGATGCTAAGCTGAAATCTATGATGAAGTTGCATGAACAAGTTCATAATCATATTGAGGCTGTTAATGCAGCTTACAAACAGAAATCCAATAAAAGTAGGAAGCCTCGGGTGTTTGCTGATGGTGATTTAGTGTGGGTGCATTTGAGAAAAGAGTGTTTTCCAAGCAAACGTAAGAACAAATTGAAGCCAAGAGCTGAAGGTCCTTACAAGGTGGTTGCACGTGTGAATGATAATGCATACAAGGTGGAGTTACCCGGAGATTATGGGGTGCATGTTACTTTTAACGTGGGAGATCTTTCACCCTATCTTGATGATGATGATGGTCTTGCTGAATTGAGGTCAATTCCTTCCAAAGGGGGAGGGGATGATACATACATGGATAAAGAAGGCTTGAAAGGTGATGGGTTGTTGGATGATGGGTTGGCGCTTACTATTGTGTTTGAAGCTGGTTTGGGCTCAATGACCCATGGAGTGTGCATAGTAACCTTGGTGGATTAAAGTTTCCATGGTGCATTTTATGGTGAATGAATTTTCAGTTTTAAAATGTGGTTTTATTATGTTTTTATTAGTCATAAATTATAGTTAAAGTCCCCATTATTGTAATGCTCTTGTGCAAATATATGTGGACGACATTATTTTCGGGTTGACTGATGACAAACTTTGTGAAGAATTTGAGACAATCATGAAGTCAAAGTTTGAGATGAGTTCTATGGGTGAATTAAACTTCTTTTTAGGTTTACAAGTCAAACAGACTGAGAAGGGAATTTTTATTCACCAGTCAAAATATGTGAACGACATTTTGAGCCGATTCAAAATGGTTGATTGCAAAATTGCTGGAACTCCCATAGAAGTCAATCACAAATTAGGGCATTGTCCTGAAGAAGAAGATACGGACCAGCATGAATATCGATCGATAATCAAAAAGAATTCAAGAGTTAGAAAAAGAGGAGGAAGATGAGGAAGAGAAAGATGATGATAATGATGATGATTCTTCTGACCCCGATGACGCTGATGATGATGATAATAATGATGATGGTGGAGAGAAATCACATCCAGAAAATACAGAATCTGAAGCTTGAAATGAACAACCAGAATTTTCAAACGATCAACAACAAAACCAGAGCCAACACGTGAAAATAATCTACAAATGGTTTTTTATACTGGGCCGCGTGATAGAAGTTTGAATACGGAAGAAGGATTTTTGAATATTGAACCATTATCGGTGTCATTTAACTTTGAAGAAAATCTAATTCCTATGAGTTCTTGGAATGGGAAGCTGTAGGGATAAATCAAGATAATTCAAAAGAAATGAATTTTGAATATTTATTTGATGATTCCTTCGAGATTTCTAGTGATAATGAGAATATTGAATACGAAGTTGTTAATAATGAAGATGAAATGTGTGATGATTTTGTATTTGAGAAAAATGATCAAGGAGAAGGAAATGACAGTGAAGAAATGGATGAAGAGATTGAAGCTGAAACTAATCCTGAAGTTCCAGAATGTTCAACTTCTACTAAGCATTCGGAATGGTTCAGAGTACCATCACATGCACCAATGATAAAGAAGAAACTCTACAAGGTGAATGGTGAATGCGATGGTCAAATAATCAGTTGGAAATATGATGAAGAACTGAACTTGATTATTGTAAAAAGAACTTGTGGATTACAAATACTTCAAGCGAAGCTTTAAGGATCTGAGTACTCTTCCTAAGTGTGAAATTTCTAAGCTAGCACAACTTAATGTTATCAATCGCACAGGATCAAGTATGGGAAGATACATTGAGAGTAACGTACAAAAAGAGGTGAGATATGGATTCAACTTGATGAAACCAACGCTTGGAAAAAGAAAGATCTACAAGAAAAAGATCAGTGGTTTTACAAACAAGCCGTGGGTTAGAATTGTATATCCACCTGTCAAAGTACTTAAGAAGATTCCATTGGAAAGGTTACCAATTGGATTTGCTGAAAATCTTAAGTGGTGGTATTATAATGGTACAACTGGAGAAGCATGCATAGAGATCTTCAAAGATGGTCAAAAGGATAAAGTTGAAACTGTCTACGTCTATGATCCGATCAGCTTAATAAATTTATCAAGACAAGATTTGCTGGCACTTAAAGAAAATCATATTCTATTCAACAAAAATGAAGAAGGAGAAGCAATGAAGTTTCAGAATTTTGTGAAAGTATGTGTTAGAAATGACATATGTGCTGGAAGCAATCTCCCTAGCAAATGGATCTGAAGCAAGACAAAGAACATATCAAGCTACTAACTAGGGGAGTTTGTTGGTGCAAGATTAGAATGTTAGAATCTTGATAAGTCTTAGAAGTCTAGATTTTTGTCTATGCGACACTGTCTGCGACTTTATTCATTAAAGTCGCAGGTGTGACTTTGTTCAACATAGTCGCATAACTAAATAGTCGCATGTCTGTCTATAAATAGGCTGTTATGTTTTCATTTGTACGTATGCTTAAATGTGAGATTCAGAGAGTATTGTAATCAGATATATCAGTGAACATCTGTAATCATTTGATTATCAATATAATCTGTTTTATTTAGTTTACGTGTTCAATTCAATCCGTTTATTCAATTGATTACTGGATTCCGCACATAATCAGTTGTAATTGTAATCTGATCAGAGCGTATATGTGACCTACACCTTCCACAAGATTATTTTTTACCAAAAAGTTCATCTTGCGAAAATGTATGTGGCCCATACGTCTATGCCACATAAGAGAATCTTTCTCTGATGCTTTGGTGAGCAAAACATGACATATCAGGAGAAGACGAAAAGACAGTTCTCATGTCTAGTGCGTATATGTCCTTTCGTCTTGGAGCTTTCATTAAAATCCATTCTTTGGGAATAATGAACCCCGGTTTAAGAATCAAACATTCAACATCGTTGAAGACAGTTGTGTATTTCTTATCACACACTTGAGAAACACTCAGCAAATTGTGTTGCAATTGTTCGTAGTAGTTGACTTTTTCAAAACTTACGAAACCATTTGAAACAGTGCCTTCTTTCGAAATCATTCCTCCTTTGTCACCAACAAAAGAAACATATCCTCCATTAATTGATTTGACATCAGTTAAGAGGGATAAGTTTCCTGTCATGTGTCTGGAACAGCCGCTATCCACATACCAGATATTTTATTGAGTTTTGCTTGACTGTTCCAACACATATAAAGAACAAATTAGTTCTTAAGGGGGACCCAAACCTTAATGGCCTTGGGTCGTCCATCATCATCAATGGTGATCACGTCAACTAATTTTGAATTTTTTCAAAAAATTTTAGGAATTATTGACGTATCAGCCTTAGCAATCCTAGATTCCTTTGATGAATTCTTTACTTTCCAAACCAAATGTTGTTTGAAAGTTTGCTTTTTTGAAATGTTGGGCTTTTTAGGTTTGATACATACATGGATAAAGAAGGCCCGGAAGGTGATGGGATGTTGGATGATGGGTTGGCGCTTACTATTGGGTTTGAAGCTGGTTTGGGCTCAATGACCCATGGAGTGTGCATGGTAACCTTGGTGGAATAAAGTTTGCATGGTGCATTTAATTATGAACGAATTTTCAGTTTTATAATGTGGTTTTATTATGTTTTAATTAGTCTTTAATAGTAGTTAAAAGTCCTCATTATTGTAAGGCTCTTGGAGGTTTGTAACCTACCAATTTTGTAGGCATTATTGCCATATTCGTTTTTGTTGAGGGCAATCAGATTTTGAAGAAGAAAAAATAACAAAACTCTCTAGAATTATTGTTATAATTCTTTTGATTGTCATTTTTGGGATGTTTTCCTGATTTTGGCCAGATTCAAATCAATAGGTCTTGATTTGCAATCTGTTTAGCAAATTATAGGTCTAATTTGTTAAACACATCTATCCTACACACTAATTCCTATTTGTTCCAGCCCATACACGCATCAAGGTTGCACAACATTATCTTGTTTCTTAACAAAATTTGAAGAGTAAGACAATTTGGTAGAATTGTCTTTTTGAAATTGCTGTTTTCGTTCTTGTTTCTTCAATTTTGTTTTTGAAACATCAAACAATCACGAATAACATGACCTTGACGACCACAAAAATAACAAGATCTATTGTCAATAACAGGTGATTTTTGATACCACGTGTTAGTCCATGTACTTTGGAGCTTGTCATTTGTACAACATGGTTTTGTACATTTAGAAGAAGATGAAACTGTTTGAGAATCTTTCTTCAAAATCTTAACTTCGTTAACTTTAGTTGTGATTTTGAAGAAGTTTTGGACCTTTTAATTTTCTCATGTACAGAATCCTTTTTCATTACTTCTTTCTCTTTTGTGAGTTTGGATTTTCCTTAGGAAGAAGACTGTGGAACTTCATTAGTGGTAATGAAATTCTTACAAATTTCAACTTCACATACTTCTTCTTCAGAATCATCTTTAGAAACTGAATCTACAAACTAAAGGAGTTGTAGAAACAAAATCCTTGATTTCATCTTTAACATGCATATGATTATAACTAGATGGAGGAGGTAGAGAGTGATAACCAATGCCTGTTTTGGATTTTGTATCCAGTTTTTGTGAATGAATAATTTCATCCAGAATTAATGAAGCAGCAGACAAATTTGATAACTTCCTTTGAAAGTTCAAAATCTCACTTTGAGCATCAGCATACTCTTTTCTTTGCAAATCAATTTCAGTACTGTAACTATCAATTGTCGTTTGCTGATTTAAGATTTTAACTTTTAGATCATATATTTCAACACGAGTTAACTCAAACTTGTCCTCAAAACATTTTTCATTATCTTTCAAAACTTTGTTTGCTTATTTAAGATTTTAACTTTGTAACTATCAATTGCCGTTCTTGATATGTGTTGAGTTTTTTAATTAACTCAGCACATTTAGAACATTGAATCATGAAAGAATCAGGATAGACCTCAGAAATATCAGCCATAAATGCTTGGTTATGAGCATAAGCAGCTTCATCAATGTGGGCACTCCAGTCATAGTGCTCATCATTTGTAGAAACCAATGCTTTTTGTTGACTGATTTCCTTTGATTGTGCAGGTTTGGACATACTAGGTTTTATGAAACCTGAAGCAGGTTACTTTGCTTTTTCACATTCTCTAGCAAAGTGTCCATAATTTTGACAATTATAACACCGAACCTTGCTCTTGTCAAATCCCAAACCAGACTTTGTAGTTCCAATACTTGTACGACCAGTTCGCTGAAGAAATGTCTTTGCACGACGTGTGAGCACAGCCATGTTCCATTTTATATCCATTTCTTCAAGGTCGTCTGGATGAATCTGGTCATAGTCTTCATCAGTAATATCCAAGGTTGAAGTTCTGTTAGCAACAAAACTTTCATACAATGAAAGAAAGGATGAGAAGATAGCAGCATGCTCTTCAGTCAGTTTTGATGGTTTTGGCGATTGAGTTAATGGAGTTGATCCTGAAAGCTTTGATAGGTTTGAACAGTTTGCACAATTTGTACAGGAAGCTGGTTGAACAGATTCTGCTGATAGATCAGATAGAAGTGCAACTCCTCCTGTAGTAGACTTATTTGATACATCACTATACAAACTCGGGTCTTGAACCTGAACTTTTCCCGTAGCTTTCCTTTTCATATTCATCTCATATGCTTGTAGCTTCCCTATGAGATCTTCTAAGGATCAAGTAGGCATATTCTCATTTTCTTCCATTAGCATGACACGATTGTCCCACTTAGATGGAAGAGAATTCAAAAGTTTCTTGTTAACCTCTACTTTTAAGTATTCCACCCCAATTTGCCTAGCTCGCATACCAACTGAGAGAATCTTGAGATCAAATCTTCAAATGATTCATTGGGAAGTTGATCGAATAAATCAAATTGTCTTTTAAGTAGATCTTTTCTGCTTTGTTTCAGTTGATCATTTCCTCCAAACCTTTTTGCTAATGCTTCACAAAGCTCAAACGTTGTTTCCTGTCTTTTAAAACACTCCAAAACGTCTTTAGGCAAGCACATAGTAATAGCAGCATATGCTTTACGTTCCTTATCATATTCTTTTCGTTCTTCCGTGGTCATTTGTTTAACTGTTTTAATCGGAGGATCCTCTCGAAAACTTCCATCCACTTTAGGTCTAATATAACGTTCGGTGATTGGGATCCATAGATCCGAATAATTAAACGCTATAAATGACTAAAATCTGTTTTTCCAACTTGAATATTCGTTACTACTTAAAAATCATGGAGGTTTATTAGGTGTACCTATTTCTTTATCAAATTTTAACATGGCTGTCATGTTTGAATAGGCCATATTTTTCAAATGATCGTCAAATAGTTTCAAAAATTAAGGTCTTAAGGCCATGCGAACTTAATGATCTGCGAACTTAGCTATGCGACTTTATGATAAAGTCGCACAATAAAGTCTGGTATAAGTTCGCTAAACAAAGTCTGTCAGTAAAGTCGCACAGATATAATCGCACAAGTAAGGTCTCGAATAAGGTCGCACAAATAAAATCTCAAACAATTTTTGAAACACAAGTATGCGATCTTATCCTAAGTTCGCAGGTGCGTTTTTATTAGTAAAGTCGCAGAGCGTACTGAGATTTTTAAGAACTTGATCAAAAACGAAATTAAAGCTTGAATTCTTTGTACCAACACTTGAAGATACTCTTTATCAATGCACAGCGACTTTATCAAAGTCGCAGGAGCATAAAATCGCAATATCTTCTTCAACCGAAATCACGTCCGTACACAAAATCAAATTCAACCGTGAATTTGATTCAAAACTCTTGAATATGCTTGCTATGATGAATTCGAAGTTGTCTGTATCATTTTCTGAATAATTCAGTCGTCAAATCTTCAAAAATTTCAAACTCCGTACATGTACGTATGTGACGTTACTGTGATCAACAAAAAATTGTTCTAATCCATGAAATCACCAAGTATAAATCTAATTCAATGCTTAATGAATATTAGGAACACAATTCTTCAATTAGAATCAATCAGATTTCGTCACAGTAGATCAATTTCTCAAAACTTCAAATAACCAAAACTTTGCTCGATCAATTCTCTCCGTACACAATTGTAAAACCTCAATCTGCTCTGATACCACATGTAGGTCACATATACACTCTGATCAGATTACAATTACAATTGCAATTGATTATGTGCGGAATCCAGTAATCAATTGAATAAATGGTTTGAATTGAACAAGCATTCTAAATTAACAGATTATATTGATAATCAAATGATTACAGATGTTCACTGATATATCTGATTACAATACTCTCTGAATATCACGTTTAAGCATACGTACAAATGAAATCATAACAGCCTATTTATAGACACCTGCGACACTACTGTTATGCGACCTTAAGCTAAAGTCGCACCTGCGACTTTATTGATAAAGTCGCAGATAGTGTCGCATAGACACTAATCTAAACATCTAACACTTATCAAGATTCTGACACTCTAATCTTGCACCAACACCATATATTCAGAATTAAAGGGACTGATCGAACCAACCAAGGCCCAGTCTCTAACACTTTCTCCATACCCTCACGAGTGGCAAATTGAAAAAAGAAGAATCCATTCTTGAGCATCACTTTCTGCAACCCGAATTTAGCCCAAGTTTTCTTCACATAATTCTCTACAAGTGGAAAAGTAAGACGTTTGCCAATGAAGTATCCATATAACGTGTTCTTAAATGCCGCACTAATCTCCTCAACAGCTTCCATAGGAATAACAACAGCAGCTCTGTAGGTCACACTTATATACTGATCATATTACAATTACACTTAATTGAGTGCGGAATCCTACAATCAATTGAGTAAACGGTTTGAATTGAACACGCAATCTAAATAACTCGATTATATTGATAATCAAATGATACTGAATGATTACAGACGCTCTCTGATATATTTGATTACAATATGCTCTGAGTTTCACGTTTAAGCTTTGTACAAATGAAAGCATAACAGCCTATTTATAGACAGACATTGCGACACTAACAGTTATGCGACTATAAGCTAAAGTCGTAGGAGTCGCACCTGCGACTTTAAGATAAAGTCGCAAATAGTGTCGCATAGACACTAAACTTAATTTCTAAGACTTATCAAGATTCTGACATTCTGATCTTGCACCAACAAACTCCCCCTTGTCTAGCTTGATATGTTGTTTGTCTTGCTTCATCGCTTCACTCTCTTCATTTTTGTTGAATAAAATATGATTTTCTTTAAGTGCCAGCAAGTCTTTCCTTGATAAATTTATTAAACTGATTGGATCATAGACATAGACAGATTCAACTTTGTCTTTCAGTTCATCTTTGAAGACCTCTATGCATGCTTCTCCAGTTGTACCATTGTAATACCACCCATTTCAGATTTTTAGCAAAATCGATTGGTAATCTTTCCAACAGAATCTTCTTAAGCACTTTGACCAGAGGATATACAATTCTAACCCACGGCTTGTTTGTAAAACCACTAAATCTTCTTCTTGTAAATCTTTCATTTTCGAAGAGTTGGTTTCATCAAGTTAAATCCATATCTCACCTCCTTTTGTACATTGCTTTCAATGAATCTTCCCATACTTGACCCTGTGCGATTTATGATATTTAGCTGAGCTAACTTAGATATCTCACACTTAGGAAGAGTACGGAGATCTTTAAAGCTTCGCTTGAAGTACTGTAATCCACCAGTTCTTTTCACAACGATCATATTCAAGTCTTCATCATACTTCCAGCTTATTATTTGACCACCACATTCACCATTTACTTTGTAAAGCTTCTTCTTAACCATCGGTGCTTGTGTAGGTACTCTGAACCATTCTGAATGTTTAGAACTTAAACATTCTAGAATTTCAGGATTCGCTTCAGGTTCTATTTCTTCATCCATCTCCTCACTATCTTCATCAACTTGATCATTACTTTCAAAGACAAAATCATCACATAATTCATCTTCATTATCAACACTTTCACATTCGATGTTTTCATTATCACTCGGAATCTCAAAGGGATTATGAGATAAATCTTCTGAAATTGTTTCTTCTTAATCATCTTGGTTTATCCAAGCAGCTTCCCTTTCCAGATACTCTAACATAGGAATCAGATTTTCTTCAAAATTTAAATGACACCGATAACGGTTCAACATTTAGAAACTCTTCATCCTCATTCAGACTTATATCACTTGGCCCAGTATACACAACCATTTGTAAATTACTTTCATTTGTTGGCGTTGGTTGTTGTTGTTCATTCGCAAATTCTGCTTGTTCATTTGCATCTTTAGATTCTATATTTTCAGTTTCTGGTTGTGCTCCACCATCATTATTATCATAATCGTCATCAGCCGAGGAATCATCATCAGAAGAATCATCTTTATCATCATTTTTGTCTTCTTCATCATCTTCTTCTTCATTTTCGTCATCATTTTCTTGATTCTCCCCCTGAATAACAGAATTTCGATGTTGTTCTAGCTCTTTTTCTAACTCTTCAATCCTTTTGGATTGAGCATCAATCTGTGCTTGTTGAGATTCAAACAATTTAGCATGAGAGTCGATTTTAGCTTGTTGCTGTTCAATCAACTTTGATTGATCTAGAAATGAAGATTTCAATTCCTCCATGATTGTCAACAACTGTGTCACTAATACTGGTGTAGAAGTCGAATCTTGTTTAGTCGGAATTGATTGAGATGTAGGCGTTTGAGAAGATTGAATTGGTCGATTGATTTGCACTTGAGTAGTTGAGGTTTGAACTTGTCTCCTTTGCCTTACACGAGATGATTCTTCAGGAACATAATCGGCATCAGCGGTGTTGGGGCAAGATTAGAATGTTAGAATCTTGATAAATCTTAGAAGTCTAGATTTTTGTCTATGCGACACTGTCTGCGACTTTATCTCGCAGGTGCGACTTTGTTTAACATAGTCGCATAACAGTATAGTCGCATGTCTGTCTATAAATAGGCTGTTATGTTTTCATTTGTACACAAGCGTAAACGTGAAACTCAGAGAGTATTGTAATCAGATATATTAGTGAGCGTCTGTAATCATTCAATATCATTTGATTATCAATATAATCTAGTTATTTAGATTGCGTGTTCAATTCTATCCGTTTATTGAATTGATTATAGGATTCCGCACTCAATCAATTGTGATTGTAATCTGATCAGCTAGTACATGTGACTTACATGTGGTATCAGAGCTAAATTAGGTTTTACAATCGTGTAAGGAGAGAATTGATCGAGCAAAATTTTGGTTATTTGAAGTTTTTGAGAAATTGATCGTCTGTGATGAATTCTGATTGATTCTGATTGGAGAATTGTGTTCCTGAGGATCATTAAGCATTGAATTAGATTAATACTTAGTGAATTCATGGATTAGAACAAGTTTGTGTTGATCACAGAGGTGACGTCATATGTTCATTGTACGGACTTTGCAAATTTTGAAGAATTAACGTTCAGAAGCTATAGAAAAGTATTCAGACAATCTCGTTTGGATTAGAGCTTGCTTATTCATCAAAATTGGAATCAAATTCACAGCTGAATTTGATTGATTGTACGGACGTCATTTTGATTGAAGAAGAAACTGTAATTATAAGCTCCTGCGAACTTGATACAGTCGCTATGCATTGATAAGAAGTACTTACAACTGTTGGTACAATCAATTCTAGCCTTAAACTCAATTTTGATCAAGTTCTTAATATTTTCAGTACGCTCTGTGACTTTATTGAATAAAGTCGCATGTGCGAACTTAGATAAGATCGCATACCTGTCTTTCAAAATTGTTCTGAGACTTTATCTGTGCGATCTTGTCTTAAATCTTACTTGTGCGATCATATTTTGAGTTGTGCGACTATATTTTGTGCGAACTTGTTTAAGATCATAAGATTATATTTGTGCGATCTTGTCTGAGAACATATCTGTGCGATTATATTTGTGCGACTTTATTGACATACTATGTTGAACAAAGTCGCAGACAGTGTCGCATAGACAAAAATCTGATTTTTAAGACTTATCAAGATTCTGACATTCTAATCTTGCACCAACAACGACTTTGTTCTTAAATGATATGCGACTTTAGCCTGAGACTTTATCAAGCGAACTTGTTATGAGACTTTAATTAAGAGACTTTATTTGAGACTTTAATTAGAGATTTCAAACTGAGACTTTAGACAAGCGACTTTATCTTGATTCTGAGTGTCTAAACTTGTGAAATTAATATATCTATCGTGCAATCTTGTTATATTTTTATAGGTTACAGGATGGTTAATCCAAAGATGTTTGAAGGAAGAGACAACACAATAGCTCAAATTGATACTTCACTGGCTAGTTCGCAACCTTATCTTGAGTTGCTGAACTTTTTGAGACTTTCAAGGATATATTATGCACTAACTGCTTCAACAACTGTATATGAAAATCATATCGTTGATTTCTGGACCAATGCAACACATGATACAGTTGATGGTGTGGAAAGACTGATTACCAATGTCCTTAATCAACCAGTCATTATTATAGAAGATACAGTGCATACAGTTCTTCAATTCGGGAATGATGCTGATTCAAGGATACTTTTCCCGCCCACATTAGTTTCTGGATTCTTTCAACGAATCGGGTATCCGGAAATCTCTCCAGATCAATATCGAAAGCAAAAACTGAGTCCTATATGGAGATTGTTCATGCACTTCTTGATAGTGTGCTTATCCGGACGTAAAGGAGGATTAGATGGAATGGGTCAGAGTCTAGGATCTGCAATGGTTGCTCTGACTTTGAACAAGCCTTATAATTTTTCTGGCTACGTGTTTGCTAATATGATATCGAACATCTCCAGTCACACCAAGTTTTACATGTTTCCAAGATTTATTCAACTGATCTTAACTCATCTTCATCCGAATATACCTAATCAAGGGATGCTCACTTTAAGATTGATTCCAATGACCAAAAGAGTATATCTTGATTGTCAGAATTATGGGCGAAATCCAACTCCTGCACTGATTCCAGTGTTTGGACATATCATTGATGAGAATTATCAAGCGCCAATGAATGATAACTGGCTAGATGATCCTGCTGATCAAGCACAAGAGGGAGAAGAAAATCTGTTTGAAGCTCCTATTGAAAATGATCCGCATATGAATGTTGAGGAGGAAGCTATAAATGATGACTTTGTTGAAGATATTCAGGCAAATGAGCCTTTGGAAGTGGGTACTAGTGCACCACTTAGAGAAGAAGTTCAAGTTTCAAGTGATTCCAGTGAATCAAGTGATAGTTCAAGCGAATCGAGTGATGATTCTGAAGAAGCTGAGAATAGAAGGAAGCTTGAACATGATAGAGATATTAGAAGGGAACGTTTACAAAAGGGCAGTGCTGAACGTTTAGCTCAACTTCAACATGCTCGTCAAGAGAAGAGAGCTCTTGCAGCTGAAACCGCCGATGCAGATTATGTCCCAGAAGAACCTCCCCGTGCCAGGCAAAGAGGAGCTCCTGTTTCAACATCTCAACTACAAGCTACTCAACAAGTTCATTCTTCACAACCAACTGCATCTTCTCAATCTATTCCAACTCCTCAAGCACCAAGTTCAACATCTTCTGCTCCAGAACTTATGACTCAATTACTGTCGATTATGGAAGAATTGAAAGCTTCATTTCTAGATGAGTCGAAGATAATTGAAAAGCAACAAGCCCAAATTGACTCTCATGCTAAATTTTTTGAAGCTCAACAATCCCAGATTAATGCTCAATCTAAAAAGATTGAAGAGTTAGAGAAAGAGCTTGAACAAAGAAATTCTGTTGTTCAGGGGGAGAATGTCGAAGAAGAAGAAGAGAAAAAGATGATGAGAATGATGATAAAGATGATAAGAATTGTTGGTGCAAGATTAGAATGTCAGAATCTTGATAAGTTTTAGAAGTCTAGATTTTTGTCTATGCGACACTATCTGCGACTTTGTTCAACATAGTCGCATAACAGTATAGTCGCATGTCTGTCTATGTAGGTCGCCATGTCTAACTGATCAGATTACAAAATCATATAATCAAGTGCGGAATCCTGTGATTATATGTATAAACCGAATGTAAATTGCACGCGTGATGTAAATAATTGATTTCTATTTATTATCAATTGATTGAACCAGTACAGGAATGATTACAATGCAAGTGACAGCAAATCTCTCTGAAATCTAGATATTCAGTTGCGTACAAATGACGAACGAAAACAGTCTATTTATAGACATACTACGCGACACTAACTAAACCTGCGACTATAACTATAAAGTCGCATACGCGACACTAAACATAAGATCGCACCTTAAAGTCGCGTAAACAAAAGTTCTGATGTCTAAGTCTTTTAATCAAGTTTCTGACACTGTACATGTATCAACAAACTCCCCCTTGTCAGTAGCTTGATTTGTTTTTCTTCGAGCTTCAGATCCATTTGCTTGGGAGGTTGCTTCCAGCGCAGATTCCATTTCTTATGCACACTTTCACCACATTCTGAAACTTTAAGGCTTCCTTTTCTTCATTCTTGTTAAACATTATATGATTATCCTTGAGCATCAGTAAGTCTTGTTTTGAGAGATTGATTAAGCTAATCGGATCATAAACAAAGACTTGTTCAACCTTTTCTTTTTGTTCATCTTTGAATATTTCAATGCACGCTTCTCCAGTAGTTCCGTTGTAATACCACCACTTTAATCTTTCAGCAAAGTTAATTGTCAGTTTTTCCAATGGAATTTTCTTTAATACTTTGACCGGAGGATAAACTATTCTTACCCACGGTTTATTTGTTAAATCGCTAATCTTCTTCTTGTATATCTTTCTTTTTCCAAGAGTAGGCTTCATCAGGTTAAATCCATATCTCACTTCCTTTTGGACATTACTCTCAATATATCTGCCCATGCTTGATCCTAAGTGGTTAATGATGTTTAGCTGAGCTAATTTGTGTATTTCACACTTTGGAAGAGTACTCAAATCTTTAAAACTTCGCTTAAAATATTGTAATCCATCAGTTCTCTTCGCCACAATCATATTCAAGTCTTCATCATACTTCCAGCTTATTATCTGACCATTACACTCACCGTTTACTTTGTAAAGCTTCTTCTTAATCATTGGTGCATGTGTCGGTACTCTGAACCATTCCGGATGTTTAGAACTTGAACATTCTGGAATTTCAGGATTTGCCTCAGCTTCTATCTCTTCGTCCATCTCCTCACTATCATTACTATTTTCATCAGCTTGATCATTTCTTTCAAAGACAAAATCATCACACATTTCATCTTCATTTTCAACACTCTCATATTCAACATTCTCGTTATCACTTGGAATTTCAAAAGGTAGTTCTTCATACACTATTTCTTCTGAATCATCCTGATTAATCCCAACAGCTTCTCTCTCTAAATATTCTATCATAGGAATCAGATTTTCTTCAAAATTAAATGATACCGATAGCAGTTCAACATTCAGAAACTCTTCTTCCTCATTCAACCTTCCATCACTTGGTCCAGTATATACAACCATTTGTAATTTATTTTCACTTGTTTGCTCAGATTGTTGTTGTTCATTCACAAATTCTGGTTGTTCATCTGTAGCTTTAGATTCTGTGTTTTCCATTTGTGGTTGTGCTCCACCATTTCCCTTATCATTATCCGAATCACCATCAGAAGAATCATCCTTTTTATCATCTTTATTTTCTTTTTCTTCTTCTTCTTCTTCTTCATTTGATTGATTCTCCCCCTGAACAACAGAATTTTGATGTTGTTCTCGCTCTTTTTCTAACTCGGTAATCCTTTCAGATTGAACATTGATCATAGCTTTTTGAGTTTCAATCAGTTTAGCATGAGAATCCAGTTGAGCTTGTTGTTTTTCAATAATCTTTGATTGCTCCACAAAGGAAGTTTTCAGTTCTTCGATTATTGTTAACAACTATGACATTAACACCGGTGCAGAAGATGTATCTTGTTGAGTTGGAGTAGATTGAGATGACGGTTGTTGTGAAGATTGAATTGGTTGTGTGATTTGTACTTGAGCAGTAGAACTTTGAGCTTGTCGTCTTGGCCTTGTACGAGGTGGTTCTTCAGGAACATAATCAGCATCAGCAACTTCCTCTACAAGTGCCCTCTTTTCTTGACGAGCTCATTGAAGTTGAGCTAATCTTTCAGTACTGCCTTTTTGTAGTCTTTCTCTTCTAGCATTTCTCTCTTGTTCAAGTCTTATTCTCTCTGCAGCTTCTTCTGAATCATCACTGGATTCGTTTGAACTATCATTTGACACTAGAATATCTTGAAACTTGAACTTCCTCCCTTAGTGGTTCACTAGTACCCACTTCCAAAGGCTCATTTTCCTGAATGTTTTCAGCAAGATCTTCATTTACAGCTTCATCATCCATATTCGGATCATTTTCAACAGGAGCTTCAAACAATGTGCATCTCCCTCTTGCTCTTGATCATCTAACCAATTATCATTTAACGGTGCTTGATAGTTTTCATCAACAATGTGTCCAAACACTGGAATCAGTGCTGGAGTTGGATTTCTGCTAAAATTTTGACAATCAACATACACTCTCTTGGTCATCGGAATCAACCGTAGAGTAAGCATCCCTTGATTTGGTAGATTTGGAAGTAAATGATTAAGAATCAATTGTACAAATCTTGGAAACATGTAAAACTTTGTATGACTTGATATATTTGAGATCATGTTGGCAAAGACATAACCAGAGAAATTGTAGGGCTTGTTCAATGTCAGGGCAACCATAGCAGATCCCAAACTTTGACCCATACCATCTAATCCTCCTTTGCGTCCAGAAAGACACACAATCAGAAAATGCATAAACAATCTCCATACTAGACATAATTTTTGCTTCCTGTATTGGTCTGGTGAGATATCCGGATAACCTATTCTTTGAAAGAATCCAGAAACCAATGTTGCAGGGAAAACTATTCTTGAATCAGCATCATTTCCAAATTGCAACACTGTACGCACTATATCCTCAGTAATAATCACTTGCTGATCAAGAACAGTGGTAACCAGTCGTTGTACTCCATCAACCATGTCGTGAGTTGCATTAGACCAGAAGTCTATAATGTGATTGGCATAAACAATTGTAGATGCAGTGAATGCATAATAAATCCTTGACCTCTGTAAGAAATTCAGCAGCTCCAAATATGGCTCAGCACTTACTAAGGAAGTATCGATTAGTGCAATGGTGTTATGCCTTCCTTCAAACATCTTTGGGTCAGCCATCCGTAATCTATAAAAATATAATAGTTTGTGCACGATAGATATGTTAAGTTTAATAGTTAATAGACTCAGAATCAAAATATCATGACCGACTTAAAGTCTCAGAATAAAGTCTCTTATTCAAGTCTCATACTAAGTTCGCAGGGTAAAGTCTCACTCTAAGTTCGCATGATAATTTTAAGACTAAAATCGCATAATAAAGTTTCCGACTAAAGTCTCAGAACAAGTTCGCATGATAAAGTCTCTCAGTAAGTTCGCGTAGAGTCTTTTAAATTTAAAAACGCAGAAAGCTTTCAACTATAAGTTCGCGGACTAAGTTCACGTAATAAGTTCTCAGATTAAGTTCGCAGACTAAGTTCTCGGACTAAGTTCGCAGACTAAAGTCTCAGAACAAGTTCGCATGATAAAGTCTCTCAGTAAGTTCGCGTAGAGTCTTTTAAATTTAAAAACGCAGAAAGCTTTCAACTATAAGTTCGCGGACTAAGTTCACGTAATAAGTTCTCAGATTAAGTTCGCAGACTAAGTTCTCGGACTAAGTTCGCAGACTAAGTTCGCGTGACGTACAGTCAATTTTGAATTTTAAGTACGAATCACTTTAAAACCTTATAATTGATAGCAAAAACATTACGTGCAGGCCGCATTTATCGAAGGTAAGCAACATAAATCAGTTTAACCAATATTTCAATCTAAAATTATGACGTCATTTGAATAAAACCCTAACCTAAGAAGTTTCAATCAAATAAGCATAAAATACAATGAAAATAGAGATTAAAATGATTACCTTAAAATTAATCTGATAATACCGCACAAATAGAAACAAATTGCAACTGATTTCCACGATTTAAACTTGAAAAATTTTAATTTTTCAGTAAAGTCGCTTAATCGCCGGAGCAAAGTTGCGGATAAGTTCGCACAAGCTTAATCAGAAATGATTAAGATACAGTCGCGAGGGTTAAGTATTTATACTAATCAGCTTATGCGAACTTATCTTTAAAGTCGCATAAGCGAACTTAATGATAAAATCGCATAAATAAAAACGCAGACTATAACTTGTGAAACTTTTATCACTTTGAACCTTTCGTTTTCCGGATGCGTTTCTCAAACAAGACTGTAAACGACTTTTGATCAAAAATAACATAGAGTACAAAATACAAACTTAAAGAAATCCTTTTATGAAGGAGATTTATATCTGATTAGGGATCAGATCAGTATGAAACATGTTTTTATTAAGATCATCAAAAGTTCTAAGTTTGATTTATCAGTAATTAATTTATAAGCTCACTGTAAACATTTATAAAACAAATTTTCTAACTTTTAAAAGATAACAAATAAGATCTTTGCATTTCAAAAATTAAACCATCATATTTTTCAAAATTTCCTGAAAATTATAAACTGAACATCACAACTTATTTTAACCACTAACCAATGATCATACCTTTTGAAATATTGTCCTAATCATATATATCTATTTTTGAACATAACTAGCAGTGGATTATGTCTGAGCACATTCAAGTGAATAACGTACATAGTTGTTTTGGACTTACATGCACATACGGACTCACAAGCCGACAACTATATACTGTACATTCAGACATTTCACCAAAAAGCAAAATAGGATAATACTAATATGTACGATGTCTCGTATCTTTTGACTTTTAAGATCTTTAGCACACCTGATTAAGAACTGCAACAACGGACTTATGTTCAGAATCAAGTACGTAAGTAACCGTTTAGGACTTACATGCAACAATGGTCTTACATGCCCCGGTTACATACTATGCCTCTCAAAGTATCAACCTATATGGCCTCATTGGCTCTTTTTGTTCAATATTTATATACATATATATATATATATATCTCATTTGGTATGATCACTGAAAATTGGCGTGTGAATGTTAAGAATATACTTTACTTTCTAATTTGAAAAATAATTCAGTCATAATTTTCAAAATGTAGACCCAGATGTTTTTCATTTAAAAATCAGAATTTAAGATTCAAAATTATTTACACGAGCCTAGTGATACATCAAACAAATTACTTAAGATATTCCATTTTTATTCATATTTCCCTGATGTACTATCATTTCCCAGATTTTTTACAACTAAAATCTCCCCCTTTTCTTAAAAATCGATTTTATTTTATTTTTATTTTTTTTGTTTTTTTTTTTATAAAGAAAAATTGATCTAAGTCAGTTTTAAATCAAGTTCAAGATCTCGCATCCCAATCATTTTAACAAGTTCCTCGAAGCGATTTTTGAGAAAAGCCTTTGTAAAAATATCAACGTTTTGTTTTAAAGTATCAATTTGAACAAGGGAGATCAATTGCTTTTCATAACAATCCCGTATAAAATGATATCGAATTTCGATATGTTTTGTTTTTGAATGTTGTACTGGATTACGTGTTATGGAAATAGCAGCAGTATTATCAATATGTATAGGAGTTTTAGTAAGAAGTAAACCGTAATCCCTCATTTGGTGCTGAATCCACAAAACCTGTGAACAGCAGCTCGAAGCAGCGATGTATTCAACTTCAGCAGATGAAGTAGAAACAGTTGTCTGCTTTTTGCATTGCCATGAGACGAGTCGGTTTCCCAAATACTGACAGCCTCCTGTTGTAGACTTCTTGTCAATATTACATCCCCCATAGTCCGAATCAGAAAAAGCCGATAGCTGAAAATCTGCATCATGAGGATACCACAAACCAAGTGATGGTTTGCCCTTAAGATAACAAAAGATCCGTTTTGCAGCTCGTAGATGAGAAGTTTTCGGAGACGCTTGATAACGTGAACAAATAGAGACGGCAAACATTATGTCGGGTCGAGACGCCGTAAGATACATTAAAGAACCAATGATTGATCGGTATTCATGTTGGTCCGTATCTTCTTCCACAGGACAAGGTCCTAATTTGTGATTTACTTCTATGGGAGTTCCAGCAACTTTGCAATCAACCATTTTGAATCTGTTCAAAATGTCGTTCACATATTTTGACTGGTGAATAAAAATTCCCTTCTCAGTCTGTTTAACTTGTAAACCTAAAAAGAAGTTTAATTCTCCCATAGAACTCATTTCAAACTTTGACTTCATGATTGTTTCAAACTCTTTACAAAGTTTGTCATCAGTTGACCCGAAAATAATGTCGTCCACATATATTTGCACAAGAAGCAAATCATCTTTAGCCTTCTTTATGAAAAGAGTACTGTCAATCTGTCCTCTTGAAAAACCATTATGTAGCAAATGTTGAGACAAAGTCTCATACCATGCTCTTGGTGCTTGATGAAGACCATATAAGGCTTTGTCAAGATTATAGACATAATCTGGAAATTGATGGTCCTCAAAACCTGGAGGTTGACAAACATATACTTCTTCATGGACTTTTCCATACAGAAACGCGCTTTTTACATCTAGCTGGTACACTTTGAATCTTTTAAATGCCGCATATGCAAGAAATATGCGAATGGATTCAAGACGTGCAACCGGAGCAAAGACTTCGTCATAGTCAAGACCTTCAATTTGAGTGAAGCCCTGAACTACAAGTCTGCCTTTATTTCTCAAAATAACTCCGCGATCATCCTTTTTCGTTCGAAACACCCAGCGAGTACCAATCGAGTGAACACCCTTAGGTAGCTTGACTAGGGTCCAAACATTCATCTTGACAAACTGTTGTAGTTCTTCCTGCATAGCCTCAACCCATGATGGCTCTTGCAAAGCCATTTTTATATTTTTGGGTTCGATTTGAGATTAGAAACAAGACTCCAAACTAGCAATTAAGCTTTGTTGAATATGATTCCGAGTCTGTACGCCGTCTTGTAAGTTTCCAATTATATTTTCTGAAGATAGTCTCGAATGCACTCGAAGATTAGGTACATTTGGAACAGTACTAGAATCAATTGTGGAATCAATGTTTGTTAAAGTTTCTTCAATAAGATCATCATGAGTGCTTGCATCCAATGAAGAGTTTCTAATTCAGACAATGTCTCCTGAAAATTTTCTTCATTGTCATTTGCCATTTGGTCATCAGTAGGGTCAGCAGCAACAGGTGGTAATGCAGAAGATGTAGAAGCATCACTTGTTCTAGACGAAACATTTTGTTCATAAAATAGTTCAATAACCTCATCAACAGCCGCAGGAATTTTGAATGATTTGAATAATAAATCATAATCAAATAACCAGTCCGGTCCTATGCGTTGAGGAGAATCCAAATGTCGAAAACATTCAACCTCAAAATGCTCTTCAATACGACCAGTAGTTTTATTGAAAACACGTTTATTTGGAGAGTTGACTGAGTAGCCAAGAAAATATCCATCACTGGATTTCTCACCAAACTTTGATAAATCTTTAGTTTTCAAGAAAGTACATGGACAACCGAATGGTTCCAAAAACTTTAAATTTGGTTTCTGACTATTAAACAACATGTCTTTTGCTGTTTCTTAACCGTCAACACTCTATTAAGCACAAAACATGCTGTATTGACCGCTTCAGCCCAAAAAGTAATAGGCAATTTAGAATCAGATAACATGGTCCTGGCAGCTTCAATGAGAGTTCGATTTTTCCTTTCAGCTACCTCATTTTGCTACGGGGTTCTCGAAGCACTGAACTGATGATGTATACCTTTTTGTAAACAAAATAATTCTAAATTGTGATTCTTGAACTCCGTGCCATTATCACTGTGACAACCGTCAAAAATCTCAGGTCAACATCACACTTAATTTCCTAGTACATTTGTTTACGTTTACAGCACTCTAAAATCCTAGTGAAAAGTCTAGGTTACGACTCCTTAAGTACCGAAACTGTAAGTTACCGAAATCGCGTAACGTTATAGGAGATTGCTTAGCGGACTTTAAGACCGTGATGAACACAAAAATTAGGTTACAAAGTGCCAAAGAAAACAAATGAAATTAAATTTCATAAGTCATTATCATATCGCAAAAATCAGAATTTAACCGGAAATTCCGTAACTCGGTAAACGCAACCGGAAATCGGTTAATTAACTCGCGAATGTCAATCGTGATCGAATCAAATACATTTTGATGAATGTTATAAACTTATAAAATAAAGTTTCATGACTCAAACTTTAACCACAAAAACATCACAAAAATCGGAATTAACCGAAATTTCGTAACTCGGCGAACGCGACCCGAATCGAATAAACGAAACTCGAATCCGACAAACTAATACTTGAATATCCATTATAAACAATCTAAAATACAATTTGAAGTATTTTAGAAATTTAGAACATCAATTTTTATAACCCAAATATTAGGCATGAAAACAACACAATTTAAAGCCTTGAAATGTACAAGACTTGTGCATTTTTAATACAAATAAATACCACAACTAATACATATTATATTTTAACAAAAAAAAAAAAAAAACTCTTTTTTTTAAGCCAAAAACCGGACCTCCCTTTCCCCCACTCAAAACTCTTCCTTTTCTTACAAAACTCCACTCACTCTACATGCAAAAAACCTTCTACACTTACACACTCTTTCATTTTCATCATTTCTTCATTTCCACTTTGAAAAACACTCTCAATTCTCTCTCAAGAACCCACAGATTTCCAGCCCCCTTTCAATCAAAAATCATCATCTTTAAAGTGTTCTTACATAAGAACAACATATCTAAGGTATAACATACCATTCCTTGCTTCCATTTTTGCATTTACTTACTTTTAAATTCATAAAAATGCTTGGATTATACACCTTATTCATGGTTATAATCCACATACATGAGTTTGATGTTTGTAGGTTCCCTTACACTTGTTTAAGTGTTAAAACAAAAGGGCAACCCATGATCAAACCGAAATCAAATCGAAAATCGTCTTTTTGGTGTTAAAATGTGTATTTACATGTTCTTGCTAGATTAAATGGTTTAAATTGTTAAAATATGTTTATGTTTATGTAAAAAGAACAAGTTCATGCATAAAAGACAAGAAGACTTCAATCATTGGATGAGGTCTAAAAATCGTTTGTGTGACACCCGACACTTTAGGGTAATGATTACCTTAAACTATAACTCTAATTTCGTGTATTTAGTTCTTTATTAGGCTAAGTACTTGTGATTATTTGCAACTATTTGTATATATGTGTATATACACTTACGTAATTGTTTGAATTACACCTTCGTAATTATTCGTAATTTCGCGAAACAACCGGACGTGGTTCGACTATTTATACGACGTTGGTGAAAACTTTTCATAGATAACGTAATCATATTTTATAGTTAAAATAGTGGTTATATACCTTATATTATTATTTCGAATAATGATACACGAAAAACTTTGACGTTTTGTTTAAAACGTAACAAACGCGACGGAAACGCACAAACCGAGCCCGACACCCGAGCAACACCCGAAATATACTTTTGTAACTCAATTTAGTATTTTAAGAATACTTACTTATCCCGAATATTATTCACAAATTAAAAGTATATACAAAAGCTCAACGTAAATTATCAACTTTTTTTTTAAATCACAAATTAACGTTTAAACGAACGGGGAACGAAACACGAAGTCGAGAAAAGGAGTCACGAGCCCGAGACACCTTTGGGCCAGGCCCAACTCGGCATGGGCTGATCCAAGAGGCCACTCCAAATAAGGCCCAAGCCCACCCCACAAAACACCCCCCCTAACCCCCCATTTTCACACACACACAACCCCATTTCTCTCCACCTTCTCTCTACATATTAATCTCAGGTGAGTTTCATAGCCCATTTTTCTACTATTTCCACTCAGGGGTGAGAATACATACAACTGCTTTTAACAACTACTATTTTATGTGAACGCAAGTACAAAACACGATATATTGGTCGCATGAGTTATTTAACTAATCCTGAAAGTCCCCCACACATAGTTTGTTAGTATCGATATAGCGTGAATGTTAATGAATAGTACTATTTGGGATTGACTCCCCCCGTCCGGGTTAGTCGCACTAACTGGTCAAACGGACGCATTATCATTTGTTCTTACGAGTGTTGGATTAGGCACTCGCTGGGAGGCACCACGATCGTGGCACTTGACTGTGACCCGACACCACAGTTAAGCTCGAACTATGGGCTCATGGCAACAATATACACCTCTTTTACATTTTTGTAATACATTACTATCATTGTTGGATGATACAAACAGGAAATCTTGTGTTCCACACGTTCCATACAATTTAATATCAATTGTTTTCAAACCTATGAGCTCACCAACTTTATGTTGACTCTTTTAGTATGTATTCTCAGGTAACCAGCCGTAGTAGGATGCTTTGGAAGCAATAGCTCGAGTCGCATATTTTGAAACAACCAAGGAATTAGATTTCATTTACTATGTTTTGTAATAATAGTTATGTAACTCTACGTATCGGATGCGAACTCCTAGCTTTTATGTAAACACTTTTAAGTTTGTAATGATTTTTGAAAACGTCTCATATAGAGGTCGTTTGTTGTAACTCTTGTGTTGTGATATTTGATTTGGTCGGCGCCCCCTTGACACCTCATACCTTCCGCTGCCACGCGTCTTGGGGGTTGCGACAGTTTGGTAGTGAAAAACACACCAAAAAGATCACTTTGTCATGCATGTAATCTGTCCAGATTTTGACCCTACTTGAAACGACCATAACTCAGTGAATAATGGTCCAAAAATCTCGACTTTTCTTCTGGAATTTAGCTTAATGTCTTAACTTTAAAACCCCACTGGTCTCATTCAAATCCATGGAGTATTCGATCTCCAAATTTATCACACAAAACTAATGCGCAAACAGCTACCTTGCGGTGAGCAATCTTGTTGTGATACATGTTAATGGGGCTTAAGGTGTTCAATAAATTCAAACAAAATTGTTTTTAGACTCCTAACAAGTTTATCTTAGTAGAATAAAAATATAGTAATTTATCTTGTTGATCTCATATTTTTAGAAAATGCATGAACACCATGCATTGTTGTAAGCTTGTAAATTTCAAATTCTTGTGTTGTGATGATTCAAAATACATAAGTGCTTGATAAAACGTCTTAAAATTATGGGGATTATTTTTCTCAGTATCTAGATCATGAAAAGAGTCTTGAAAATAAAAATGGGAATCTTTGGAAAAACAATAGTATTTTTCCTAAATTAATGCAAATAAAGCCTACAAAAGGTGAAATAATCATGAAAATACTTTTGGACACAAAATAATTATGGGAAAATATTAGTGTCATTTTCCTAATTTCACACTCTTTGGATGTGTTTTGATATGTTTTCCGAGTAACATCTCGTGAAAACGCATAATGTTAGGAACCAAAGTTCCAATGCTCAAAAAAGCTTGAAAATTTTACACCAACCTAAAAATTGGTAGAATCTGATCTGGTAAAAATTCTAGAATTTTTCGTGGATAATTACTATTTTTCCCATATTTATCCCACTTTTTAGGCATAAAATTATTATAAATAATCCATAAGTGTAAAAATCCTCAAATTTTCACTGAACTATATTTCATGTTTCATACCAAGTTTGGTAATTTTTAGATGTTGTATACATATATTTCCATTATTTTGTTCACAACTAGAACAATTACCGACAACGTAAATTAAATGGAAATTTGAACTTTAGCGGCACTTTGTAATTTAATTAGATCGCTAAGCAATCCTAACAAACCATATTAGTCGAGAAACTAATTAGAAACCTTGTGTTCTTAGGAATTGGAGAGGAGTCAAACCCGGTCGGCACGCGCATTACATCCATCCGTACGCTCACGCTCAATTGTGAGTTTACACAGCCCCTCTTTTTAACGTTTTACTTAAATGTTTTGGGGTGAAAAGCATGCTATATGATTTAATTACTAAATTTGGATTACAAATATTATTCTTATGCTATACTTGATTTACGAATGCTTTGCTTATACTATGCTCGTTTTACAAATGCGATCCTTGAATTACAAATGCTATGCTATGCTATATGCTATGCTTACTTTCGAATACTTGACATGGTTAAAATGTCATATTGATTACGAATAACTTTTCGAATGTTTGAAGTTTATACGAACATGATTATATGCTTGTTTTCTATCGTATCTAAAGTCCCCGGTATATCTACACGACCATTAACTCTATATGAGCCAAATGATGCATATGAATAGTACTATTTGGGAGCGAGACCACCTCCCCACTCACGCGGCCACGTGAGTGCATCCCATCATCCTAAATGCCAACGATAGGGCATCTCTCTTTGGGGCAAAGGTTTATCGGTTGTAGGTTTGGTTGTGGACTCAAGCATAATAATTCATTGTGACTATAGACAAAAATGCGATAGCATAGCAATTCATAAGCGACTATAAACGTATGATGTTTCGACTTTTGAAACGATATCTCTTTGAAGCTATAAACTTTACGACCCGAGCTTTACAATGACTTTGTCATTTGAAATGATATCTCTTTTAAACTATAAACTTTACGACTCGAGCTTTGCAATGACTTTGACATCTGAACGATATTTCTTTGAAACTATAAACCTTACGACCCGAACTTTACAAAGACGTTGTCATTTGAAACAATACTTCTTTAAAACCATAAATTTAAAACCTGAGTTTTACACTATAAATCATTGTGGTTGTGGACAATGATAGACGTGGTTTCATAATAACGCTTCGCATTCTTATGAACTTCGACATAATAAACGTTTTAATATTGATTTGATGATCCATTGACTTTATAAACGTAACCTGAATCTATTAAATGCTACAATATGAGTTTTATAAGCATAACTTGAACTTATTAAACACTATATCTTGAGTTTTATAAAAGTGAATTGAACATTTCTTTGAAAATATGAGCGTGTCGTTATGAACGAATTACGACTTTTAATTGAGTTCCAAAGGGAATCACTCCTAAATGAATCTCGTACTTAAATAAACCTCTTTTGCAAACAAAACATCGATTCACAAATGAATCTAACTATCAAATGGGTATCGCTCTTAAATGAGCCTTGTTTTAATGAATTACTTTTATAATTATCCGCGCAATAACGCTTTACCATCCTAAAAATTGATCTTATGAAATTATCGGATGATTTTCGTCATTGTATGAGCCTCGGTACTAAACAGATTACTTTTGTGAACTAATCACGTAGTAACGTGGAACTTCTAAACTAAACTTTGTAAACTCTTGAAAAGGGTCTTTCCTTACACAAAACTTGTGTACTCACCAACTATGTTTTATAGTTGACCTGTTTATTTTTACATGCTTTTCAGGAAATAGTCACAACTTGTTTATTGAAGCTAAACATGTTATATGAGCTATGCTGCTATAGCGTTACGGAATTTTGTCTCTTTTGGATGTAATCGCATGTTTAGATTATTTACTTTTATGCTGTAAACGCTTGTAAGACTTTATGTAATGTATTTATTGTAGACCGTTGAACGGTGATCTTTTGTAATTTTCGATTATGAAATCATTGTCCTGTTACATCTCGTGTTTCCGCTTTAGCGGGGTGTGACAATCACTTCTGAGCATCTTTATCTTTAATTCACACAAATTCTCCAATTAATAAACAGAAACTTCAAAATTTCCGAAGTTTCATCCTTAGATTTAAGAAAGTAAACCCAAGAGAATCGAGAATAATCGTCTGTGACCACCAGACAATATGATTTTCCTGCGAGACTTCTGACATTTATAGGACCGAAAAGATCCATATTCAAAAGTTCCAAAGGAGCCTGAATAGAATTTATTTTCTTTGACGAATGAGACTTCTTCACCTGTTTACCTTTTTGACATGAAATACAATGATCCGTAATAGAAAAACTTTGTTTAGGAACTCCTTCCACAAGATCATGTTTAATCAAAAAATTCATTTTTTGAAAATGAATGTGTCCCATTTTACGGTGCCAGAGAAGAGAATCTCGTTCAGATGCTTTTATTAACAGACATGTAAGATCTGAAGATACCGAAACAGTTCTCATGTCGAGAGCATAAAGATCCTTTCGACGTGGAGCTCTCATTATTATCCACTCTTCTGGAAAAACGAATCCAGGCATGAGAATCATACATTCCTTATCTGTGAAAGCTGTGACGTACTTCTTATCACATACTTGAGACACGCTTAGAAGATTATGCTGTAACTGTTCACAAAACTGAACCTTCTCAAAACTTAGTGAATCATTTGCAACTGTTCCTTCTTTTGAAATGTGACCACCTTTATCACCGTCAAAAGAAACATATCCTCCATTGATGGACTTAACATCCTTCAATTAAGATAAGTTTCCAGTTATGTGCCTGGAACACCTGCTGTCGACGTACCAAATGTTATCTTGCATTCTTCGGGTCTGTTCCAGCACAAACAATTATAATATTAGTTTGAAAGGGACTCCCAAGCCTTAATGGCCTTGGGTCGTCCAGATGCATTTGTTGAAGCATTTGCTTCCTTCACCAATTCTTTCACCCTCCAAACTTTTGCTGTTTTCGAAACTGGTTTGGTAATTATGATGTTATCAGATTTTGACAAAGCACGCTTTGATTTCTCATTAAAATTTGAAGATATAGCAGATGCTATTAAAGATTTTCGATTAAACTTTTTCAACTGAATTTTCTTCAAATTTTGTTTATAAAACCACAAACAGTTTCTAACAATGTGACCTCGAACACCACAATAGTAACATGACCTATACTCATAAGTAACCTTGGAAGTATAAGATTGCATAGGTCTGTTAGAAAAACAGCATGAATGAGTACATTTCGGAGAATGTGAAGTTGTTTTTGATTTATCTTTGATAACCTTCACATTTTCCGACTTAGCACAAACCTTTGGTTTTGCTATTTGAGTATTGATTTTCAATGCTTTTGGATTAGAAGATTTAGATGAGCATGATTGTGAATCTGAAGTCTTAGATGGTAAGACTTTATCAACCTTTGTCAACCTTTTCTCAGACTTTTTGAGCTTTTTAGTATCATTTTTCAGCTTTTTATCAACCTCTTTTGTTTCTTGATCAACCTTTTTTGTTTCTTTATCAACATTTTTTAAAGCCTTTTGAGAATTTATTTTTGAAAAGTATATATCATCAACTTCAGTTGTAATGATATGATTTTCTGGTTTGATATTAGTCTTCACAATCACAGACTCATCAAATTCCTCTTCAATACTAATAGGAGCATCTGGATCAACACTTTGTTCCATAACAGAATCTGTCAAAGATACAATTTCTTGAATTTCAAATGTAGCTGGCATTTGAGTATAAACTTTTGGAGGAGGAACATTATGATACCCAATGCCAGACTTAGATTTTGTATCTTTATTCTGTGCATTCAAAATTGTATCAAGAACCATAGAAGAGGCTGCAAGATTTGAAAATTTACGTTTATACATCAAGATTTCACTTTGATGTTCAGCCAATTCTTTCTTTTGAAAATCCATTTCTGTTAGATAGACATTTATAGTAGCTTGTTGATTCAAAATTTTGTTTTTCAACAATTTAATTTCATCATATGAAGACTTAGATCTTTCTTCATATAATTTTTCGTTTGTTTTCAAAACTCTTTTTGCAAATTTAAGCTTTTCAATATCATCTAACAGATTTTGATTTTGTTCTTGATATAATTTGAGCTTTGATTGAATTTCAAAACAAGATAAGCAAGCAGTCTTAAATGGTTCTAAATCGACCTCAGTTATATCGGCCATGAATGCAGATTGATTCAGTGAATAAGCAGCTTCTTCAGCATGATTACTCCAGTCATAATGATGATCAGTAGTAGATACTAGAGCAGCTGAACTTTTCCCATTATCTTGCTGTGTTAAAATTGTTGTTGCTAGAATAAGACCTTGATGGACTAGGCTTGGTATATCCTGAAGCCGTTGCTTAGCCTTTTCACATTCATGTGCAAAATGACCAAGATTCTGACAGTTATAACATCTAACTTTGCTTTTATCAAAACCAAGTCCTTGCTTTGAATTATTTCCAACTTGTGCTCGACCAGTTCTTTGTAAAAACTTTTTCACTCGTCTGGTCAGCATAGCCACATTCCATTTCAAATCCATTTTGTCACACCCTGCTAAAGCGGAAACACGAGATGTAACAGGACAATGATTTCATAATCGAAAATTTTAAAAGATCACCGTTCAACGGTCTACAATAAATACATTACATAAAGTCTTACAAGCAATTACATCCAAAAGAGACAAAATTCTGTAACGCTATAGCAGCATAGCTCATATAACAGGTTTAGCTTCAATAGACAAGTTGTGACTATTTCCTAAAAAGCATGTAAAAATAAACAGGTCAACTATGAAACATAGTTGGTGAGTACACAGGTTTTGCGTAAGGAAAGACCCTTTTCAAGAGTTTACCAAGTTTAGTTTAGAAGTTCCACGTTACTACGTGATTAGTTCACAAAAGTAATCTGTTTAGTACCGAGGCTCATATAATGACAAAAATCATCCGATAATTTCATAAGATCAATTTTTAGGATGGTCAAGCGCTATTGCGCGGATAATTATAAAAGTAATTCATTAAAACAAGGCTCATTTAAGAGCGATACCCATTTGATAGTTAGATTCATTTGTGAATCGATGTTTTGTTTGCAAAAGAGGTTTATTTAAGTACGAGATTCATTTAGGAGTGATTCCCTTTGGAACTCAATTAAAAGTCGTAATTCGTTCATAACGACACGCTCATATTTTCAAAGAAATGTTCAATTCACTTTTATAAAACTCAAGATATAGTGTTTAATAAGTTCAAGTTATGCTTATAAAACTCATATTGTAGCATTTAATAGATTCAGGTTACGTTTATAAAGTCAATGGATCATCAAATCAATATCAAAACGTTTATAATCTCAACGGTTTATTATGTCGAAGTTCATAAGAATGCGAAGCGTTATTATGAAACCACGTCTATCATTGTCCACAACCACAATGATTTATAGTGTAAAACTCAGGTTTTAAATTTATGGTTTTAAAGAAGTATTGTTTCAAATGACAACGTCTTTGTAAAGTTCGGGTCGTAAGGTTTATAGTTTCAAAGAAATATCGTTTCAAATGACAAAACGTCATACGTTTATAGTTTCAAAGAAATATCGTTTCAAATGACAAGGTCATTGTAAAGCTCATATAGAGTTAATGGTCGTGTAGATATACCGGGGACTTTAGATACGATAGAAAACAAGCATATAATCATGTTCGTATAAACTTCAAACATTCAAAAAGTTATTCGTAATCAATACGACATTTTAACCATGTCAAGTATTCGAAAGTAAGCATAGCATATAGCATAGCATAGCATTTGTAATTCAAGGATCGCATTTGTAAAACGAGAATAGTATAAGCAAAGCATTCGTAAATCAAGTATAGCATAAGAATAATATTTGTAATCCAAATATAGTAATTAAATCATATAGCATGTTTTTCACCCCAAAACATTGTAAAACGTTAAAAAGAGGGGTTGTGTAAACTCACAATTGAGCATGAGCGTACGGATGGATGTAAGGCGCGTGCTGACCGGGTTTGACTCCTATCCAATTCCTAAGAACACAAGGTTTCTAATTAGTTTCTCGACTAATATGGTTTGTTAGGATTGCTTAGCTATCTAATTAAATTACAAAGTGCCACTAAAGTTCGAATTTCCATTTAATTTACGTTGTCGGTAATTGTTTGAGTTGTGAACAAAATAATGGAAATATATGTATACAACATCTAAAAATTACCAAACTTGGTATGAAACATGAAATATAGTTCACAAATTTTCTGTGAAAATTTGAGGATTTTTAGACTTATGGATTATTTATAATCATTTTATGTCTAAAAAGTGGGATAAATATGGGAAAAATAGTAATTATCCACGAAAAAAAATTCTGGAATTTTTACCATATCAGATTCTACCAATTTTTAGGTTGGTGTAAAATTTTCAAGCCGTTTTGAGCATTGGAACTTTGGTTCCTAACATTATGCGTTTTAACGAGACGTTATTCGGAAAACATATCAAAACACACCCAAAGAGTGTGAAATTTTGAGGATAGTGTCATTTTCTCAAAAATTTTCATTAATTTAGGAAAAATACTTATGTTTTTCCAAAAATTTCCATTTTTATTTTCAAGACTCTTTTAATGATCTAAATACTGAGAAAAATAATCCCCAAAATTTTAAGACGTTTTATCTAGCACTTATGTATTTTTGAATCATCACAACACAAGTATTTATAGTATACAAGATTACAACAATGCATGATGTTCATGCATTTTCTAAAAATATGAGATCAACAAGATAAATTACTATCTTTTTATTCTACTGAGATACACTTTTTAGGATTCTAAAAACAATTTTGTTTGAATTTATTGAACACTTTAACCCCCATGAACAGGTATCACAACAAGATTGCTCACAGAAAGGTAGCTGTTTGCGCATCAGTTTTGTGTGAAACATTTGGAGGTCGTAAACTCAATGGATTTGAGTGAGACCAGTGGGGTTTTAAAGGTAAGACATTAAGCTAAATTCTAGAAGAAAAATCAAGATTTTTGGACCATTATTCACTGAGTTATGGTCGTTTCAAGTAGGGTCAAAATCTGGACAGATTGCATGCATGACAAAGTGATCTTTTTGGTGTGATTTCACTACCAAACGATTTTTAGACCTCATCCAAATATTGAAGTCTTGTCTTTTATGCATGAACATGTGTTTTACAGAAACATAAACATATTTTAACATTTTATCCATTTATTCTAGCAAGAACATGTAAATAAACTCTATAACATCAAAAAGTCGACTTTTCGGTTTGATCATAGGTTGCCCTTTTGTTTTAACAATTAAACAAGTGTAAGGGAACCTACAAACCATCAAACTTTGTATGAGATTTTTAGCCATGGTAAAAGGCATAAAAATCATGTTTTTACAAGATTCAAAGTTGCAGGGAAAAGTATTCTTGAATTAGCATCATTCCCAAATTGCAACACTGTACGCACTGTATCCTCAGTAATAATTACTTGTTGATCAAGGACAGTGGTAACCAATCTGTGTACACCATCGACCATATCTTGAGTCGCATTAGACCAGAAGTCTATAATATGATTGGCATATACTGGTGTAGATGCAGTGAGTGCATAATGGATTCTTGATCGTTGTAAGAAGTGCAACAAATCCAAATAAGGCTCAGCACTTGTTAAAGTTGTATCAATTAAAGCAATGGTGTTGTGCCTTCCTTCAAACATCTTAGGATCAGCCATCTGTAATCTATAAAAATATAGTAATGTTGCACGATAGATTGTTAAGATTAACAGTTAAAAGACTTGAAATCAACATATCATGACGAACTTAAAGTCTTAGAATAAAGTCTCTAAATAAAGTCTCAGAACAAGTTCGCATGTTTTAAAGTCTCAGACAAGTTCTCATGTTAAAGTCTCAGACAAGTTCGCATGATATAATCGCATAATAAGTTCGCAGAACAAAATCTCAGACAATTTTTCAAATATAAGTTCGCAGAATATGTTCGCACATTAAGTTCGCAGAGTAAGTTCGCATGACGAACAATCAGTTTTTGAAATTAAGTACAAAATATATCAGGAACATATAATTGATATCCAGAACTTTACCAATAGACCGCATTCATCAAAAACAAACATGTATATCAGTTTAATCAATATTTCAAGCAATTTTCATGACGTCATTTATCATAAAACCTAATCCGAACAGTTTCAATCAATTAATCATGAAATACAATGAAATAAAGACTTAAAATGAATACCTTAAATTATTCTGATAAAACCGCACAAGTAGAAACAAATTTCAACTGATTTCACTTATTAAATCTCAAGAATTTTGAAATTTCAGTAAGTTCGCAGAATCGCTGGAGTAAAGTCGCGTATAAAATCGCACAAGCTTAATCAGAAATGATTAAGTATAGTCGCGTGGGTTATGTATTTATACTAAACAGGTCATGCGAACTTACCTTAAAGTCGCATAAGCGAACTTAATAATAAAATCGCATGATTAAAATCGCAGACTATCACTTGTGGAATTTTTTATCACTTTGAACTTTTATTTTCCAGATGCATTTTCTTGAACAAGACTGTAAACGACATTTTGATCAAAAATAACATAGAATAAAAATTCAAATTCAAATTAAAAATTTAAACAATCTTTTTCTGAAGGAGATTTGAATCTGATTAGGAATCATATCAGTACGAAACATGTTTTTATTAAGATTATCAAAAGTTTTAAGCTTGATTTATCAGTAAAAACTTGACGTACACAGTTTATTAATCAATTTTTCTAATTTTCAAATGATAACAAACATGATCTTCTCATTTCAAAAATAATACTATCATATCTTTCAAAAAAAAAATTCTGAAAATTATACACTGAATCATCACAGCTTGATTTAACCACTAATCAATGATCACACCTTTTGAGATACTTTTCTTATCATATATATCTATTTTTTGAACATAACTAGCAGTGGATTATGTCGAAGTACATTCAAGTGAATAACGTACATAGTTGCTTTGGACTTACATGCACATACGGACTCACAAGCCGACAACCATATACTGTACATTCAGACATTTCTCCAAAAGACAAAAAATAGGATAATACTAATATGTACGATTTATCGTATCTTTTGACTTTTAAGATTTTTAGCACACTCAATTAAGAACTGCAACAACGGACTTATGTTCAAAATTAAGTACGTATATAACCGTTTAGGACTTACAAGCAACGACGGTCTTACATGCCCCAGTTATACAATGTGCCTCTCAAAGTATTCACCTATATGGCCCCATTGGCTCTTTTTGTTCAAAGTTATATACATATATATATATATATATATCTCAATTGGTATAATCACTGAAAATTGATGTGTGAATGTTAAGAGCATACTTTTCTCTCTATTTTGAAAAATAATCCAGTCAGAATTCTTAAAATGTAGACCAAGACGTTTTTCATTTAAGAATCAAAATATTTGATCAAAAATTATTTACACAAAGTCTACTGATATAACAAACAAAATACTTAAGACTATCCATTTTTATTCATGTTTCCCTGATGTAATATCATTTTCCTGATTTTTACAAACCAAACTCTCCCCCTTTTTCTCTAAAATTGTTTTTTTTTTTTTTTTTTTTTTTTTTTTTTTTTATATATAAGAAAAAGTGATCTAAGTCAATTTTAAATCAAGTTCAAGATCTCGCATCCCAACCATTTTGACAAGTTCTTCAAAGCGATTTTTTAGAAAAGCCTTTGTAAAAATATCAGCGTTTTGTTTTAAAGGGTCGATTTGAACAAGGGAAATCAGTTGCTTTTCATAACAATCCCGTATAAAATGATATCGAATTTCGATATGTTTTGTTTTTGAATGTTGTACGGGATTGCATGTTATGGAAATAGCAGCAGTATTATCAATATGAATAGGAGTTTTAGTAAAAAGTAAACCGTAATCCCTCATTTGATGCTGAATCCACAAAACTTGTGAACAACAGCTCGAGGCAGCGATGTATTCAGCTTCTGCAGACGATGTGGAGACAGTTGTCTGCTTCTTGCACTGCCATGAGACAAGACGATATCCTAAATACTGACAGCCTCCTGTTGTAGACTTTTTGTCGATATTATAACCCCCATAGTCCGAATCAGAAAAGGCGGAAAGCTGAAAATCTTCATCATGAGGATACCACAAACCAAGATGTGGCTTGCCCTTAAGATAACAGAAGATACGATTTGCAGCTTTGAGATGAGAAATCTTGGGACATGCTTGATATCGTGAACAAATAGAAACGGCAAACATGATATCCGGACGTGACGTTGTAAGATACATTAAGGAACCAATAATTGATCTATATTCATGTTGGTCCGTATCTTCTTCTTTAGGACATGGTCCTAATTTGTGATTAACTTCTATTGGAGTGCCAGCAATTTTGCAATCAGTCATTTTGAAACGAGTCAAAATGTCATTTACATATTTTGACTGGTGAATGAATATCCCTTTTTCGGTTTGTTTAACTTGTAAACCCAAGAAAAAGTTTAACTCTCCCATAGAACTCATCTCAAACTTTGACTTCATGATCATTTCGAACTCTTTGCAAAGTTTGTCGTCAGTCGAACCGAAAATAATGTCGTCCACATATATTTGCACAAGAAGCAAGTCATCTTTAGACTTCTTTATGAAGAGAGTACTATCAATTTGCCCCCTTGAAAAGCCATTTTGAAGCAAATGTTGAGACAAAGTCTCATACCATGCTCGTGGTGCTTGATGAAGACCATACAATGCTTTGTCAAGCTTGTAAACATGATCAGGAAATTGATGATCTTCAAATCCAGGTGGTTGACAAACATACACCTCTTCATGAACCTTTCCATATAAGAACGCACTTTTTACATCAAGCTGGTACAATTTGAATCTTTTAAATGCCGCATACGCGAGAAATATTCGAATTGATTCAAGACGTGCAACCGGAGCAAAAACTTCGTCATAGTCAAGACCTTCAATCTGAGTGAAGCCTTGAACTACAAGTCTGGCTTTATTTTGCACAATAACTCCACGATCATCCTTTTTCGTTCGAAACACCCAGCGAGTACCATTAGAGTGAACACCCTTAGGTAACTTTACTAGGGTCCAAACATTCATTTTTACGAACTGTTGTAGCTCTTCCTGCATAGCCTCAACCCATGATGGCTCTTGTAAAGCCATTTTGACATTTTTAGGTTCAATTTGTGACAAGAAACATGATTCCAAACTAGCAATTAAGCTTTGTTGAACACGATGTCTAGTTTGTACGCCATCCTGTAAATTTCCAATGATGTTTTCTGAAGACTGTCTTGAATATACTCTAAGATTAGGAACATTAGAAACAATAGTTGGATCAATGTTGGTCAAAGTTTCTTCGATAGAATCATCATGAGTGCTTGCATCCAACGAAGAAGTTTCTAATTCAGACAATGTTTCATGAAAATTTTCTTCATTCTCAGGAGCCATTTGATCATCAATAGGTTCAGCAGTAACAGGTGGTAAGACGGAAGATGTTGAAGCAATATCACTTGTTCTTGGAAAAATAGTCTGTTCATAAAGAATTTCAATGACCTCATCAGCAGCTTCAGGAATGTTGAATGATTTAAACAACAAATCATAATCAAATAACCAGTTAGGTCCTTTGCCTTGAGGAGAATCCAAATGTCTAAGACATTCAACCTCAAAATGTTCTTCAATTCGTCCAGATATTTTATTGAAAACACGTTTATTTGGAGAGTTAACTGAATAACCAAGAAAATATCCATCACTGGACTTTTCTCCAAATTTTGAAACATCTTTGGTCTTCAAGAAAGTACATGGACAACTGAATGGTTCCAAAAACTTTAAATTTGGTTTTCGATTATTAAACAATTCATAACACGTCTTTTGTTGTTTCTTAACCGTCAACACACGATTGAGCACAAAACATGCCGTATTAACCGCTTCAGCCCAAAAAGTAATAGGCAATTTAGAATCTGATAACATGGTCCTGGCAGCCTCAATGAGAGTTCGATTTTTCCTTTCAGCTACCCCATTTTGTTGCGGGGTCCTTGAAGCACTGAACTGATGATGTATACCTTTTTGTAAACAAAATAACTCCAGATTGTGATTTTTGAATTCCGTGCCATTATCACTTCTGAGCATCTTTATCTTCAATCCACACAAATTCTCCAATTTATTGAATAAAAACTTCAAATTTTCTGAAGTTTCATCCTTGGTTTTTAGAAAGTAAACCCAAGAGAATCTGGAGTAGTCATCCGTTACAACCAAACAATATGATTTTCCAGCGAGACTTTTGATATTGATGGGACCAAAAAGATCCATATGCAAAAGTTCCAATGGAGCCTGAATAGAATTAACTTTCTTTGAGGAATGAGATTTCTTCACCTGTTTACCTTTTTTACATGAAATACAATGATCTGTGATAGAAAAAGTTTGTTTAGGAACTCCGTCCACAAGATCATGTTTAATCAAAAAGTTCATTTTTCTAAAATGGATATGTCCCATTTTTCGATGCCAGAGAAGAGAATCTCGTTCAGATGCTTTTGTTAGCAAACATGTAAGATCCGAAGATACTAAAACATTTTTCATATCGAGAGCATAAAGATCCTTGCGACGAGGAGCTCTCATTATGATCCACTCTTTAGGAATAACGAATCCCGGCTTAAGAATCAGACATTCTTTATCAGTGAAAGCTGTGACATACTTCTTATCACACACTTGAGATACGCTTAGAAAATTGTGCTGCAGTTGTTCACAAAATTGAACTTTCTCAAAACTCCGCGAATCACCGGCAAAGGAAACATATCCTCCATTGATAGACTTTACATCTTTCAATAAGGATAAATTTCCAATCATGTGCCTGGAACACCCATTGTCTACATACCAAATATTATCTTGAATTCGTCGGGTCTGTTCCAGCATAAACAAAAAGAGGATTAGTTTGAAAGGGACACCCAAGCCTTAATGGCCTTGGGTCGTCCATTTGTTTTGTTAGAAGCACTTGCTTCTTTGACCAATCCTTTTACCCTCCAAACTTTTGCCTGGTTAGAAACTGGTTTGGTAGCCTGGTTAGAAACTGGTTTGGTAATCTGATTTTTATCAAATTTTGAAGAGACAGTAGAAGTTATGAAAGTTTTTCGGTTAAACTTTGTCAAAGCAATTTTCTTCAAATTTTGTTTATAAAACCACAAACAGTTTCGAACAATGTGGCCTCGAACACCACAATAATAACATGACCTATATTCATATGAGATCTTGGCAGATTTAGATTTCATAGATCTGTTAGAAAAACAGCATGAATGAGTACATTTTGGAGAATGTGAATTTGTTTTAGATTTAGCTTTGACAACATTCACAGTTTCTGTTTTAGCACAAACCTTTGGTTTTGCTATCGGAGTATTGACCTTCAATGCTTTTGGATTAGAAGATTTTAATGAGCATGATTGTAAATCAGAAGATTTTGATGTTAAAACCTTATCAACCCTTTTAAAATTCTTTTGAGAATTTATCGTTTGAAAATAGATATCATCAATTTCCGTTGTAATGATATGATTTTCTGGTTTGATATTATTTTTTACAATCACAGGCTCTTCAAATTCTTCTTCAATACTAATAGGAGCATCAGGATCAACAGATTTTTCAATGTCAGAAACTTTTAAAGATACAACTTCTTGAATATCAGTTGTAGCTGGCATTTGGGTATAAGCTTTTGGAGGAGGGACATTATGATACCCAATGCCAGACTTAGATTTTGTATCTTTATTCTGTGCATTTAAAATTGTATCAAGAACCATAGAAGAAGCTGAAAGATTTGAAAACTTACGTTTATACATCAAAATTTCACTTTGATGTTCAGCTAATTCTTTCTTTTGAGAATCCATTTCCATTAGATAAACATTGATTGTAGCTTGCTGATTTAAGATTTTGTTTTTCAACAATTGAATTTCATTATAAGAAGACTTAGATCTTTCTTCATATAATTTTTCATTTGTTTTTAAAACCCTTTTATCAAATTTAAGCTTTTCAATGTCATCCAATAAATTTTGATTCTGGTCTTGATATAATTTGAGCTTAGTTTGAAGTTCAGCACAAGATAGACAAGAAGTTATAAATGGTTCTGAATCGACCTCAGTTATATCAGCCATAAATGCAGATTGATTCAGTGAATAAGCAACTTCTTCAGCATGATTACTCCAGTCATAGTGATGATCGGTAGTTGATACTAGAGCAGCTGAAGTTTTGACATTATCTTGTGGTGTTGAAGTATGGTTGCTGGAATATGATCTGGATGGACTAGGTTTGGTATAACCAGAAGCAGGTTGCTTAGCCTTTTCACATTCACGTGCAAAATGACCAAGATTCTGACAGTTATAACATCTAACTTTGCTTTTGTCAAAACCAAGTCCTTGCTTTGAATTATTTCCAACTTGAGCTCGACCAGTTCGTTGTAAGAACTTTTTCACTCTTCTGGTCAACATAGCCATATTCCATTTCAGATCCATTTCTTCCAAGTCATCCGGATGAATCTAATCATAATCTTCTTCAGTGAGATCAAGATTTATAGCAGTTCCGGATAGAAAGCTTTCATATGAGCTCAGAAAAGCATGCAAGATACCAAGATGATCTTCTACTACTTTTGAAGTAGAAGCAGTATGCACCTGTGGAACACAAGTAGATTTGTTCGAACATTGAACACAGTTAACACAGGAATTGACATTGATTTCTTGTTTCTCAACTGGTATGTCTAGACCAGATAGTAAAGCAACTCCGCCCGATTCCTTGACAGAAATATCACTATACAAACTTGGGTCCTGTACACTGTGTACACCTGTTTCTCTTGTCTGCATGTCAAGTTCATAAGCTTGAAGCTTTCCAATTAATTTATCTAATGACCAGTCAGACAAGAAAGAATTTTCTTCTAGAAGCATGACTCTGACTTCCCACTTTTTCGGCAAAGAGTGAAGTAGTTTCTTGTTAATCACTATATCAGTCATGATCACATCTACCTCTCGAAGTTCACAAATCAGAAGAGAAAATCTAGAAAGCAGCTCATCAAATGTTTCGTTCTGTAGCTGGGAAAACAAATCAAATTGTTTCTTAAGCAATTCCTGACGACTTTGCTTGTACTGATCATTGCCTCCAAATCTAGTAGCAATGGCTTCCCATAACTCAAACGTTGTCTGCTTCTTTTTAAAAAGCATCATTACTTCTCGATTCAAACACATTGTAATAGCTGCATATGCTTTCTTCTCTTTTTCGTAATCCTTTTTCTCATCAGGTGTCATCAAGTCTGTAGTCTTTACATGATTACCAACTCTTTCGGTTCCAGTTCCATCAATCATTGGTGCTATATACTTCTTTGTTAAGTATACTAGCAACTCCGGATCATTAAAAGCAATATAATTTTCAAAACGATATCTCCAGTTAGCGTAATCACTTGGTTTTAAGAATCTGGGTGGTTTGTTAGGCGTTCCGGTTTCATTATCAAATTTAATCATAGCGCTCATGTTATAAGACATCATTTTAAAATTTTGAAATAAAGTCTGGAATGCGAACTTATAAGGATGCGAACTTACTATGCGACTTTAAGATAAAGTCTGGTGATAAGTTCGCAGGGTTAAAGTCTGGTAGTATAGTCGCACAAATAAGATCGCAAGTCAAAGTCTGATGACAAATAGTTTCAGACTAAGATCGCAAGAAAGACAAGTATGCGATCTTAAAGATAAGTTCGCAGGTGCGACTTTAAGGTAAAGTCGCAGAGCGTACTGTAAGTTTGAAAATTTTGATAAAATACGAGATTAAAGCTTTGAATTGTTTGTACCACAGTTTGTAGATACACCTAAGCAATGCACAGCGACTTTAGCAAGATCGCAAAAGCTTAAAATCGAAATATCAACTTCAACCGAAATCCTTCCAAACTTGAAATCAAATTTAAACAAACCGAATGTGACGTCACTCTGTGATCATGAAATTTGAACTTCAATCCTTGAATTACACCATGTAATCGATAGAATTAATGCTAAATAGTCTTCTGATAACAATTCTTCAATCACATCAATCCATAACATTCACAGTCGATCAAATTTGATAATTCTTCAAATAACCAAAACTTCAATCGCTCAATTTACTCAGTATAAGATTGTGATCACCTATGCAAGCTCTGATACCAATTGTAGGTCTTGTATTCTATCTGGATCAGATCACAATCACAATTGTCTGAGTGCGGAATCCTACAAACAATTGAGTAATACGTATAGAAATTGAACGAGTGATGTAAATAACGGTTTTCTTTTATTATCAATCGATTGAATCAGTACAGGAATGATTACAATTGAAATGACAATAGTTTCTCTGAAATGTAGATATTCTGTTCCGTGCAAATGAAGAACAAAGTCAGCCTATTTATAGACAACATACGCGACACTAATTAACTATGCGACACTAACTATAAAGTCGCATATGCGACACTAAACATAAGTTCGCTAAGTAAAGTCGCATAAACAAAAATTCTGATTTCTAAGTCTTTGATCAAGTTGCTGACACTGTACATGTATCAACAATGGTGTTCATACCTTGGAATGTTGGTTTAGGTGTATGAACACCTTCAAAGAGATGATTTAAGGATGATAAGTTGCTGGAGTTTAGTGTGTGTTTAGAGAGAATTGTGTGTGTTTTGAAAGTGGAAATGAGAGAAATGATGAAAGTGGAAGAGTGTGTAAGTGGCTTTTTGCATGGAATCTTGATATGTGAGTGGGGGTTTTGAGTGGTCAAAGGGGGAGGCCGGTTTTTGGGCATCAAAATGAGTTATTATTTTCATTTTTTTGTTAAAATATCATATATATTATTTGTGATATTTATTTGTATTAAAATCTCACAAGTCTTGCACATTTCAAAACTTTAAATTGTGTTGTTTTTATGCTTAATATAAGGGTTATAAAAATTGATATTCTAAATTTCTAAAATACTTCAAATTGTATTTTAGATTGTTTATAATGGATATTCAAGTATTAGTTTGTCGGATTCGAGTTTCGTTTATTCGATTCGGGTCGCGTTCGCCGAGTTACGAAATTTCGGTTAATTCCGATTTTTGTGATGTTTTTGTGGTTAAAGTTTGAGTCATGAAACTTTATTTTATAAGTTTATAACATTCATCAAAATGTATTTGATTCGATCACGATTGACATTCGCGAGTTAATTAACCAATTTCCGGTTGCGTTTACCGAGTTACGGAATTTCCGGTTAAATTCTGATTTTTGCGATATGATAATGACTTATGAAATTTAATTTCATTTGTTTTCTTTGGCACTTTGTAACCTAATTTTTGTGTTCATCACGGTCTTAAAGTGCGCTAAGCAATCTCCTAGAACGTTACGCGATTTCGGTAACTTACGGTTTCGGTACTTAAGGAGTCGTAACCTAGACTTTTCACTAGGATTTTAGAGTGCTGTAAACGTAAAAATATGTACTAGGAATTTAAGTGCGGTGTTGACCTGAGATTTTTGACGGTTGTCACACATTTCTTCCAAATCATCCGGATGAATCTGATCATAATCTTCTTCAGTAAGATCAAGATTTATAGCAGTTCCGGACAGAAAACTTTCATATGAGCTCAGAAAAGCATGAAACACCAAGATGATCTTCCACTGCTTTGGAAGTTGATGGTGTATTTACCTGTGAAATAAAAGAAGTTTTGTTCAAACATTGAACACAATTAGCACAAGAGTTAATGTTAACTTCCTATTTCTCAGTTGGTATGTCCAATCCCGATAATAATGCGATTCCACCTATTTCTTTAGCAGAGATATCACTGTACAAACTTGGATCCTGTACACTGTTTACCCCTGTTTCTCTAGTCTGCATATCAAGTTCATATGCTTGAAGCTTCCCAATCAGCTCATCTAACGACCAATCAGACAAGAAGGTATTTTCTTCTAGTAACATAACCCTGACGTCCCACTTTTTAGGTAAAACGTGAAGTAGTTTCTTGTTAACCACAATATCAGACATAGTTACATCTACTTCTCGAAGTTCACAAATCAGAAGAGAAAATCTAGAAAGCAAATCATCAAATGTTTCGTTCTGAAGCTGGGAAAACAAATCAAATTGTTTCTTAAGCAATTCCTGACGACTTTGCTTATACTGATCATTGCCTCCAAACCTAGTAGCAATGGCTTACCATAATTCAAAAGTTGTCTGCTTCTTTTTAAACAACATCATAACTTCACAATTCAGACACATCGTAATGGCTGCATACGCTTTCTTTTCTTTCTCATAAAGTCGCAGAGCGTACTGAGACTTTGAAAAATTTGATGAAATACGATTTTAAAGCATGAATACCACAGTATGTAGATACTTCTAAGCAATGCACAACAACTATAGTAAGTTCGCAGAAGCTTAAGATCGCAGAAACAGCTTTCAACCGAAATACGTCCAAATTTGAAATCAAATTCAAACTTGAATTTGATTCAATCACTTGATGAAAACAGATATATTGATCAAAACGAATCACTCTGAGTCATATTCATCAGTCTTCAATCATCAAAATTTGAAAATTATCAAAGTCCGTACAATCCGAATGTGACGTCATTCTGTGATCAAGTAATTTGAGCTTCAATCCTTGAATTACACCGTGTAATCAATAGAATTAATGCTAAATAGTCGTCAGAAAACAATTCTTCAATCACAGCAATCCAAAACAATCACATTCAATCGAATTTGATAATTTCTTCAAATAACCAAATATTCAAACGCTCAATTCATTCAGTACATGATTGTAAAACCTAAATCTGCTCTGATACCACATGTAGGTCGCCATGTCTAACTGATCAGATTACAAAATCATATAATCAAGTGCAGAATCCTGTGATTATATGTATAAACCGAATGTAAATTGCACGCGTGATGTAAATAATTGATTTCTATTTATTATCAATTGATTGAACCAGTACAGGAATGATTACAATGCAAGTGACAGCAAATCTCTCTGAAATCTAGATATTCAGTTGCGTACAAATGACGAACGAAAACAGTCTATTTATAGACATACTACGCGACACTAACTAAACCTGTGACTATAACTATAAAGTCGCATACGCGACACTAAACATAAGATCGCACCTTAAAGTCGCGTAAACAAAAGTTCTGATGTCTAAGTCTTTTAATCAAGTTTCTGACACTGTACATGTATCAACAGTCTATAAATAGACTGTTATAAACATTTGTACGTAAGCTTAAACGTGATATTCAGAGAGTATTGTAATAAGATATATCAGTGAGTGTGACACCCGACCCTTTAGGGTAATGATTACCTTAAACTAGAACTCAAATTTCGTGTATTTAGTTATGTATTAGGCTAAGTACTTGCGATTATTTGCAACTATTTGTATATATGTGTATGTACACTTACGTAATTGTTTGAATTACACCTTCGTAATTTTTCATAATTACGCGAAACAACCGGACGTGGTCCGACTATTTATATGACGTTGGTGAAAACTTTCCATAGATAACGTAATCATATTTATAGTTAAAATGGTGGTTATATACCTTATATTATTATTTCAAATACTAATACACGAAAAACTTTGACGTTTTGTTTAAAACGTATCAAACGCGACAAAAACGCGCAAACCGAGCCCGACACCCGATTGACACCCGAACTATACTTTTGTAACTCAATTTAATAATTTAAGAATACTTACTTATCCCGAATAGTATTCACAAATTTAAAAGTATATACAAAAGCTCGACGTAAATTATCAACTTTTTAAACCGCAAATTAACGTTTAAACGAACGGGGAACGAAACACGAAGTCTAGAAAACGAGTCACGAGCCCGAAACACTTTTGGGCCAGGCCCAATTCGGCTTGGACTGATCCAAGAAGCCCACCCCAAATAAGCCCAAGCCCACCCCACAAAACACCTCCCCTACACCTCATTTCACACACACAACCCACACCAATTCTCTCCTCCTTCTCTCTACACTCTCAACTCTCTCTCTCTCTCTCTCTAAAATCTGCCATCTTTCCACCACCATCAACCACCTCATCACCACCACCAACCACCACTCCACCACCACAAGCCGCCACCATAATTTCAAAGAAAAGTCAAGAAATCAAGCTCTTTCCTCACCTTCCTCTCCATTTCAATCTGTTTTCAATCTTGTAAGAACATATAACTCTTTTATAATACTTGTAATTCACCTATAAACATGTTAAAGTGCTCACTTAACTAATATATGTCCAAAAGAATACATAAAAATCGTTTTTCATAACTTTAAACATGCAAGAACTTTGCATGCAATCCGGCTAGAAAATTTGTCCAACTTTGGGAGGTGATATCTACCTCAAAACTTGACCAAAATCAACGATTCAAAAGGCTAAAATTAAGTTTAAGAAGTTATCTTTCATTTGCCACTGGTCTCATAATTTTTGGAGCTCGTTTGATACCTGAAATAATTTTTACAAAAACATGTAGGCGGGCTGGGTAAAAAGGTAGAAATTTGTCTCTCATTGTTTTAGTCATAACTCGAGATTTACATCTCTAAAAGACTTGAAACCACCGCCAAAAGTTCATAAATTTCGTTGAGAAAAATAATCATTTAGATGACCTTGTCCAAAAACGCACGCATTCTGCCCAGAAACTCAATCACCTTGCATGTCTCCTGATTGGCTACTTTTTGACCCTTGTGAGAATCCATAATTTTTATAAATACTTAAACTCGTCTAAAAATTCTATAAAAATTATTTTAAGTACCTAACATAATAAGAAACAACATATATTTTTCTTGGATTTTTTCTCGAACATTTAGATTACGAAATAAAATTGGAAAAACTTATCTGTTTTGGTCCTTGTGTCGCTGAAGCCCAGTAGTCATTAGCGACACTATCCTTGTGTCGCTATAGCCTTGAACCGTCACCTTAGCGACACTATCCTTGTGTCGCCGAAACCTCCTTAGCGACACTATCCTTGAGTCGCCGAAACCACCTTAGCAACATTAACCTTGTGTCGCCGAAACCTCACTTGCGACACTAATATTGTGTCGCCTAAATCACACTTGCGACACTAGTATTGTGTCGCCAAGATCACATTAGCGACACAAGCCTTGTGTCGCTAAAAACCCAGAATCAAAGCATTTTTACTAATGAGATGTAGGTTGAAATAAAAAATTTTCGCGCTGACCTGGCAGCTCGACCCCAGCCAGCGGCCTTGCCCCTTGGACCCCACCAGGGGTTGCCACCCCTTGGACCCCGTCACCAGGGGCGCTGCCCCCGGACCCCTGTCATTCGTGGGTTCCACCCACATACCACTCTAATCAACATTATGTTTTCACAAACTTTCACCAACGTTTCGTACACGTCTTTCGATAAGTAAACAAGAACGGACATACTAGTTAAGTGAACTACTAACTTATAAGTGGACATTAACCCTCCACTTATACAATCACTATAGATGGTCTTTTGAGACATCTACTTACACAATCTTATACGTCTAGGGCGTTAGAAGATTACTATTGGGAACACGAATTGCTTGCTACTTGTTATTTGCTAAGTAACAGGCTAATCTCAGGTGAGTTTCATAGCCCCTTTTTCCACTATTTCCACTCAGGGGTGAGAATACATACAACTGCTTTTAACAACTGCTATTTTATGTGAACGCAAGTACAAAACACGATATATTGGTTGCATGAGTTATTTAACTAATCCTGAAAGTCCCCCACACATAGTTTGTTAGTATCGTTATAGCGTGAATGTTAATGAATAGTACTATTTGGGATTGACTCCCCCGTCCGGGTTAGTTGCGCTAACTGGTCAAACGGACGCATTATCATTTGTTCTTACGAGTGTTGGATTAGGCACTCGCTGGGAGGCACCACGATCGTGGCACTTGATTGTGACCCGACACCACAGTTAAGCTCGAACTATGGGCTTATGGCAACAATATACACCTCTTTTACATTTTTATAATACATTACTATCATTGTTGGATGATACAAACAGGAAATCTTGTGTTCCACACGTTCCATATAATATAATATCAATTGTTTTCAAACCTATGAGCTCACCAACTTTATGTTGACTCTTTTAGTATGTATTCTCAGGTGACCAGCCGCAGTAGGATGCTTTGGAAGCAATAGCTCGAGTCGCATATTTTGAAACAACCAAGGAATTAGATTGCATTTACTATATTTTGTAATAATAGTTATGTGATTCTACGAATCGGATGCGAACTCCTAGCTTTTATGTAAACACTTTTAAGTTTGTAATGTAATGATTTTTGAAAACGTCTCATATAGAGGTCGTTTGTTGTAACTCTTGTGTTGTGATATTTGATTTGGTCGCCGCCCCCATGACACCCCATACCTTCCGCTGCCACGCGTCTTGGGGGTGCGACAGTGAGCGTCTATAATCATTTGATTATCAATATAATCTGTTTATTTAGATTGTGTGTTCAATTCAAACCGTTTATTTAATTGATTACTAGATTCCGCACATAATCAATTGTAATTGTAATCTGATCAGAGTGTATATGTGACCTACATGTGGTATGAGAGCTGATTGAGGTTTTACAATTGTGTACGGAGAGAATTGATCGAGCAAAATTTTGGTTATTTGAAGTTTTTGAGAATTTGATCTTCTGTGATGGATTTTGATTGATTCTGATTGAAGAATTGTGTTCCTGAGGATCATTAAGCATTGAATTAGATTAATACTTAGTAAATTCATGGAGTAGAACAAGTTCATGTTAATCACAGAGGTGAGGTCATACGTTCATTATACGGACTTTGCAAATTTTGAAGAATTAACGTTCAGAAGCTGAAGAAAAGTATTCAGACAATCTCGTTTGGATTAGAGCTTGCTTATTCATCAAAATTGGAATCAAATTCACAGCTGAATTCCATTGATTGAACGGACGTCATTTTGATTAAAAAAGAAACTGCGATTATAAGCTCCTGCGAACTTGATACAGTCGCTATGCATTGATAAGAAGTGCTTACAACTGTTGGTACAATCAATTCTAGCCTTAAACTCGATTTTGATCAAGTTCTTAATATTTTCAGTACGCTCTGCGACTTTATTGAATAAAGTCGCATGTGTGAACTTAGATAAGATCGCATACTTGTTTTTCAAAATTGTTCTGAGACTTTATCTGTGCGATCTTGTCTGAAATCTTACTTGTGCGATCATATTTTGTGCTGTGCAACTATACTTTGTGCGATCTTGTCTGAGAAATATCTTTGCGATTATATTTGTGCGACCTTATTCTTTAAGGTCGCATATCTAAACTCGCAGACTTTTAAGTTCGCATAAATTCCTGAGACTTTATTCTTGAAATGGTTTTACATTTAATCAGATAAAAATGGCCTATTCAAATATGACTGCCATGTTAAAATTTGATAACGAAATAGGGACACCCAATAAACCTCCACGTTTTTTAAGCAGTAATGAATATTCCAGTTGGAAAAACAGATTTGAGTCATTTATAGCGTTTAATGATTCGGATCTATGGATCCCAGTCACTTAACGTTATATTAGACCTAAAGTGGATGGAAGTTTTCGAGAGGATTCTCGGATTAAAACAGTTAAACAAATGACCACGAAAGAACGAAAAGAATATGATAAGGAACGTAAAGCATATGCTGCTATTACTATGTGCTTGCCCAAAGACGTTTTGCAGTGTTTTAAAAGGCATGAAACAGCTTTTGAGCTTTGGGAAGCATTAGCTAAAAGATTTGGAGGGAATGATCAACTGAAACAAAGCAGAAAAGATCTACTCAAAAGACAATTTGATTTATTCGATCAACTTCCCAATGAATCATTTGAAGATTTGATCTCAAGATTCTCTCAGTTGGTATGCGAGCTAAGCAAATTGGGGGTGGAATACTTAAAAGTAGAGGTTAACAAGAAACTTTTGAATTCTCTTCCATCTAAGTGGGACAATCATGTCATGCTAATGGAAGAAAATGAGAATATGCCTACTTGATCCTTAGAAGATCTCATAGGAAAGCTACAAGCATATGAGATGAATATGAAAAGGAAAGCTACGGGAAAAGTTCAGGTTCAAGACCTGAGTTTGTACAGTGATGTATCAAATAAGTCTACAACAGGAGCAGTTGCACTTCTATCTGATCTATCAGCAGAACCTGCTCAATCAGCTTCCTGTACGAATTGTGCAAACTGTTCAAACCTATCAAAGCTTTCAGGATCAATTCCATTAACCTAATCGCCAAAACCATCAAAACTGACTGAAGAGCATGCTGCTATCTTCTCAGCTTTTCTTTCATCGTATGAAAGTTGTGTTGCTAACAGAACTTTAACCTTGGACATTACTGATGTAGACTATGACCAGATTCATCCAGACGACCTTGAAGAAATGGATATAAAATGGAACATGGCTATGCTTACACGTCGTGCAAAGACATTTCTTCAGCGAACTGGTCGTACAAGTATTGGAACTACAAAGTCTGGCTTGGGATTTGACAAGAGCAAGGTCCGGTGCTATAATTGTCAAAATTATGGACACTTTGCCAGAGAATGTGAAAAGGCAAAGCAACCCACTTCTGGTTTCACAAAACCTAGTATGTCAAAGCCTGCACAATCAAAGGAAATAAATCAACAAAAAGCATTGGCTTCTACAAATGATGAGCACTATGACTGGAGTGCACACAGTGATGTGCGGAGTTAATCAAAAAGCTCAACACATATCAAGATCATAATCATTGCTTGCTTTCTGACATTGAAAAACTCAAACAAGAAAACAAAGTTTTGAAAGATAATGAAAAATGTTTTGAGGAAAAATTTGAGTTAACTCGTGTTGAAACTTATGATTTGAAAGTCAAAATCTTAAATCAGCAAACTGCAATTGATAGTTATATTACTGAGATTGATTTGCAAAGAAAAGAGTATGCTGATGGTCAAAGTAGGATTTTGAACTATAAAAGAAAGTTATCAAATTTGTTTGCTTCTTCTCTGATTCTGGATCAAATTATTCACTCGCAAAAACTGGATACATATGCATTGGTTATAACTCTGTACCTCCTCCATCTAGTTATATTCATATGCCTGTTAAAGATGAAATCAAAGATTTTGTTCCTGCAACTCCTTTAGTTGTAGATCCAGTTTCTCAAACTGATCCTGAAGAAGAAGTGTGTGAAGTTGAAGTTTATGAGTTGCCTAATGTTAAAATTGACAAATCTACTGTAAAACCTGAGAATTTTATTATCACTAATGAAGTTCAACAGTTTTCTTTAAAATGCAAATCAAAACTCAAAAATGAAAAGGAAGTAAAGAAAAAGGAATCTGTTCATGAGAAAATTACAAAAAAGAAAAAACAAAACGTTTTCAAAATCACAACCTCTAGTTAAAGAAGTTAAGATTTTGAAAAGAGATTCTCAAACTGATTCCTCTACTTCTAAGTGTACAAAACCATGTTGTAAAAATGATAAGATCCAAGACTCATTTATTATTGACTATAGATCTTGTTATTTTTGTGGTCGTCAAGGTCATATTATTCGTGACTGTTTGTTGTTTCGAAAACAAAAGTTGAAGAAACAAGAACGAAAACAGCAATTTAAAAAAGATAATTCTAAAGCTTCGTCTTGTTCTTCAAATTCTGATAAGAAACAAGTTAATGTTCTGAAGTTTCAACAGCACAACATTTCTAACAAACAGACTTTCAAACAACAACTGGTTTGGAAAGTAAAGAATTCATCAAAGGAATCTAGGATTCCTAAGGCTGATACGTCAACAATTCCTAAAAATTTTCGAAAGAGTTCAAAATTAATTGACTTAATCACCATTGATGATGATGGACGACCCAAGGCCATTAAGGCTTGGGTCCCCCATAAGAACTAATTTGTTCTTTATATGTGTTGGAACAGTCAAGCAAAACTCAAGAAAATATCTGGTATGTGGATAGCGGCTGTTCCAGACACATGACAGGAAACTTGTCCCTCTTAACTGATGTCAAATCAATTAATGGAGGATATGTTTCTTTTGCTGGTGACGAAGGAGGATTGATTTCAAAAGAAGGCACTGTTTCAAATGGTTCCGTAAGTTTTGAAAAAGTCAACTACTGCGAACAATTGCAACACAATTTGTTGAGTGTCTCTCAAGTGTGTGATAAGAAATACTCAACTGTCTTCAACGATGTTGAATGTTTGATACTTAAACCGGGGTTCATTATTCCAAAAGAATGGATTTTAATGAAAGCTCCAAGACGAAAGGATATATACGCACTCGACATGAGACTGTTTCTTCGTCTTCTCCTGATATGTCATGTTTGCTCACCAAAGCATCAAAGAAAGATTCTCTTATGTGGCATAGACGTATGGGCCACATACATTTTCGCAAGATGAACTTTTTGGTAAAAAATAATCTTGTGGAAGGTGTTCCCAATATGTCTTTCTCCATCACTAATCATTGTCTTTCTTGTAAGAAAGCAAAACAGCATAAGAAATTTCACAGGTCAAAAGTGGTAAATTCAATCCAACAACCGCTTGAGCAAAACATATGGACCTTGAATCAATTCGGTTAGATTACACTGAAGTCTTTGCTCCGGTTGCGCGCCTTGAATCAATTCGGTTATTTCTTGCTTATGCTTCATTCAAGAAATTCAAAGTGTATCAACTGGATGTGAAAAGCACGTTCTTGTATGGAAAGGTTCATGAAGAAGTTTATGTATGTCAACTCCTGGATTTGAAGATCATCAATTTCCTGATCATGTCTACAAATTAGACAAAGCCTTGTATGGTCTTCATCAAGCACCAAGAGCATGGTACGAGACTTTGTCTCAACATCTGTTCCAAACGGATTTACCAGAGGACAGATTGACAGTACTCTCTTCATAAAGAAGTCTAATGAAGACTTGTTGCTTGTGCAAATTTATGTGGACGACATTATTTTTGGGTCGACAAATGATAATCTTTGTAAAGATTTTGAGACAATCATGAAGTCAAAGTTTGAGATGAGTTCTATGGGAGAACTAAATTTCTTTTTAGGTTTACAAGTTAAACAGACTGAGAAGGGAATTTTTATCCATCAATCAACATATGTTAAAGACATTTTGAGCCGATTCAAAATGGATAATTGCAAAGTTGCTGGAACTCCCATAGAAGTAAATCACAAATTAGGCCCGTCTCTTGAAGAAGAAGATACAGACCAACATGAGTATCGACTGATAATTGGTTCATTAATGTATCTTACTGCGTCCCGACCAGACATAATCTTTGTTGTAGCAATTTGTTCACGATATCAAGCATGTCCGAAGATTTCTCATCTTAAAGCTGCAAAAAGAATCTTATGCTATCTTAAGGGTAAACCATCGCTCGGGCTATGGTATCCTAATGATGAAGATATTCAGCTTTCGGCCTTTTCCGATTCAGACTATGGAGGATGTAATATGGATAAAAAGTCTACAACGGGAGGATGTCAATATTTAGGAAACCGACTCGTTTCATGGCAATGTAAAAAACAGACCACTGTTTCCACTTTATCTGCTGAAGCAGAGTACATAGCCGCTTCAAGTTGTTGTTCACAGGTTTTGTGGATTCAACACCAAATTCAAGACTACGGTTTACTTCTTACTAAAACTCCTATCCATATTGATAATATTGCTGCTATTTCCATAACACGAAATCCCGTACAACATTCAAAAACAAAACATATCGAAATTCGATATCATTTCATACGGGATTGTTATGAAAAGCAACTGATCTCCTTAGTTCAAATCGACACTTTAAAACAAAACGCAGATATTTTTACAAAGGCTTTTTTGAAAAATCGATTTGAGGAACTTGTGAAAATGATTGGGATGCGAAATCTTGATCTAGATTAAAAACTGACTTAGATCATTTTTATTATTATACTATTTTATAGTTAACAAAAAAAAGAAAAAAAAAAGAAAAAAAAAGAAAAGAAAAAGAAAAACGATTTTTAAGAAAAGGGGGAGATTTTGTTTGTAAATATCTGGGAAATGATAGTACATCAGGGACATGTGAATAAAAATTAAAAATCCTAAGTAATTTGTTTGATATATCAGTAGGCTCGTGTAAATAATTTTGAATCTTATGCTTTGATTTTTAAAATGATAAACATCTAGATCTACATTTTTAAAATTGTGACTGGATTACTTTTCAAATTAGAGAGTAAAGTATATTCTTAATATTCACACATCAATCTCCAGTGATCATACAATAGAGAGCCAATGGGACCAAATAGGATGATACTTTGAGAGGCAAATATGTAACTGGGGCATGTAAGTCCTAAACAGTTACATACGTACTTGATTTAGGTAGTCTTTTGTTGCAATCCTTAATCATGTGTGCTAAAAATCTTTAAAGTCAAAAGATATGAAAAATCGTACATAGTAGTATTATCTTATTTTGCTCTTTTGGTGAAATGTTGGAATGTATAGTATATAGTTGCAGGCTTGTGAGTCCGTATGTGCATGTAAGTCCAAACAACTATATACGTTATTCACTTGAATGTGCTCGGACATGATTCACTGCTAGTTATGTTCAAAAATAGATATATATGATAGGACAAAATATCTCAAAATGTGTGATCATTGGTTAATGATTAAATTAAGTTGTGGTGTTACGTTTATAATTTTCAAGAATTTTTGAAAAAATATGATGGTTTTATTTTTAAAATGCAAAGATCGAGTTTGTTATCATTTAAAAGTCAGAAAATTTATTTTATAAATGTTTACATTGAGCTTATAAATTAAATACTGATAAATCAAGCTTATAACTTTTAATATTCTTAATAAAATCACATTATAAACTGATATGATCCGAAATCAAACTAAGATCTTCTTCACAAAAATATGTGTAGCTTTTATTCTTTAAAATTTGAATTCTATATTCTATGTTATTTTTGATCAAAAGTCGTTTAGATTCTGATTAAGTAATGCATCCTAAAACAAAAAGTTCAGAATAAAAATCACAAGTTGGAGTCTGCGAACTTATCTGTAAGGTCGCCACGCGACTTTATGATAAGGTCGCATAACCTGATTAGTATAAATACTTAAACCTCGCGACTCTATCTTAATCATTTCTTATTAAGCTTGTGCGACTTTATCTGCGACCTTGCTACAGCGATTTCTGCGACTTTATTTCAAAATTCAAAATTTTCGAGTTTGAACTGTTGGAATATGTTGAAATCAGTTGCTATTCATTCGTTGTTATCAAATAAATCTAAGGTATAGCTTTTAACTATTGATTCAATTTGTTGTATGACTTAATGCGTGAAATCCATTCGGATTTAGGGTTTTACATAATGACGTCATTTAAAAATTGAAAATACATGGTTAGAATGCGTATATCTTATACATTTGATTGATAGCGGCCTAGTGTACATCTTTTGATTGGAAATTGTAGGTTTGTATAAGGTTTTGTACTAAAATTGAATTCTAACTGTTCGTCTCTGCGACTTTAGCTATGCGACTTTAGTATGCGACTTTACCGATTTCTAAAACATGCGATCTTATTATGCGACTGTATTTGAGAATTTATGTCTGCGATTATATCATGCGATTTTATTGAGAACTTAGTTATGCGATTTTAATCTGAGACTTTAATTAGGCGACTTTGTTCTTAAATGAGTTATGCGACCTTGTTCTTGAATGATATGCGACTTTGCCTGAGACTTTATCAAGCGAACTTGTTATGAGACTTTAATTAAGAGACTTTATTTGAGACTTTAATTAGAGGTTTCATACTGAGTCTTTAGACAGGCGACTTTATCTCGATTCTGAGTGTTAAAATTTGTGAAATTAATATATCTATTGTGCAATCTTGCTATATTTCTTATAGATTTCAGGATGGTTAATCCAAAGATGTTTGAAGGACGACATAACACAACTGCTCTCATTGATACTTCACTGGCTAGTTCGCAACCATATCTTGAGTTGCTGAACTTTTTGAGACGTTCAAGGATATACTATGCATTAACTGCTTCAACAACTGTATATGAAAATCATATCGTTGATTTCTGGACCAATGCAACACATGATACAGTTGATGGTGTACAAAGACTAATTACCACTGTCCTTAATCAACAAGTCATTATTACAGAAGATACAGTGCGTACAGTTCTTCAGTTCGGGAATGATGCTGAATCGAGGATACTTTTACCGCCCACATTAGTTTCTGGATTCTTTCAACGAATCGGGTATCCGGAAATCTCTCCAGATCAATACCGAAAGCAGAAATTAAGTCCTGTTTGGAGATTGTTATGCACTTTCTGATAGTGTGCTTATTTGGACGTAAAGGAGGATTAGATGGAATGGGTCAGAGTCTGGGATCTGCAATGGTTGCTCTGACTTTGAACAAGCCTTATAATTTTTCTGGCTACGTGTTTGCTAATATGATATCGAACATCTCCAGTCACACCAAGATTTACATGTTTCCAAGATTTATTCAACTGATCTTAAATCATCTTCATCCGAATATACCTAATCAAGGGATGCTCACTTTAAGATTGATTCCAATGACCAAAAGAGTATATCTTGACTGTCAAGCGAATCAAGTGATGATACAGAAGAAGCTGCAGAGCGAATAAGACTTGAACAAGAGAGAAATGCTCAAAGAGAAAGGTTACAAAAAGGCAGTACTGAACGCTTAGCTCAACTTCAACGTGCTCGTCATGAGAGAGCTCTTGTAGAAGAAGCAGATGATGCTGATTATATGCCTGAACCCCCTCGCACAAAGCCAAGGCGACAAGCTCAAACCTCCACTGCTCAAGTACAGATCACACAATCAATTCGACCTTCACAACAACAACAACAATCATCGTCTCAATCTATTCCAACTCAACAAGATACATCTCCTACACCAGTTTTAATGTCACAATTGTTAACAATCATTGTAGAACTGAAAACTTCCTTTGTGGAGCAATCAAAGATAATTGAAAAACAACAAGCTCAGATTGACTCTCATGTCAAAGAATTCAAGAGTTAGAAAAGAAGCTTGAAAATAAAAATTCTGTTGTTCAGGGGGAGAATATTGAAGAAGAGAAAGATGAGGAAGAAAAAGATGATGAGAATGATGATGATTCTTCTGACCCTGATGATGCTGATGATGATGATAATAATGATGACGGTGGAGAGTAACCACATCCAGAAAATACAGAATCTGAAGCTGGAAATGAATCTACAAATGGTTATTTATACTGGGCCGAGTGATAAAAGTTTGAATACGGAAGAAGGATTTCTGAATATTGAACTGTTATCGGTGTCATTTAACTTTGAAGAGAATCTGATTCCTATGTTGGAGTTCTTGGAAAGGGAAGCTGTAGGGATAAATCAAGATAATTCAGAAGAAATGAATTTTGAAGATTTATTTGATGATTCCTTCGAGATTCCTAGTGATAATGAGAATATCAAATACGAAATTGTTAATAATGAAGATGAACTGTGTGATGATTTTGTATTTGAGAAAAATGATCAAGGAGAAGATGATGACAGTGAAGAAATGGATGAAGAGATTGAAGCTGAAACTAATCCTGAAGTTCCATAATGCTCAAGTTCTACTAAGCATTCGGAATGGTTCAGAGTACCATCACATGCACCAATGATAAAGAAGAAACTCTACAAGGTGAATGGTGAATGCGATGGTCAGATAATCAGTTGGAAATATGATGAAGAACTGAACTTGATTATTGTAAAAAGAACTGGTGGATTACAGCACTTCAAGCGAAGCTTTAAGGATCTGAGTACTCTTCCTAAGTGCGAAATTTCTAAGTAGCTCAACTTAATATTATCAATCGCACAAGATCAAGTATGGGAAGGTACATTGAGAGTAACGTACAAAAAGAGGTGAGATATGGATTTAACTTGATGAAACCAACGCTTGGAAAATGAAAGATCTACAAGAAAAAGATAAGTGGTTTTACAAACAAGTCGTGGGTTAGAATTGTATATCCTCCTGTCAAAGTACTAAAGAAAATTCCGTTGGAAAGGTTACCAATTGGATTTGCTGCAAATTTTAAGTGGTGGTATTATAATGTACAACTTGAGAAGCATGCATAGAGATCTTCAACAATGATCAAAAGGATAAAGTTGAATCGGTCTACGTCTATGATCCGATTAGCTTAATAAATTTATCAAGACAAGACTTGCTGGCACTTAAAGAAAATCATATTCTATTCAACAAAAATGAAGAAGGAGAAGCAATGAAGTTTCAGAATGTTGTGAAAGTATGTGTCAAAACGGAATCTGTGCTGGAAGCAATCTCCCTAGCAAATGGATCTGAAGCAAGACCAAGAACATATCAAGCTACTGACAAGGGGGAGTTTGTTGGTGCAAGATTAGAATGTCAGAATCTTGATAAGTTTTAGAAGTCTAGATTTTTGTCTATGCGACACTATCTGCGACTTTATTCAATAAAGTCGCAGGTGCGACTTTGTTCAACATAGTCGCATAACAGTATAGTCGCATGTCTGTCTATAAATAGACTGTTATGTTTTCATTTGTACGTAAGCTTAAACGTGATATTAAGAGAGTATTCTAATCAGATATATCAGTGAGCGTCTGTAATCATTTGATTATCAATATAATCTGTTTATTTAGATTGCGTGTTCAATTCAAACCGTTTATTCAATTGATTACTGGATTCCGCACATAATCAATTGTAATTGTAATCTGATCAAAGTGTATATGTGACCTCTGATTGAAGAATTGTTTTCTGAAGTCTACTTAGCATTAATTCTATCAATTACACGGAGTAATTCATGGATTAAGGCTGGATTAATTGATCACAGAGTGACGTCACATTCGTTTATGTACGGACTTGATAATATTCGGATTTTGACGATTGAAGACTGATGAATATGACTCAGAGTGCTTCGTTGAGATCAGTATATCTGTTTTCATCAAGTGATTGAATCAAATTCAAATGATTTCAAATTTGGATGTATTTCGGTTGAAGGTTGATTCTGCGATTTTAAGCTTCTGCGAACCTACTACAGTCGTTGTGCATTGCTCAGAAGTATCTACACACTGTGGTACAATCAATTTAAGCTTTAAACTCGTATTTCATCAAATTTTTCAAAATTACAGTACGCTCTGCGACTTTATCTTAAAGTCGCTCATGCGAACTTAACTATAAGATCGCATACTTGTTTTTCTTGCGATCTTAGTCTGAGATCTTATTTGTGCGACTATATCATCAGACTTTGCTTAGCGATCTTAATTAAGTGAACTTATCATCAGACTTTGTTTTGCGAACCTAATAAGTTCGCATGACTAAATCTTTGAAGACTTTATCATTTTTAAATCAAATTAATTTCAAAAAGAAAAATGATGTCTTGTAATATGAGCGCGATGATTAAATTTGATAATGAAACTGGTACGCCTAACAAACCACCCAGATTCCTGAAACCAAGTGATTATGCTAACTGGAGATATCGTTTTGAGAATTACATTGCTTTTAATGATCCGTAGTTATTAGTATACTTGACAAAGAAGTATGTAGCTCATATGGTTGACGGAACTGGAACTGAACGAGGTGCTAATCACGTTAAGACTATAGAAGATGACACCTGATGAGAAGAAGGATTATGAGAAAGAGAAGAAAGAGTATGCAGCTATTACGATGTGTCTGAATCGTGAAGTGATGATGCTCTTTAAAAAGAAGCAAACAACGTTTGAGTTATGGGAAGCCATTGGAACCAGATTTGGGGGTATTGATCAGTATAAGCAAAGCCGACTGGAGTTGCTTAAGAAACAATTCAATTTGTTTTCCCAGCTTCAGAACGAAACATTTGATGAGCTGATTTCTAGGTTTTCTCTTTTGATTTGTGAACTTCGAGAAGTAGATGTAACCATGGCTGATATTGTGATTAATAAGAAATTACTTCATGCTTTGCTGAAAAAGTGGGAAGTAAGGGTTATGCTACTAGAAGAAAATACCTTCTTGTCTGATTGGTCATTAGAAGAGCTGATTGGGAAGCTTCAAGCATATGAACTTGATATGCAGACAAGAGAAACAGGAGTAAACATTGTACAGGATCCAAGTTTGTACTGTGATATCTCTGCCAATGAAACAAGTGGAATAGCATTGCTATCGGGTTTGGATATACCGACTGAGAAACAGGAAGTTAATATTAATTCTTGTGCTAACTGTGTTCAATGTTCGAACAAACCTTCTATTCCACAGGTAAATGCTGCTTCAACTTCAAAAGCTATGGAAGATCATATTGGTGTCTTTCATGCTTTTCTGAGTTCATATGAAGGTTTTCTATCCGGAACTGCTATGAATCTTGATCTTACTGAAGAAGATTATGATCAGATTCATCCGGATGACCTTGAGGAAATGGATCTGAAATGGAACATGGCTATGTTGACCAGACGAGTGAAAAAGTTCTTACAACGAACTGGTCGGGCTCAAGTAGGATATAATTCAAAACAAGGACTTGGCTTTGACAAAAGCAAAGTTCGGTGTTATAACTGGCAGAATCTTGGTCATTTTGCACGTGAATGTGAAAAGGCTAAGCAACTTGCTTCTGGATATACTAACCCTAGTCCATCCATTTCATATTCAAGCAATAACATTTCAACACAGCAAGAAAATGGGAAAAGCTCAGCTGCTCTAGTCTCCACTACTGATCATCATTACGACTGGAGTAATCATGCTGAAGAAGCTGCTTATTCACTGAACCAATCTGCTTTTATGGCCGACATAACTGAGGTCGATTCAGAACCATTTAAGACTGCTTGCTTATCTTGTGTTGATCTTCAAACAAAGCTCAAATTATATCAAGAACAGAATCAAAATCTGTTAGATGACATTGAAAAGCTTAAATTTGCAAAAAGAGTTTTGAAGACAAACGAAAAATTATATGAAGAAAGATCTAAGTCTTCATATGATGAAATTAAATTGTTAAAAAACAAGATTTTGAATCAACAAGCTACAATAAATGTCTATCTAACGGATATGGATTCTCAAAAGAAAGAATTGGCTGAACTTCAAAGTGAAATCTTGATGTATAAACGTAAATTTTCAAATATTTCAGCCTCTTCCATGGTTCTTGATACGATTTTGAATGCACAGAATAAAGATACAAAATCTAAGTCTGGCATTGGGTATCATAATGTTCCTCCTCCAAAAATTTATACCCAAATGCCAACTACGGTTGAACTTCAAGAAGTTGTATCTTCAAAAGATTCTGTCGTTGAAAAAATTATTGATCTGGATGCTCCTATTAGTATTGAAGAAGAATTTGATGAGCCTGTGATTGTGAAGACTAAAATCAAACCGGAAAATCATATCATTACAATTGAAATTGATGAAATTTATTTTTCAAAAATAAATTCTCAAACAATTTTAACAAAGGTTGATAAAGAAACAAAAAAAGTTGATAAACAGCTGAAAAAGGCTAATAACAAGGTTGATAAAGTCTTAAAGACTTCAGACTCACAATCATGCTCATCTAAATCTTCTAATCCAAAAGCATTGAAAATCATTAATCAAAAAGCAAAACCAAAGGTTTGTGCTAAGACGGAAAATATGAAGGTTGTCAAAGTTAAATCAAAAACACCTTCACATTCTCCGAAATGTACTCATTCGTGCTGTTCATATAAGAGACCTATGAAATCTAGTATTTCAAAACCTACTTATGAATATAGGTCTTGTTACTATTGTGGCGTTCATGGTCACATTGTTAGAAACTGTTTGTGGTTTTATAAACAAAATTTGAAGAAAATTGAGTTACAAAGGTTTACTCGAAAATCTTTGATAGCATCTATTATATCTTCAAATTTTGATGAAAAATCTAAAAGTGTTGTGTCAAAAACTGATAACAACAAACTTATCAAACAAGTTTCTAAAACAGCAAAAGTTTGTAGGGTGAAAGAATTGGTTAAAGAAGCAAATGCTTCAACCAATGAAAATGGACGACCCAAGGCCATTAAGGCTTGGGTGTCCCTTTCGAACTAAAATTCTATTTGTTTGTGCTGGAACAGACCCGAAGAATACAAGATAACATTTGGTACGTAGACATCGGGTGTTCCAGGCACATGACTGGAAACTTATCTTTATTGAAGGATGTTAAGTCCATCAATGGAGGATATGTTTCATTTTGCCGGTGATAAAGGCGGTCACATCTCAAAAGAAGGAACGGTTGCAAATGATTCGCTGAGTTTTGAGAAGGTTCAGTTTTGTGAACAGTTGCAGCACAATCTTCTAAGTGTATCTCAAGTTTGAGATAAAAAGTATGTCACAGCTTTCACTGATAAGGAATGTATGATTCTCAAGCCGGGATTTGTTATTCTTGAAGAGTGGTCATAATGAGAGCTCCACGTCGCAAGGATCTTTATGCTCTCAACATGAGAAATGTTTCAGTATCTTCGAACCTTACATGTCTGTTATCAAAAGCATCTGAACGAGACTCTCTTCTCTGGCACTGTAAAATGGGACACATCCATTTTAGAAAAATGAATTTTTTGATTAAACATGATCTTGTGGAAGGAGTTCCTAAACGAACTTTTTCTATTACGGATCATTGTATTTCATGTCAAAAAGGTAAACAGGTGAAGAAGTCTCATTCGTCAAAGAAAGTTAATTCTATTCAGGCTCCTTTGGAACTTTTGCATTTGGATCTTTTTGGTCCTATCAATGTCAGAAGTCTCGCTGGAAAATCATATTGTTTGGTGGTCACAGACGATTATTCTCGATTCTCTTGGGTTTACTTTCTTAAATCTAAGGATGAAACTTCGGAAATTTTGAAGTTTCTGTTCATCAAATTGGAGAATTTGTGTGGATTAAAGATAAAGATGCTCAGAAGTGATAATGGCACAGAATTCAAGAATCACAATCTGGAATTATTCTGTTAACAAAAAGTTATACATCATCCTTCAGTGCATTGAGAACCCCGCAACAAAATGGGGTAGTTGAAAGAAAAAATCGAACTCTCATTGAAGCTGCCAGGACTATGCTCTCGGATTCTAAATTGCCTATTACTTTTTGGGCTGAGGCGGTCAATACGGCATGTTTTGTGCTAAATCGTGTGTTGCTGTTAAGAAACAACAAAAGACGTGTTACGAGTTGTTTAATAATCGGAAACCAAATTTAAAATTTTTGGAACCATTCGGTTGTCCATGTACTTTCTTGAAGACCAAGGATTTATCTAAGTTTGGTGAGAAATCCAGTGATGGATATTTTCTTGGCTATTCAGTCAACTCTCCAAATAAACGTGTTTTCAATAAAGTTACTAGTCGTATTGAAGAGCATTTTGAGGTTGAATGTCTTGGACATTTGGATTCTCCTCAAGGCAAAGGACCGGACTGGTTATTTGATTATGATTTATTATTCAAATCATTCAAAATTCCTGAAGCTGCTGATGAGGTTATTGAACTAATATATGAACAAAATGTTTATTCTAGAACAAGTGATATTGCTTCGACATCTTCTGCTTCATCACATTACTGCTGACTCTAATGATGACCAAATGGCGAATGAGAATGAAGAAAATTTTCAGGAGACATTGTCTGAATTAGAAACTTCTTTACTGGATGCAAGCACTCATGATGATCCTATTGAAGAAACATTAACAAACATTGATTCTACCATTGATTCTAATACTGTTCCTAATATACCTAATCTTCGGGTGCATTCGAGACAGTCTTCAGAAAATATCATTAGGAACTGACAAGATGGCGTACAGACTCGGAATCATATTCAACAAAGCTTAATTGCTAGTTTGGAGTCTTGTTTCTTATCACAAATCGAACCCAAAAATATAAAAATGGCTTTACAAGAGCCATCATGGGTTGAGGCTATGCAGGAAGACCTACAACAGTTTGTCAAGATGAATGTTTGGACCCTAGTTAAGTTACCTAAGGGTGTTCACTCTATTGGTACTCGCTGGGTGTTTCGAACGAAAAAGGATGATCGTGGAGTCATTGTGAGAAATAAAGCCAGACTTGTAGTTCAGGGCTTCACTCAAATTGAAGGCCTTGGCTATGAAGAAGTCTTTGCTCCGGTTGTATGTCTTGAATCCATTCGCATATTTCTTGCGTATGCGGCATTTAAAAGATTCAAAGTGTACTAGCTAGATGTAAAAAGCGCGTTCCTATATGGAAAGGTTCATGAAGAAGTATATGTTTGTCAACCTCCAGGATTTGAAGATCATCAATTTCCTGATCATGTTTATAAACTTGATAAAGCCTTATATAGTCTTCATCAAGCACCCAGAGCATGGTATGAGACTTTGTCTCAACACTTGCTTCAAAATGATTTTTCAAGAGGACAAATTGACGGTACTCTCTTCATAAAGAAGTCTAAAGATGATTTGCTTCTTGTGCAAATATATGTGGACGACATTATTTTCGGGTCGACTGATGACAAACTTTGTAAAGAATTTGAGACAATCATGAAGTCAAAGTTTGAGATGAGTTCTATGGGCGAATTGAACTTCTTTTTAGGTTTACAAGTTAAACAGACTGAGAAGGGAATTTTTATTCATCAGTCAAAATATGTGAACGACATTTTGAGCCGATTCAAAATGGTTGATTGCAAAATTGCTAGAACTCCCATAGACGTCGATCATAAATTAGGGCCTTGTCCTGAAGAAGAAGATATGGACCAGCATGAATATCGGTCGATAATTGGTTCCTTAATGTATCTTACTGCGTCTCATCCTGACATAATGTTTGCTGTCTCCATTTGTTCACGATATCAAGCATGTCCAAAGACTTCTCATCTACGAGCTGCAAAACGGATCTTTTGCTATCTTAAGGGCAAACCATCACTTGGTTTGTGGTATCCTCATGATGAAGATTTTCAGCTCTCAGCCTTTTCTGATTCGGACTAGGGGAGATGTAATATGGACAAAAAGTCTACAACAGGAGGATGTCAGTATTTGGGAAACCGACTTGTTTCATGGCAATGTAAGAAGCAGACAATTGTTTCCACTTCGTCTGCTGAACTTGAATATATTGCCGCTTCAAGTTGCTGTTCACAGGTTTTGTGGATTCAGCATCAAATGAGGGATTACGGTTTACTTCTTACTAAAACTCCTATACATATTGATAATACTGCTGCTATTTCCATAACACGCAATCCCGTACAACATTCAAAAACAAAACATATCGAAATTCGATATCACTTTATACGGGATTGTTATGAAAACAACTGATCTCCCTTGTTCAATTTGACACTTTAAAACAAAACGCTGATATTTTTACAAAGGCTTTTCTCAAAATTGCTTCGAGGAACTTGTTAAAATGATTGGGATGCGAGATCTTGAACTTGATTTAAAACTGACTTAGATCACTTTTTCTTATTCTTAAAAAAAATAAAAATAAAAAAATAAAAAAATCGATTTTTAAGAAAAGGGGGAGATTTTATTTGTAAAAATCAGGGAAATGATAGTACATCAGGGAAATGTGAATAAAAATGGAATATCTTAAGTAATTTGTTTAATATATTAGTAGGCTCGTGTGAATAATTTTGAATCTTATATTCTGATTTTTAAATGAAAAACATCTGGGTCTACATTTTGAAAATTATGACTGAATTATTTTTCAAATTAGAAAGTAAAGTATATTCTTAACATTCACACGCCAATTTTCAGTGATCATACGAAATGAGATATATATATGTATATAAATTTGAACAAAAAGAGCCAATGAGGCCATATAGCTTGATACTTTGAGAGGCATAGAATGTAACTGGGGCATGTAAGACCGTTGCTGCATGCAAGTCCTAAACGGTTACATACGTACTTGATTCTGAACATAAGTCCGTTGTTGCAGTTCTTAATCAAGTGTGCTAAAAATCTTAAAAGTCAAAAGATACGAGACATCGTACATATTAGTATTATCCTATTTTTCTTTTTGGTGAAATGTCTGAATGCACAGTATATAGTTGTCGGCTTGTGAGTCCGTATGTGCATGTAAGTCTAAAACAACTATGTACATTATTCACTTCAATGTGCTTAGACATAATCCACTGCTAGTCATGTTCAAAAATAGATATATATGATTAGGAAAAATATTTCAAAAGGTATGATCATTGGTTAGTGGTTAAAATAAGTTGTGATGTTTAGTTTATAATTTTCAGGAATTTTTGAAAAATATGATGGTTTTATTTTTGAAATGCAAAGATCTTGTTTGTTATCTTTTAAAATTTAGAAAAATTTGTTTTATAAATGTTTACAATGAGTTTATAAATTAATTACTAATAAATCAAACTTAGAACTTTTGATGATCTTAATAAAAACATGTTTCATACTGATATGATCCCTAATCAGATAGAAATCTCCTTCATAACAAGATTTTTTTCTAGTTTAAAGTTTGTGTTGTTATTTTTGATCAAAAGTCGTTTACAAATCTTGTTTGAGACACGTATCCAGAAAACGAAAGGTTCAAAGTGATAAAAGTTATACAAGTTATAGTCTGCGATTTTATTTATGCGATTTTATCATTAAGTTCGCTAACGCGACTTTAAGGTAAGTTCGCATAACCTGATTAGTATAAATGCTAAGACCTCGCGACTATACTTAATCATTTTTTATTACACTTGTGCGAACTTGTCCGCGACTTTACTGAAAAATCAAAATTTTCAAAGTTTAAATCGTTGAAATCAGTTGCAATCTATTTCTATTAGTGCGGTATTATCAGATTAACTTAAGGTAATCATTTTAGCCTTCATTTCATTGTATTTTATGCCTATTTGATTGAACACTTTTTCAGTTAGGGTTTTATTCAAATGACGTCATAATTTTCGATTGAAATATTGATTAAACTGATTTACAATGTTTACATTTGATGAATGCGGCCTGGATGTAATATTTTTGCTATCAATTATAAGTTTTTGATGTCATTCGTACTTAATTTCAAAACTGACTGTGCGTCACGCGAACTTGTTCTGCGAACTTAGTGCGCGACTATATCCTGCGAACTTATACTTGACAGCTTTCTGTGATTATAGACTGCGATTTTACTTTCTGCGAACTTATGCCTGCGAACTTAAGTTTAGAGACTTTAATTATGAGTACTTAAATTCTGCAAACTTCACTAAGCGACTATAATTTCTTAGAAATTTAAAATCTGCGAACTTGTTCTGCGAACTTATCATGCGACTTTAAGTTTAAAGGACTCTACACGAACTTAATCAGAGACATTATTCCGCGAACTTGGTCTGAGAGTTTAGTCTGCGACTTTAGTTAGAAACCTTGTTATGCGATTTTAGTCTTAACTTGTCATGCGAACTTAGAGTGAGACTTTAACATGCGAACTTAGAATGAGACTTTAATTAGAGACTTTATTCTGAGACTTTAAGTCGGCTATGATATTTTGCTTCTGAGTCTTTTAACTGTTAAACTTAATATATCTATCGTGCAATATTGTTCTATTCATTATAGATGGGTGATCCAAAGATGTTTGAAAGGAGGCACAACACAATAGCTCTTATTGATACATCTTTAACTACTGCACAACCATATCTGGAGTTGCTGCATTTTCTTCAACGTTCCAGAATTCACTATGCGCTAATTGCTTCTACAACAGTTTATGCCCCTCACATTGAAGATTTTTGGAATAATGCAACACATGATACAGTTGATGGTGTGCAAAGACTGATTACTAGTGTTCTTAATCGGAAAGTTATTATCACGGAGGATACAGTACGTACAGTGTTGCAATTTGGAAATGATGCTGATTCGAGAATAGTTTTTCCTGCAACTTTGGTATCTGGATTCTTTCAAAGGATTGGTTATCCTGATATTTCACCAGACCAGTATAGGAAGCAGAAACTGTATCCTATTGTCACACCCCGCTAAAGCGGAAACACGAGATGTAACAGTACAATGATTTCACAATCAAAAATTACAAAATATCACCGTTCAACGGTCTACAATTAATACATTATATAACGTCTTACAAGCGTTTACAGCACAAAAGTAAATAATCTAAACATGCGATTACATCCAAAAGAGACAAAAATCCCGTAATGCTACAACAGCATAGATCATATAATGGGTTTAGCTTCGATACACAAGTCGTGACTAATTCCTGAAAAGCATGTAAAATAAACAGGTCAACTATGAAACATAGTTGGTGAGTACACAGGTTTTGTGAAATGAAGACCCTTTCCAAGAGTTTACAAATCTAGTTTAAAAGTTTCACGTCACTACGTGATTAGTTTGCAAAAGTTTAGGGCCGAGGCTCATACAAAGACGATAATCATCCGATATGTTCTTAAGATCAATTTTTAGGATAATCAAATGCTATTGCGCGAATAATTATGCAGTAATTCATTATAATTGGGCTCATTTAAGAGCAAAACTCATTTGATAGTTAAATTCATTTGAGACTCGATGTTTTATTCGCAAAAGAGGTTTAATTAAGTACAAGATTCATTAAGAAGCGATTCCCTTTTTGTACTCAATTAAAAGTCATGATTCATTTATAACGCCGCGCTCATATTTTCAAAGGAATATTAAATTCACGTTTATAAAACTCAAGATATAGTGTTTAATATGTTCAAGTTATGACTATAAAACTCATAATGTAGTATTTATTAAGTTCACGTTAGGTTTATAAAGTCAATGGATTATCAAATCAATATCAAAAACGTTTATAACCTCGACGGATTATTATGTCGAAGTTCATAAGAATGCGAGGCGTTATTATGAAACCACGTTTATCATATTCCAAGACCACAATGATCTAATATGAAACTCAGGTTATAGAAATTATAGTTTTATAGAAATATCGTTTCAAATGACAAGTCATTGTAAAGCTCGGGTCGTAAGTTTATTGTTTCAAATAAATATTGTTTCAAATGACAAAGTCATTGTAAAGCTCGGGTCGTAAGTTTATTGTTTCAAATAAATATTGTTTCAAATGACAAAGTCATTGTAAAGCTCGGGTCGTAAGTTTATAGTTTCAATGGGTTGTCATTTCAAATGTCAAAACGTTATACGTTTATAGTCGTTTATGAATTTCTATGCTATTACGTTATAATGTCTATAGGCACAATGAATTATTATGCTTGAGTCCACAAGCAAACCTACAACCGATAAACCTTTGCCCCAAAGAGAGATGCCCTTTCGTTGGCATTTAGGATGATAGGATGCACTCACGTGGCCGCGTGAGTGGGGAGGTGGTCTCGCTCCCAAATAGTACTATTCATATGCATCATTTGGCTCATATAGAGTTAATGGTCGTGTAGATATATCAGGGACTTTAGATACGATAGAAAACAAGCATATAATCACGTTCGTATAAACTTCAAACATTCAAAAAGTTATTCGTAATCAATACGACATTTTAACCATGTCAAGTATTCGAAAGTAAGCATAGCATAGCATTTGTAAATCAAGGATAACATTTGTAAAACGAGCATAGTATAAGCATAGCATTCGTAAATCAAATATAGCATTTGTAAAACGAGCATAGCATTTGTAATCCAAATATAGTAATTAAATCATATAGCATGTTTTTCACCCCAAAACATTTAAGTAAAACGTTAAAAAGAGGGGCTGTGTAAACTCACAATCGTTAGTGAGCGTACAGAATGGATGCAATGCGCGTTTCGACCGAGAGTGACTCATATCCAAGACCTACGAATACAAGGTTCCTAAATTAGATTCTCGACTAATATGGTTTGTTAAGATTGCTTAGCTAGTCAATTATGTTACAAAGGGTTAGAGTTTGATTTGTCGTTTAATTATCGTTGTCAGTAATTACTCGGGTTGTGATCAAAATAATGGATACACATGAAAACATATTCCAAAAATTACCTGTAGGTCACCCTTGAACGGATCCAACGGGGTAACAACGCTTGTTAGAGTGCGGAATACTCTAAGAAACGATACTAGTGTTCAAAACACGTTTATCTTGGCAACAATCCTTTACTTCGAATGTATTCGAACTAGGACAGTAGGTTCGAACTAGATTGACTGATCTCAGTTCGTAAAGAAAGCTTAGAAATAATATTGTCGAACTTTATATGTATAGGCTGCTAGCTTCGTACGAACTTAGCAGCTTCTAAGTTCGTACGAACCTAAGACTTAGAATATATTTCTAAAACATATAATTAATAAACAATTATTATAACAAAACATTCATTTATTAATATCAAAGACTTTTACAAACACTAATCTATTACATCATAGAAGCTATTGTCACAAACATGTACCAACATTACCAAATTTGGTATACAACATACAATATGATTCACAAATTTGGATTTTTAAACTTAAAGATTATTTTTAATCAATTAATGTCTAAAAAGTGTGATAAATATGGGAAAAATAGTATTTATTCATGAAAAATTCTGAAATCTTTACTAGATCAGTTTAACTCATTTTTTAGGTTTGTGTAAAATTTTCATGTCGTTTGAGCACTGGAACTTTGGTTCCCAACCTTATGTGTTTAAACAAGACGTAAATCGGAAAACGTATCAAATCACTTCCAATGTGTGTCAAATTTTGAGGATAGTGTCAGAAAATGACACAGGAATTTTCCCATATTTTTTTGATGTCAAAAAGTATATTTGATGAATATTTTTCCTTTTTATAGACTTTATTTGTATTTAAACTAGGAAAAATACTTATGTTTTTCCAAATATTCACATTTTTATTTTCAAGGTTCTTTTCATGATATAGTTACTGAGAAAAATAATCCCCAAATTTTAACACGTTTAATCTAATATTTTTGTATTTTTGATTCATCACAACACAATTATTTACATTTTGCAAGACTAAAATAATGCATGATGTTCATGCATTTTCTAAAAATACTTAATCATCAAGATAAATTCCTATCTTTTTATACTACTGAGATATACATGTTAGGAGTCTAAAATAATTTTTCTTAGATTTATAGAACACCTTAAGACCCATGAACAAGTATCACAACAAGGTGCTCACAGAAAAGTTACTGTTTGCGCATCAGTTTTGTATGATACATTTGGAGGTCGAATACTCAATGGATTTGAGTGAAACCAGTGGGGTTTTAAAGGTAAGACATTAAGCTAAATTCTAGAAGAAAAATCAAGATTTTTGGACCATTATTCACTGAGTTATGGTCGTTTCAAGTAGGGTCAAAATCTGGACAAATTACATGCATGACAAAGTGATATTTTTGGTGTGTTTTTCACTACCAACGATTTTTAGACCTCATCCAATGATTGAAGCCTTGTCTTTTATGCATGTACATGTGTTTTAAGAAACATAAATATATTTTAACATTTTAAACCATTTATTCTAGCAAGAACATGTAAATAAACTCTATAACCTCAAAAAGTCGACTTTTCGGTTTGATTTTTGGTTTGATCATTGGTTGCCCTTTTGTATTAACACTTAAACAAGTGTAAAGGAACCTACAAACCATCAAACCTTGTATGAGAATTTTAGCCATGAAAAAGGCATAAAATCCATGTTTTAGAAGATTTAAAGAAAGAAAAAGGAAGAAAATGAAGCTAGAGATAGTTGGTTATACCTTTGATGTTGTGTTTTGTATAAGAACACTTTAAGATTGATGATTTTTGGTTGAAAGAGGGCTGGAAAGTGTTGTGTTCTTGAGAGAAAATTGAGAGAGAATTGAGAGTGTTTTTGAAAGTGGAAATGAAGAAATGATGAAAATGAAAGAGTGTGTAAGTGTAGAAGGCTTTTTGCATGGAATATAAGCTAGTTAGTAGGGGGTTGAATGGTCAAGAAGGGGTGGGGTGAAGGAGGCCGGTTTTTGGCTTAAAAATAAAGGTTTTTATTTAATTTGTTTGTTAAAATATAATGTATATTAGTTGTGGTATTTACTTGTATTAAAATTGCACAAGTCTTGTACATTTCAAGGCTTTAAATTGTGTTGTTTCAATGCTTAATATTTGGGTTATAAAAATTGATGTTCTAAATTTCTAAAATACTTTAAATTGTATTTACATTGTTTATAATGGATATTCAAGTATTAGTTTGTCAGGTTCGAGTTTTGTTTATTCCGATTTTTGTGATGTTTTTGTGGTTAAAGTTTGAGTCATGAAACTTTATCTTATATGTTTATAACACTCATCAAAATGTATTTGATTCAGTCACGATTGACATTCGCGAGTTAATTAACCGATTTTCGGTTGCGTTTACTGAGTTACGGAATTTCCGATTAAATTTTGATTTTTGCGATATGATAAATATTTTGTGATGACATATGAAATTTAATTTCATTTTTTTTCTTTGGCACTTTGTAACCTAATTTTGTGTTCCTCACAGTCTTAAAGTCCGCTAAGCAATCTCCTAGCACGTTACGCGATTTCGGTAACTTACGGTTTCGGTACTTAAGGAGTCGTAACCTAGACTTTTCACTAGGTTTTTAGAGTGTTGTAAACGTAATTAGATAAACTAGGAATTTAAGTGCATTAATGACCTGAGATTTTTAACGGTTGTCACACCTGTATGGAGATTGTTTATGCATTTTCTGATTGTTTGTCTTTCTGGACGCAAAGGAGGATTGGATGGTATGGGTCAAAGCTTGGGATCTGCTATGGTTGCCCTTACATTGAACAAGCCCTACAATTTCTCAGGCTATGTATTTGCCAACATGATCTCCAACATATCAAGTCATACAAAGTTCTTCATGTTTCCAAGATTTGTTCAGCTGATTTTAAATCATCTTCATCCAAATCTACCTAATCAAGGGATGAATATACTAAGACTGATTCCTATGACCAAGAGAGTATATGTTGATTGTCAGAACTTTGGACGAAATCCAACTCCTGCACTGATTCCAGTGTTTGGACATATTATTGATGAAGATTATCAAGCACCATTAAATGATAATTGGTTAGATGATCAAGATGATCAAGAGCAAGACGGAGATGAACATTTGTTTGAAGCTCTTGTTGAAAATGATCCGAATATGGATGATGAAGACATTCAGGCAAATGAGCCTTTGGAAGTGGGTACTAGCGAACCACTAAGGGAGGAAATTCAAGTTTCAAGTGATTCTAGTGAATCAAGTGATGATTCAGAAGAAGCTGCAGAGAGAATAAGACTTGAACAAAGAGAAATGCTAGAAGAGAAAGATTACAAAAAGGTAGTGCTAAAAGATTAGCTCAACTTCAACGTGCTCGTCAAGAAAAGAGGGCACTTGTAGAGGAAGCTGCTGATGCTGATTATGTTCCTGAAGAACCACCTCGTACAAGGCCAAGACGACAAGCTCAAATCTCTACTGCTCAAGTACAAATCACACAACCAATTCCATCTTCACAACCTACATCTCAATCTATTCCAACTCAACAAGATTCAACTTCTACACCAGAATTAATGACACAGTTGTTAACAATTATGGAAGAGCTGAAAACTTCATTTGTAGAGCAATCAAAATTAATTGAAAAACAACAAGCTCAGCTGGACTCTCATGCTAAACTGATTGAATCTCAACAAGTTATGATCGATGCTCAATCTGCAAGGATTGCAGAATTAGAAAAAGAGAGAGAACAACATCAAAATTCTGTTGTTCAGGGGGAGAATGAAAATGATGAAGAAAATCAAGAAGAAGAAGAAGAAAAAGAAGACAAAAATGATGATAAAGATGATTCTTCTGATGATGATTCGGCTAATGATGATTCTGATAAAGGTGATCGTGGAGCACAATGTTGGTGCAAGATTAGAATGTCAGAATCTTGATAAGTCTTAGACTTTGTCTATGCGACACTGTCTGCGACTTTATTCTTTATTGAATAAAGTCGCAGGTGCGACTTTGTTCAACATAGTCGCATAACAGTATAGTCGCATGTCCGTCTATAAATAGCCTGTTATGTTTTCATTTGTACGTATGCTTAATTGTGAGATTCAGAGAGTATTGTAATCAGATATATCAGTGAACTTCTGTAATCATTTGATGATCAATATAATCTGTTTATTTAGTTTGCGTGTTCAATTCAATCTGTTTATTCAATTGATTACTGGATTCCGCACATAATCAGTTGTAATTGTAATCTGATCAGAGCGTATATGTGACCTACATGTGGTATCAGAGCTGTTTACAATTGTGTACGGAAAGAATTGATCGAGCAAAGTTTTGGTTATTTGAAGTTTTGAGAAATTGATCTACTGTGACGAAATCTGATTTATTCTAATTGAAGAATTGTGTTCCTGATATTCATTAAGCATTGAATTAGATTTATACTTGGTGATTTCATGGATTAGAACAAACTTTTGTTCATCACAGTAACGTCACATACGTACATGTACGGAGTTTGAAATTCTTGAAGATTTGACGACTGAATTATTCAGAAAAGGATACAGACAACTTCGAATTCATCATAGCAAGCATATTCAAGAGTTTTGAATCAAATTCACTGTTGAATTTGATTTTGTGTACGGACGTGATTTCGGTTGAAGAAGATATTGCGATTATAAGCTCCTGCGAACTTGATACAGTCGCTATGCATTGATAAGAAGTACTTACAACTGTTGGTACAATTAATTCTAGACTTAAACTTGATTTTGATCAATTTCTTAACATTTTCAGTACGCTCTGCGACTTTATTGAATAAAGTCGCATGTGCGAACTTAGATAAGATCGCATACTTGTTTTTCAAAATTGTTCTGAGACTTTATCTGTGCGATCTTGTCTGAAATCTTACTTGTGCGATCATATTTTGTGCTGTGCGACTATATTGTGTGCGAACTTGTTTAAGATCATATTTGTGCGATCTTGTCTGAGAATATATTTGTGCGACTTTATTCTTTAAATTCGTATAACTAAGTTCACAGACATTTAAGTTCGCATAACCTTGAGATCTTAATTTTTGCAATTATTTGACGATTATTTGGAAAAGATGGCCTATTCAATCATGACTGCCATGTTAAAATTTGACAACGAAATAGGTACACCAAATAAACCGCCACGATTTTTAAGTGGTAACGAATATTCAAGTTGGAAAAACAGATTTGAGTCATTTATAGCGTTTAATGATTCGGATCTATGGATTCCAATCATTGAACGATATATTCGACCTAAAGTGGACAGAAGTTTTAGAGAGGATTCTCCGATTAAAACAGTTAAACAAATGACCACGGAGGAACGAAAAGAATATGATAAAGAACAAAAAGCATACGCTGCTATAACTATGTGCTTGCCCAAAGATGTTTGCAATGTTTTAAAAGGCAGGAAACGGCGTTTGAACTCTGGGAAGCATTAGCAAAAAGGTTTGGAGGGAATGATAACCTGAAGCAAAGCAGAAAGGATCTACTCAAAAGAAAATTTGATTTATTCGATCATCTTCCGAATGAATCATTTGAAGATTTGATTTCAAGATTCTCTCAGCTGGTATGCGAACTAAGCGAATTGGGCGTGGAATACTTAAAAGTGGAAATCACCAAAAAGCTTTTGAACTCTCTTCCATCTAAGTGGGACAATCGTGTCATGCTTATGGAAGAAAATGAGAATATGCCCTACTTGGTCTCTAGAAGATCTTATCGGAAAGCTACAAGCATATGAGATGAATATGAAAAGGAAAGCGACAGGAAAAGTTCAGGTTCAAGATCCGAGTCTTTACAGCGATGTATCAAATAAGACTACCACTAGAAGAGTTGCACTACTATCTGATTTATCAACAGAACCTACTCCATCAACTTCTTGCATAAGCTGCACAAACTGTTCATCCAAGTTTTCTGGTTCAGTTCCATCAACCCAATCTCCAAAACCATCAAAGCTAACTGAAGAACATGCTGCTATCTTCTCAGCTTTTCTTTCATCATATGAAAGTTTTGTTGCTAACAGAACTTCAACCTTGGATATTACTGATGAAGACTATGATTAGATTCATCCAGATGACCGTGAGGAAATGGATATAAAATGGAACATGGCTATGCTCACACGTCGTGCAAAGACATTTCTTCAGCAAACTGGTCGTACAAGTATTGGAACTACAAAGTCTGGTTTGGGATTTGACAAGAGCAAGGTTCGGTGTTATAATTGTCAAAATTATGGACACTTTGCTAGAGAATGTGAAAAAGCAAAACAACCTGCTCTAGGTTTCACAAAACCTAGTATGTCCAAACCTGCACAATCAAAGGACATCAGTCTACAAAAGGCATTGGTTTCTACAAATGATGAGCAATATGACTGGAGTGCACACATTGATGAAGCTACTTATGCTCATAACCAAGCATTTATGGCTGATATTTCTGAGGTCGATTATGATTCTTTCACGATTCAATGTTCTAAATGTGCTGAGTTAATTAAAAAACTCAACACATATCAAGAACATAATCATTGCTTGCTATCTGATATTGAAAAACTTAAACAAGCAAACAAAGTTTTGTAAGATAATGAAAAATGTTTTAAGGACAAGTTTGAGTTAACTCGTGTTGAAATATATGATCTAAAAGTTAAAATCTTAAATCAGCAAACGGCAATTGATAGTTATATTACTGAAATTGATTTGCAAAGAAAAGAGTATGCTGATGCTCAAAGTGAGATTTTGAACTTTCAAAGGAAGTTATCAAATTTGTCTGCTTCTTCGTTACTTCTGGATCAAATTATTCATTCACAAAAATTGGATACAAAATCCAAAACAGGCATTGGTTATCACTATGTACCTCCTCCATCTAGTTATAATCATATGCCTGTTAAAGATGAAATCAAGGATTTTGTTCCTACAACTCCTTTAGTTGTAGATCCAATTTCTAAAGATGATCCTGAAGAAGAAGTGTGTGAAGTTGAAGTTTGTGAGATACCTATTGTTAAAATTGATAAATCTGCTGTAAAACCTGAGAATTTCATTATCACTAATGAAGTTCCACAGTTTTCTTCAAAAGGAAAATCAAAACTCACAAAAGAGAAAGAAGTAATGAAAAAGGAATCTGTACATGAGAAAATTAAAAAATCCAAAACTTCTTCAAAATCACAACCAAATGTTAACGAAGTTAAGATTTTGAAGAAAGATTCTCTTTCATCTACTTCTAAATGTACAAAACCATGTTGTACAAATGACAAGCTCCAAAATACACGGACTAACACGTGGTATCAAAAATCACCTGTTATTGACTATAGATCTTGTTATTTTTGTGGTCGTCAAGGTCATGTTATTCGTGATTGTTTGATGTTTAAAAAATAAAAATTGAAGAAACAAAAACGACAAAAGCAATTTCAAAAAGATAATTCTACCAAATCGTCTTGCTCTTCAAATTTTGTTAAGGAACAAAATAATGTTGTGCAACCTAAAAAGCACAACATTTCAAACAAGCAAACTTTCAAACAACATTCGGTTTGGAAAGTAAAGAATCCATCAAAGGAATCTCGGATTCCTAAGGCTGATACGTCAACAATTCCTAAAATTTTTCGAAAGAATTCAAAATTAGTTGATGTGATCACTATTGATGATGATGGACGACCCAAGGCCATTAAGGCTTGGGTCCCCCTTAAGAACTAATTTGTTCTTTATATGTGTTGGAACAGTCAAGCAAAACTCAAGAAAATATCTGGTATGTGGATAGCGGCTATTCCAGACACATGACAGGAAACTTATCCCTCTTAACTGATGTCAAATCAATTAATGGAGGATATGTTTCTTTTGCTGGTGACAAAGGAAGAATGATTTCGAAAGAAGGCACTGTTTCAAATGGTTCCGTAAGTTTTGAAAAAGTCAACTACTACGAACAATTACAACACAATTTGTTGAGTGTTTCTCAAGTGTGTGATAAGAAATACACAACTGTCTTCAACGATGTTTAATGTTTGATACTTAAACCGAGGTTCATTATTCCGAAAGAATGGATTTTAATGAAGCTCCAAGACGAAAGGATATATACGCACTAGACATGAGAACTGTCTCTTCATCTTCTCCTGATATGTCATGTTTGCTCACCAAAGCATCAGAGAAAGATTCTCTTATGTGGCATAGACGTATGGGCCACATACATTTTCGCAAGATGAACTTTTTGGTAAAAAATAATCTTGTGGAAGGTGTTCCAAATATGTCTTTCTCCATCACTGATCATTGTCTTTCTTGTAAGAAAGCAAACCAGCATAAGAAATCTCACAGGTCAAAAGTGGTAAATTCAATTCAACAACCGCTTGAGCTTTTACATATGGACCTTTTTGGACCAGTAAGTGTTAAAAGTTTGGGAGGGAAGTCTTATTGCTTGGTTGTTACTGATGATTATTCTCAATTTTCTTGGGTTTACTTTTTGAATTCCAAAGATGAGACATCTGAAATTTTAAAATTTCTATTTTTAAAATTGGAAAATCTTTGTAAACTGAAAATCAAAATGTTAAGGAGTGATAATGGAACGGAATTTAAAAATCATAATTTGGAATTGTTTTGTTTACAAAATGGTATTCATCACCAATTTAGTGCTCCAAGAACCCCACAACAGAATGGGGTTGCGGAAAGGAAGAATCGGACCTTAATTGAGGCAGCCAGGACACTACTTTCTGACTCGAATTTGCCCATTACTTTCTGGGCAGAGGCAGTCAATATAGCATGTTATGTTCTGAATAGAGTGTTAACGGTTAAAAAGCAAAATAAAACTTGTTATGAATTGTTAAATAACCGGAAACCAAATCTAAGGTTTTTAGAACCTTTTGGTTGTCCATGTACTATATTGAACACAAAAGATAGATTGTCAAAATTTGGTGAAAAATCCATGGATAGATACTTTCTTGGATATTCTGTTAATTCACCAAACAAATGTGTGTACAATAAAGTAACAAAAAGGATTAAAGAACATTATGAGGTAGAATGTCTTAGATGTAGGATCGTCTAAAATGACAGAATACATGCAAATCAACGTTCAACAGCTAATGAGCGGAAATCAATAGCTAAACACAAGTACGTTTTTAATCACAAGCACAAACAATGTCACACCCCACTAAAGCGGAAACACGAGATGTAACAGTACAATGATTTCATAATCGAAAATTACAAAACATCACCGTTCAACGGTGTACAATTAATACATTACATAATGTCTTACAAGCGTTTACAGCACAAAAGTAAATATCCTAAACATGCTATTACATCCCAAAAGATACGAATTCCGTACGCTAAATGCAGCATAGATCAAATAGCCGGTTTAGTTTCAATTGATAGTTTGTGACTAATTCCTGAAAAGCATGTAAAATACAGGTCAACTATGAAACATAGTTGGTGAGTACCCAGGTTTTGTGTAATGATAGACCCTTTTCAAAGATTCATGAGGTTTAGTTTTTAATGTTACACGTACTACGTGATTAATTTGCAAAGTTATTTGTTTAGTGCCGAGCTCATATGACTAAGATAATTATCCGAAACCTGGTTAAGATAAACCTTTGATAATAGTCAATTGCTATTGCACGGTAATTATAAAAGGGATTCGTTGACCCAAAGCTCATTTAAGTGTGATATTTATTTGCATGTTAGATTTCTTTGTGAATCGGTATCTTAATTGCAAAAGAAGTTTAAAGAAAGACTCATTTAGAAGCGATACTTTAGAAACTCCATTAAAAGTCATAATTCATTTATAACCCCATACTCATATTTTAAAAGAAACATTCAAGGTTTATAAAACTCACGATATAGTGTTTGATAAATACAAATTTAGTATGTAAAACTTATTTAATAAATTCAAGTTATATTTTATAAAGTTAATGGTTTGTCATATTTCAATCAAACCGTTCGTCATTTGGACGGATTATTATATCTAGTTTCATGAGAAAACAAGGCGTCATTTAAAACTGCGCCTTTAATTGTCAAAATCACAATGATTTACAATTTAATAATTCCGGTTATATATGTATGGTTAAAGAAGTAACGTTTCAAATTACCTATCATAATAACGTCTAAGTGGTGACGTTTAAAATTTTAAAGAAAGTTTACTTCAGTAACAATGTCATTGTAGAGCTCGGCCATAAGTTTATAGTTTATAAAAAAACCTCAATTCGAATGACTACGTCATTATAAAATTTGGGTCACAAGTTTATCGTTTGAAAGAGACGTCATTTTCATGTCAAAGCGTCATACATAGATGTTTGCGAAATCACTATGCCATTACATTTTTGTTTATACAATCGATGATTTAATTATGCTTGAGTCCACAACCAAACCTACAACCGATAAACCCTTGCCCCAAAATAGTGATGCCCTATCGTTGGCATTTAGGATGATGGAATGCACTCACGTGGCCGCGTGAGTGGGGAGGTGGTCTCGCTCCCAAATAGTACTATTCATATGCATCATTTGGCTCATATAGAGTTAATGGTCGTGTGTATATACCGGGGACTTTAGATACGATAGATTACAAGCATATAATCATGTGACATTGATAAGCATTCACGACATTGTTTTGAAATTTAGCATAGCATAGCACAATAATCATATCACAGCATTTGTAAATCAAGTTCATCATAAACATATCGTTTGCAAGTAAATAAATCATTCAAGTCATTCATGCATGCTTTTCACCCCAAAACATTTAAGTAAAGCGTTAAAATAGGGGCTGGGTACTCACTATTGTTAGTATGCGTACGGAAATGGATGTAAAGCGCATTTCGACCAAGAGTGACTCCTATCCAAGACCTACGAATACAAGGTTCCTAATTAGAGTTTAGACTAAGATAGCTTGTTAAGAGTGCTTAGCTAGTCGTTTGTGTTACAAAGTGCCGTTATAGTTTGATTTGACGTTGCCGGTAATTACTCGGGTTGTGATAAAAATAATGTAATCACTTGAAAACAGATTTGAAAAATTACCAAACTTGGTATACAACATGGAAAATAATTCACAAATTTTCTGTGAAAATTTGGGAATTTTTAGATTTACAGATTATTTTTAATCATTTCTTGACCAAAAGAGTGGGATAAATATGAGAAAAATAGTAATGGTTCTTGAAAAATTCCGAAATTTTTACTAGATCAGTTTTAACTCATTTCTAAGTTTGTGTAAAAATTTCATGCCATTTTGGGCTCTGGAACATTGGTTCCCAATCACATGTGTTTTAACAATTCGTACGTCGGAAGACATATCAAAACAATTCCAATGAGTGTTAAATTTTGAGGATAGTGTCATTTTATGTGGAAAATGACACAGTAATTTTCCCATATTTTTCTGATGTCAAAAAGTATTTTTCATGAATATTTGGCTTTCTAGAGACTTTATTTGCATTAATTCTAGAAAAATACTTAAGTTTTCCCAAAAATTCTCATTTTTTATTTTCAAGGTTCTTTTTAAGATATAGATACTGATAAAAATCATCCTCAAATTTTAAACACGTTTTATCTATATTTTGTGTATTTTACATTCATCATAACATCATTCCTACATTTACAAGACCAAGATTATGCATGTTATTCACGCATTTTCTAAAAATACTTAAGTAGCAAAATAAAATCCTATATTTTTATGCTACTGAGATATATGTGTTAGGAATATAAAATAATTTTCTCAAATGTTTTTGAATAGTTTAAGACCCTTAAACAAATATCAATTCATGATGTTCACAGAAACATTACTGTTTGCGCACCAGTTTTGTTTGGTACATTCGGGAGTCTTAAACTCAATGGATTTGAATGAGACCAGTCGGCTTTTAAAGGTAAGACATTGAACTAAATTCCAGAAGAAAAATCAAGATTTTTGGACCATTATTCACTGAGTTATGGTTGTCTCATGTGAAGTCAAAATCTGGACAGATTCATATAAGACAATAGAAATCTTTTTGGTGTGTTTTCCACAACCCACGATTTTTAGGCCTCATCCAATGATTGACGCTTTGTCTTATATGCATGGATATGTGCTTTTACAGAAATAAAAATATACTTTAACATAAAATAAGATCTAGATACGGAAATGGTGCATGCAAGCCCAAAAATCGGGTTTTTGGCTCTTTTTCAAGAACACAACTTGCTACCAAGTTCTAGATCTTATTTATTTCTTTAAATCTTGGATCTAACACATTCTTGGTGTTAAAATACATCCAAGATGTGTTAGTAATGATTTTTAGTAGTTTAAACATTTTATTCCCAAGTAAAACAAGTAAATGAACATCAAAACATAGAAAAGACGATTTTTCGGTTTGTTTTCGGTTTGATCATGGGTTGCCCTTTGTTTTGACTCTTACACTCTCCAAATTTCCAGCCATATTTTGAAATAACAATCTCATCTTGAAGGTGTTCATCCACTTCAATCAACCATCCAAATTTGGAGAATTTGTGTGTGTTTTCCTTGAGAGAATGAAAGAAATGATGAGGGGTGTTGGGAAAATGGGGAATGCATGTCTTGGGAGTGGAGTAATCAAAGAAAAGGAGGGGGGGGGGGGGGCTGAATTTAAAAAAAAAAAATTTATAAATTATGTTATATAAATGTCTCAAAGTTTATATAATTAATTTGTATTAGTTTTGTGAGTTTATAGATGTTTAATTGGGATTTCTTTGCGGTTTAATTTGAGTTATGAATCTTTATCTTTATAAGTTCATAATATTTATTATGATGTATTTGTTTTAATTACAAATGATTTTCGCGAATTAATTTACTGATTTCCGGTTGTGATTACCGATTTACTGAAATTTTTCAGTTAAATTCCGATTTTTGAGATGGGTAAATATTTTGTGATGGCTTATGAAATTTAATTTCATTTGTTTTCTTTGGCACTTTGTAACCTAATTTAATGTTACTCAAAGTCTTAAAGTTAGCTAAGCAATCTTCTAAGACGTTATGCGGTTTCGGTAACTTACGGACTTGGTACTTAAGGAGTCGAACCTAGACTTTTCACTAGGATTTTAGAGTGTTGTAAACGTAATTAAAAGTACTAGGAATTTTATTGCGGTGTTGACCTGAGATTTTTGACGGTTGTCACAAACAATATTGTATTAAGAATTATAATCAATGAACGAATACAATACTGACCACAGAAGCAGAAAACACAGCCAAAAGCTCTTCTGGAAATCGTCAAGTTCAACAACTCTAACAACTGAAACCCTAAGCGCATATTTATAGGTAACTAATCAGCGACATAGCGATATTGGTGATATCGCCTATGCGATATTGTCAATATCGCCTAAGCGATCTTGCCAATGTCGCCTAATACAGAATGTAACTAATTAATTACAACTCAAAACCTAGACCAAGTGACAGACACTCTAATGTACCAACAAACTCCCCCGTGTCTTCAGCTTGGTCTTCAAAAATAATCAGCAGTCAAATCTTCATAGAAAGTCAAGGGTAACATCTTCCAGAGATATCTTCTTCAAATTTGCAGCTGATGAATAATGAACTCTAATAATCGGCTGCTTTGTCACTGGATCTATCTTTGGTGACAAACTAGATGGTGTCGAATTAGGGATCATATTAGAAAGACAGATTCGTAAGACAATATCAAATTTTAATTCGATTATCAGTATAGTTGTCCAAATGTAAATTTAGCACGCAAAGTTAACTAGCCAAAGAGACAATCAGTAACAAGACGATTATCGGTATTGTTTGTCCACTTAAACATGTAACATAATCAACTTCAAGCTTTAGCAGTTATTGTGAGAGTGAATAGATCTCCGTGAATCCCACATAGATATACTCTTAGTATCAAGACATGCCCAAGACTTCGATTAGTTAGAGAAAGCATTTGAATTCAACATTTTTAAGAATCAAGCCAGCAGTGACAGGTCTGTACATACGTACAACAAAGCGACATATACTTGATTCAGGTGTAAGCAAAACCAGACTTGGTCAAACCATTTGGCGACCTTGTAAGTAATATTTGATTTTATAAGATTTGAAAGTACTTTTGACTTTTGTTTTCTTAGATGTTGAAAGTATACTGACTGAGACCAGGTCTGTACAAACGTACAATAAAGGAAACAGACAGCATAAATTCCCAAATGTTGTCATATACAAACTCAAGTTAATAGAATCATGGCAAGCTTATACATAAGAATTAAGACACATTGTCATACATCATATGATGGTCATCACAACAGATTAAACACAGATTAAGGTATTTCTTAGTTGCTTAAAGAGGAGTATGAGAATGCCTACCAATACATCGTGCAAGTAATCAGATATCTGTAAGGACAAGTATAACAAATACGAGATAAACCTACTGATACATCGAGGATAAAACTTAAGATTGACTTTTAAGGGGTGTCTCCTAATATACTATCATCTCCGTAGTTGTTTTCAGATACAATTAAACGTCTTTTTGAAAACTAATTGTCTCAAGTCTATCAAATAGATATGTCAGTATATCTGGTGTTTTCACCCTTTGTACGCAAGAAGTTATCTTACCACCGTTATTGCCAGCAAAAGCAACATATCCCCCATTATATGGTTTAACATCAGAGAGAAGGGAGATATTGCCTGTCATGTGTCGTAAACAGCCACTGTCAACATACCACTTGCTATTCAGCACCTTTGACTGTCACAACACCAAGAAAAGATTGTTAATTTAAAATGGAGACCCAAGCCTTGACAGACTTGGGTACTCCTGAGACTTCATCAATTATTACCACATCAGTTAAAAACCTTGTTTTTCAGTAAATCATTATCTTTTACTGATGTGATAACTTCAGATGACACATTATTCCCTACACTTTTCTTTTTCCAAACTTCCTTCACAAAAAATGGTTGCTTATTAATGACATCAACCTTTCGAACCATTGGTTGAGTAGGTGTAATGTTATTAACTTTTGAAATTGGGACATTTCGAGATAATCCAGGTTGTTTTGACTTTTGAAAGTTTCTATTTTTAGTATGACGTGGATCATTTCTTGATGCCCATTTTCTAGCAAGCACTGGACACTGATTAATGAGATGACCTTGCTTCTTACAGTAGAAACATGATCGTCCTTCTCGGAAAGTTTGATCATCACTCAATAATGGTTTTGGCGAAAGAGGTGACCTACGAGGCATGTTTTCAGGTACATTTACAGCACATGAACACTTATGTGAACATGATGGAGTAAACATATTTACAGTTGAGGTAATTTTAGAAGAAGGATTTTTAATTGAAACTTTACTATTTTAAATATTCTCCTCCAGTTTCAATTTCAAATCCTTGACTACTGGTTTCTTTTTAGAAAACATTTCACCTCTACCCTCGTTAGTAAAGATGAGATTTTCAGGTTTGAGATTATTCTTCTCAACTTTCTTTGTAACCTCGTGAGTTACATCCTCCATCTCTACCACCTCTTCAACATTTGTTGAAGGAACAAACATGATTGGTTCAAGTCGCTTGACATCAGCAGCCTTAACAAGCTTAGACTGTTTAACATCTTCAGCCTTGACAGTCTTAGGCTGATCAGGATTTTCAACAATAACAGGTTTCACCACAAGATTTGTATCCTTCTTGAGAACAGAAGGTACATAATCTTTTATTTCATCCTGCGAAAGACTGGGCTGATTCAAATTTGAGGGAGGAGGTTGGTGGTGATAACTAATGCCTGCCTTACTCTTCGTATCAGTCCGTTGATTTTGCAGAATGTCGGAAAAGACCATAGCAGATGTGGAGATGTTTGCAAGTCTTCGTTTTAAATCAACATTGTCAGATTGAGTTTCAGCAAGTTCCTTTTTAAGATGTGAAATAAGTTTTAAATAACTTTCAATCTCATCTTGTTTGCTAAAAATCATTGCCTTTAACTCTTTCTTTTCGTCGATAAGAGCTTTCTGATTAATAGTAAAGACTTTTTTGTTATCTTTTAAAACTTTGTTGGCTTCAATAAGATTGGTTAGATCTGTATTCAAGCGATCATTATCTACTATGAACCTGTTGATTTTACCAGTTAGTGTGATACAGGAATTACAATCAAAAAATTCTACCCCATTTTGAATATCTGTCATAAGAGCGACATTATCCTGATCGTCCATAGCAGAAAAATCATAAGCTTCATCATCCAACAATAAAGCAGCCTTGGCAACCTCATTCTCCTTCTTGAAAGTAGGAGGTTTGGTAAATCCAGTAGACGGTTGTCTACCTTTCTCACATTCTCTAGCAAAATGACTCAGATTTTGACACTTGTAGCATCTAATCTTGGATTTATCGAAACCCATGCTAGTTTTATTAGTGATATCTTCAAGAGACTTCTTTCCCGTTCTCTTCAAATATGTCTTCGTTCTTCTGGTAAGCATAGCCATGTTCCAACGAAGATCAACTCTCTCTAGCTCATCAGGATCAATTTGAGCAAAGTCCTCATCGGTAAGATCTATGGAGCTAATCCTCTTGGATAAAAAATCATCATATGATGATAAAAATGCATTGAAGATTACTGCATGCTCTTTGTGTGATGCAGTAGAAGAGGAAGTTGATTGAGCTGGGATCGAAGAAAACGTTCCAGCAGAAGTACCACCAGAAGAATAAGTGCTTCCAGTAGATGGTCCAGTTATTAAAGCAGTGCTTCCATATCCAAAACTGCTTGTATCAGCAAGCAAAGAACTAGATCTAGTGCTTTTCTTTTGAATGTCCAAAGCACAAGTTTCTAATTTGCCAACAAGCTGATCTAAGGACATAGCTAACACTTCAAGATCACTCTCCATCATTAATACTCTTGTCTCCCAACTAGGAGGTAGAGCATTTAACAGTTTCTTGTTGATCTCAACAGTGGAGAACTTGTAACCTCCCTCAGTCAGTTCGTTCACTAGACGTGAGTAACGACAGAATAAATCCTTGACTGACTCGTTTTTCTGAATGTCAAACAGATCATACTGTTTCTTCACAAACTCTAATTTAGTTTGCTTATATTCGACAGTTCCTCCACATCTTTCGGCAATTGCATTCCAAAGATCATACGCTAACTCATGTTGTTTAAACATCTTCATCGCATCGGCAGGTAGAGACATGGTTATAGCAGAGTGAGTTTTTCGTTCACATTCCCATGCCTTGCGTTCCTCAGCCGTCATTGAACGAATAGGTTTTGGAGGAGGTATACCCACATGTTCTCCACTTGCAACCGGTCGAACATATCGCTCGATCAAAGGTATCTCCATTTCAGGATCAGTAAAAGCAACAAAAGATAAAAATCTACCACGCAATTCAGAATACTCCATTCCAGGTGCAAGGAATGGAGGTTTGTTTGCGCTACCAACCTCAGCATTGTGTTTTAACATAGCATTAACAGCTTGTAAAGTAGACATTTTAATATAAATTAAATAAAATTAAGTTTTGTTTTATTTAAAATTCTGATTTAAAACAGTACAGCGATATTGATGATATCGCTATCAATATCGCTAGTTAAAGCGCAAGTCAAAATCAAAATAACAAAGGCGATATCAAAGGCGATATTGAGACTAATATCGCTAAAATTAACTAGGCGATATTAATTGAAATCTCTAGTAATATCGCTAGAGATATCGCTCAAATTAATGAGAACAAATCAGGTAATATCGCTAAAACCCTAGAGGCGATATTATGGTAATATCGCTTCTAATATCGCTAAAACGGCTGTAAACCCTAAAAATACGAATATTAACGATTTAATCAAATTTTAAGGCTGCAAATGACGAACACAAATCCAGAAAAACACTAGTTAACAGATTTAAGACTATTAATCAATTAATCTATATGAAAACTAGTTATTTAGCGTTTTATAACGTACTAATTATTGATTCAATAACCACTAATCCAATGGATATATGGCTCTGATACCAATTGTAGGATCGTCTAAAATGACAGAATACATGCAAATCAACGTTCAACAGCTAATGAGCGGAAATCATTAGCTAAACACAAGTACGTTTTTAATCACAAGCACAAACAATATTGTATTAAGAATTATAATCAATGAACGAATACAATACTGACCACAGAAGCAGAAAACACAGCCAAAAGCTCTTCTGGAAATTGTCAAGTTCAACAACTCTAACAACTGAAACCCTAAGCGCATATCTATAGGTAACTAATCAGCGACATAGCGATATTGGTGATATTGCTTATGCGATATGTCAATATCGCCTAAGCGATCTTGCCAATGTCGCCTAATACAGAATGTAACTAATTAATTACAACTCAAAACCTAGACCAAGTGACAGACACACTAATGTACCAACATTAGACATATCAGTTCTACATCTGGAAAGGGTCCTGAATGGATGTTTGATTATGATGTTTTGTTTAAATCATTCAACATTCTTTCTGAGTCTATTGATGAAGTGGTTGGTATGATTTATGAGGGGGATAATCATAATCATATTAACCATCACTCAAATGATATAGTCTCTACTCATGTTTCTGCTTCTGTTTCAACTTCTGCAGGTGACAACTCTGAGCAACAATCGCCAAATGATGAAGACTTTCAAGAAACTCCATATGAATTGGAAAATTCATCCACTGATGATACTAGCAATCATGATGATAACAACAGTTTGCATGAAGAGATTTTGACAAACATAGATTCCACAATTGTTGCTAATCTACAAGAAAACATTATTGGTAATCTACAGGAGGGTGTGCAAACTAGACATCAAGTACAACATAACCAAGAAGGATTGATTGCACAAATGGAGTCGTGTTTCTTGTCACAAATTGAACCTAAAAATGTGAAAATGGCTTTACAAGATCCTTCATCGGTCGAAGCTATGCAAGAAGAGCTTTAGCAATTTGTGAAAATGCAAGTCTGGAAACTTGTCAAGCTACCAAAGGGAGTACATTCCATTGATACTCGGTGGGTTTTTAGAGCTAAGAAGGATGACCTTGGGGTAATTGTTCGTAATGAAGCTCGCTTAGTCATTCAAGGTTTTACTCAAATCGAAGGCCTAGATTACACCGAAGTCTTTGCTCCGGTTGCGCGCCTTGAATCAATTCGGTTATTTCTTGCTTATGCTTCATTCAAAAAATTCAAAGTGTATCAACTGGATGTGAAAAGCGCGTTCTTGTATGGAAAGGTTCATGAAGAAGTTTATGTATGTCAACCTCCTGGATTTGAAGATCATCAATTTCCTGATCATGTCTACAAATTAGACAAAGCCTTGTATGGTCTTCATCAAGCACCAAGAGCATGGTACGAGACCTTGTCTCAACATCTGTTGCAAAACGGATTTACCAGAGGACAGATTGACAGTACCCTTTTCATAAAAAAGTCTAATGAAGACTTGTTGCTTGTGCAAATTTATGTGGACGACATTATTTTTGGGTCGACAAATGATAATCTTTGTAAAGATTTTGAGACAATCATGAAGTCAAAGTTTGAGATGAGTTCTATAGGAGAACTAAACTTCTTTTTAGGTTTACAAGTTAAACAGACTGAGAAGGGAATTTTTATCCATCAATCAAAATCTGTTAAAGACATTTTGAGCCGATTCAAAATGGATGATTGCAAAGTTACTGGAACTCCCATAGAAGTAAATCACAAATTAGGCCCGTCTCTTGACGAAGAAGATACAGACCAACATGAGTATCGATCGATAATTGGTTCATTAATGTATCTTACTGCGTCCCGACCAGACATAATGTTTGCTGTAGCAATTTGTTCACGATATCAAGCATGTCCGAAGATTTCTCATCTTAAAGCTGCAAAAAGAATCTTTTGTTATCTTAAGGGTAAACCATCGCTCGGGTTATGGTAACCTAATGATGAAGATATTCAGCTTTCGGCCTATTCCGATTCAGACTATGGAGGATGTAATATGGATAAAAAATCTACAACAGGAGGATGTCAGTATTTAGGAAACCGACTTGTTTCATGGCAATGTAAGAAACAGACCACTGTTTCCACTTCATTCGTTGAAGCAGAGTACATAGCCGCTTCAAGTTGTTGTTCACATGTGTCACACCCCAATAAAATCGTGTCACGTTTAGTAAATTGCGGAAGCACGGGACGTGACGGGGATCAATTCGACAAGTAAATCAAGAGCATATGATTATCGTAAACATATACTTAGAATGCCATAAATAGTTTAAATAACACGGTTACATGTTCATCGTGTTTACAAAAGAATAGATGTTCAGCAAAACAATATGATTAACATTTCAATCGTAAATCATAGTTTCAATATTTATCAAAAGGATGGCATCCTATTCATCGTGGTGAGCAAGGGTCCCAAAAGTATGCATGCATGATCTTACATCGCTGCTAATTTCCTGAAAAACATAGTTAAAGGATCAACAAAATTGTTGAGTGAAATTCACAAGTTTAAGACATCGTCATTCAAACCAAAAGTTTAGTAATTGTTTCACAAGTCGTTTGTGCCATCCGTGGCAAGTAGTACGATGATATACAATTTAAAACAATAAATAGCTGACTGTGATCCCCCGAAGGTTAGCTAGACCTCACGTGTTAAACTGACGATACCTAGCCTATAACCAAACCACGACTTTTAATGTTTTTGCCTGAGACCAATAAAATATACGCTCCTCGTCTCGACATATAGTCGGCAGTTAGCATGACTAACAAAAGTGGGAGGGATGTCATCCCAATAGTACTATTCGCATATTCGGTGGCTAGCGTATTCTAGCTAATGGTTACAGTTTGTAGTCATGAGGACTTCTATGCACTACAACTAGTTTAACATAGGTTCGCACAAGGATTCGTTGTCAGTTTTTCAATCATTGCATGAAAACAGTTTGTATGTAAACAGTACATATGTTTTTCACCCCAAATTTAGAAAGCAGTAAAATAGGGGCTGTGAACTCACCTGGTGAGCTTATGTGAGTGCTAGCGATTTATATGGGTGTTTTGCCCAAAGTAGCCTCCTAGCGCCCTAAACGCATGAGGTCGTTTGTGTAAGTAGATATCTAACCGCGTATCTAGGTTTGGAAGAGTAGATGGCTACCCGCACATCTAAGTTTGTATAGATAGCTACCCGCATATCTATGCTACTTGTTCACTCGACTCGTAAGTTGAAAAAGTATTTCGTTTTCGAAAAGTGTACGACCCGTTGGTGATAGTTTTTATATGAATGTGTATGTTTCTGGATGGTATCATGAGTTTGTTTTTATATCCTTATACGCGTACTCTTTAAGTATTTCAAATCGTTTTCACGTCCGTTTTTCCCTCCAAAAATTGTTCCGATAATGACTCGAGTAAAACTAAATTTTTCTCAAAGTAATTTTTTTTTTTTATTTTTTTTAAAAACAGATTTAAAGCTTACTCGTCCGGGTAAGGCTTCAGCAGACCAGGTAGAGTGTCACCCGTCCGGGTGACAAGTGGACAGAACTCAAGGTCTCTTAATTCACCCGTCCGGGTAAGGCCAAAATCAGACCTCACGCGTCCCGGTGGAAGCCCACCTATCCGGGTAAGGCCAAAATCCAACCTTTTCCCCTGTTTTTCACACAATGACTTCAAAATTGATTTTTAACCTTTCAAACCAACTTTTTGGCATTTTAACAAAATGTAACATGTTCCTAGTCCCAAATATGACGTTTTTGGTTTTTGGTTCTCATTCTAAAACACTCATTTTGTTTCACATTTTAAAATCCTTTCTTGTTCGATTTGAGGTTCATTTACCATTTCAACTACATTCATGTTTTAACCCTTTCAAATCCTTTCCAAGTATAAATGTGCCTAACAACAAGTGCTTAGCTAATTCTTTCTACCATTTATATGTTAAGACATTTAAACCTCTCCTACTACACAACATTCTCAAATCAAACATGTTGGGACTCATTTTATCACAATCTTGTTCTTGATCAATTTAAGCACATTTCCACTTGTTTTAACATACATTTAGTTGGTTTAAACATGAAAGTGAACATTTAGCATGAAGGATATCAACATGTAGGAAATGACAAGATCAAGAGGAGGAGTTTCCTTACAATGATTTTAGGATGAAATGGAAAGAAAGAAAAGAAAAGAACTTGGAAGCTTCAACCCAAGAACTCCTTTTAATACCCAAATCTACTAGCTTTCCTTTAGATGTTATTCAAGAGCTCAAGAAATGGTGAACATTGATGTATAAAAGTGGTGGTTGTATGGTGGTTTGTGGTGGTGGTGGGGTGGTTCTCTTGAAGAAGGAGGTGAAATGAGAGGGAAACGTGAGAGAGAAAGGTGCAGAATTTTTGAAATGAAAAGTGAAGTGTGTGTGTACGTAGCTTGTGTTAGTCTTCCTAAGTAGCTCCCATTTCCTAAGGGTGAAGCAAGTGGGTTACATGATGTGAAGTGCTTAGTCAATCAAGAAAGAAAGCAAGCAAGTAGGAGGAGAAGGTGTGGTGAGAAAGGGTGCTACGTAGACAAGAAGGAGAAAGAAATCTGCATTTCAAGTTTAAATGACATGCTTCCTAGGAAGCTTGGATTTAATTTAAGCTAGTTGCTTAGTTGCTTGATTAAATTTGAGCTATGTGCTAAGTTGCTTGGATTAAATTTGAGCTAGTTGCCTTGTTGCTTATGGTTTTAAGTATCAAGTAAGTAAGTAGGTGATTTAATCTGTCTACGTCTATGATCCGATCAGCTTAATAAATTTATCAAGACAAGACTTGCTGGCACTTAAAGAAAATCATATTTTATTCAACAAAAATGAAGAAGGAGAAGCAATGAAGTTTCAGAATGTTGTGAAAGTATGTGTCAGAAATGGCATCTGTGCTGGAAGCAACCTCCCTAGCAAATGGATCTGAAGCAAGACAAAGAACATATCAAGCTACTGACAAGGGGGAGTTTGTTGGTGCAAGATTAGAATGTCAGAATCTTGATAAGTCTAGGTTTTTGTCTATGCGACACTGTTTGCGACTTTGTTCAACATAGTCGCATAATAGTATAGTCTCATGTCTGTCTATAAATAGGCTGTTATGTTTTCATTTGTACGTATGCTTAATTGTGAGATTCAGAGAGTATTGTAATAAGATATATCAGTGAACTTCTGTAATCATTTGATTATCAATATAATCTGTTTATTTAGTTTGCGTGTTCAATTCAATCCGTTTATTCAATTGATTACTGGATTCCGCACATAATCAGTTGTAATTGTAATCTGATCAGAGCGTATATGTGACCTACACACAACCACAAATGGAAAACACAGAGTCTGAAGCTGCAAATGAACAACCAGAATTTGTGAATGAACAACAACAATCTGAGCAAACAAGTGAAAATAAATTACAAATGGTTGTATATACTGGACCAAGTGATGGAAGGTTGAATGAGGGAGAAGAGTTCCTGAATGTTGAACCGCTATCGGTGTCATTTAATTTTGAAGAAAATCTGATTCCAATGATAGAGTATTTGGAAAGGGAAGCTGCTGGAATCAATCAAGATGATTCAGATGAAAATAGTTTCAGAAGAGTTACCCTTTGAGATTCCAAGTGATAACGAGAATACTGAATATGAAAATGTTGAGAATGAAGATGAAGTGTGTGATGATTTTGTGTTTTAAAGTACTGATCAAGCTGATAATGGTGATTATAGTGAAGAGATGGATGAAGAAATAGAAGCTGAGGCGAATCCTGAAATTCCGGAATGTTCAAGTTCTAAGCATTCAGAATGGTTCAGAATATCTACACAAGCACCAATGGTTAAGAAGAAGCTTTACAAAGTAACCAGTGAATGTAATGGTCAGATAATCAGCTGGAAATATGATGAAGACTTTGATTTGATCGTGGTAAAGAGAACTGGTGGTTTACAATACTTTAAGCGAAGCTTTAAAGATCTGAGTACTCTTCCAAAGTGTGAAATACAAAAGTTAGCTCAGTTAAATATTATTAATCACTTAGGATTGAGCATGGGCAGGTATATTGAAAGCAACGTGCAGAAGGAAGTGAGATATGGATTTAACCTGATGAAGCCTACTCTTGGAAAAAGAAAGATATACAAGAAGAAGATTAGTGATTTCACAAATAAACCTTGGGTAAGAATAGTTTATCCTCCGGTCAAAGCATTGAAGAAAATTCCATTAGAAAAGCTACCAATAAACTTTGCTGAAAGATTAAAGTGGTGGTACTACAATGGAACTACTTGAGAAGCTTGTATTGAAATATTCAAGGATGAACAAAAAGAAAAAGTTGAACAAGTCTTTGTTTATGATCCGATTAGTTTGATAAATCTCTCAAAACAAGACTTATTGATGCTCAAAGATAATCATATTATGTTCAACAAAAATGAAGAAAAAGAAGCCTTAAAGTTTCAGAATGTGGTAAAGGTGTGCATAAGGAATGAAATTTGCGCTGGAAGCAATCTCCCAAGCAAATGGATTTGAAGCTCGAAGAAAACAAATCAAGCTACAGACAAGGGGGAGTTTGTTAATACATGTATAGTGTCAGCAACTTGATTAAAAGACTTAGAAATCAGAATTTTTGTTTATGCGACTTTAAGGGCGACCTTAAGTTAGTGTCGCATATGCGACTTTAGGATAAAGTCGCAGGACAGTATAGTCGCGTACCGTTTTCTATAAATAGGCTGTTTTTGTTCTTCATTTGTATGCAATCAAATACTTAGATTTCAGAGAGATTTGTTGTCACTTGCATTGTAATCATTCCTGTACTGTTGCAATCAATTGATAATAAATAAAAATCAATTATTTACATCACGCATTCAATTTACATTCGGTTTATACATATAATTACATGATTCCGCACTTGATTATATGATTTTGTAATCTAATCAGTTAGACATTGTGACCTACAATTTTCCCTAGATTTTCCAACTTTATACACAACCCACAAAGTGTACCAAAATCAGCATATGGGTACAAATCAACAACATTTGCAATATTCGTATTCAAACCACGCAAAAATCGAGACATTTTCTGCTCCTCCACTTCTTCCAAATCTCCCATTAGTGTTAATTTTTCAAATTCATCAATGTATTCAGCCACACTCATCTTGCCTTGTTTCAATTCAGCTATTTTTCTATAAGTGGTAATCCGGTGATTTATGGGAACAAACCTTTTTTTCAGCTTTCTTCTGAGAGAATCTCAAGACGAAATCTTTTCTTTGCCTTCCCGTGTCCTCTTAGCCTTAAGCCCTTCGAACCACAAAGAAGCACCACCACTCAATTTCAGAATTGCGTATTTGCACCTCTTCTCATCGTCAAGTTCTTTGAAGTCAAACATACGTTCAATCTTTCTCTCCCACTCCAAATACTTTTCTGGATCCGTACCCCCAGCAAATTCAGGCAATTCATTCACCTTAAACTCCTCCCTTGATCTTGGCTGCCCCCGTATAGGCAGCCGTCGTCCTTCTTCTTGCAAGCCTCTTAAAGCCTCACGAAGTTGTTGTAGGAAATCTGGATCATCGAAATTCATGGCTCTGATACCACAAATGATGCGTGTATGGACCGGAATAAATAGGAATTAGTTTGTAGGATATATGTGTTTAACAAATTAGACCTATAATTTGCTAAATAGATTGCAAATCAAGACCTATTGATTTGAATCCAGCCAAATCAGGAACACGTCCCAAAATGACAATCAAAAGAATTATAACAATAATTCTAGAGAGTTTTTTTTTTTTTTTTTTCTTCAAATCTCATTCCCCAAACTGAAAATGGCTGAACAAAAGCCTTCAAAATTGTCGGTTACAAAACTCCAAGAGCCTTACAATAATGGGGACTTTTAACTACAATTTAAGACTGATAAAAACATAATAAAACCAAATTTTAAAACTGAAAATTCGTTCACAATAAAATGCACCATGCAAACTTTAATCCACCAAGGTTACCATGCACACTCCATGGGTCATTGAGCCCAAACCAGCTTCAAACCCAATAGTAAGCGCCAACCCATCATCCAACAGCCCATCACCTTTCGGGCCTTCTTTATCCATGTATGTATCAGGAATTCAGAAAGTAAACCCAAGAAAATCTTGAATAATCATCAGTAACAACCAAGCAATAAGACTTCCCTCCCAAACTCTTAACATTTACTGGTCCAAAAATGTCACACCCCGATAAAATCGTTTCACGAGTAACAAGTGCGGAAGCTCGGGGGCGTGACGAGAACGATCAATAAGCATATGATTATCGCAAACATAAATATAGAATGCCATAAATAGTTTAAACAACACGGTTACAAGTTCATTGTGTTTACAAAACAATATGCGTTTAGCAAAAGAATATGATTAACACTTTAATCACAAATCATAGTTTAAATATTTATCAAAAGCATGGCATCCTATTCATCGTGGTGAGCAAGGGTCCCAAAAGTATGCTTGCATGATTCTTACAGCGCTGCTAATTCCCTGAAAAACATAGTTAAAAGGATCAACAAAATTGTTGAGTGGAATTCACAGGTTTAAGGTATCGTCAATCAAACCAAAAGTTTAGTAAACGTCTCACAAGTTGTTTCAGCCATCCATGGCAAATAGTACGATGATATACAGTTTAAAACAATAAATAGCTGACTGTGATCCCCCGTAAGGTTAGCTAGACCTCTCGAGTTAAAGTGACGACACCTAGGCCTATAACCAAACCACGACTTTAATTGTTTGTGCCTGGGACAATAAAATATACGCTCCTCGTCTCGACATATAGTCGGCAGTTAGCATGACTAACAAAAGTGGGAGGGATGTCATCCCAATAGTACTATTCGCATATTCGGTGGCTAGCGTCACCTAGCTAATGGTTACAGTTTGTAGTCATGAGGACTTCTATGCACTACAACTAGTTTAACATAGGTTCGCACAAGGATTCGTTGTCAGGTTTTCAATCATCGCATGAAATCAGTTTGTATGTAAACAGTACATATGTTTTTCACCCCAAATTTAGAAAGCAGTAAAAAGCAGTAAAATAGGGGCTGTGAACTCACCTGGTGAGCTTATGAAAGTGCTAGCAAGTAATAAGTGTATTTGCCCAAAAAGCCTCCTGGCGCCCTAAACGCATGAGGTCGTTTGTGTAAGTAGATAGCTAACCGCATATCTAGATTTGTAATAGTAGGTGGCTACCCGCACACCTAGGTTGATATAAGTAGATAACTACCCGCATATCTATGCTAGTTGTTCACTCAACTAGTAGATTGAAAAAGTGTTTTGTATTCGAAAAGTATACGACCCGTTGGTGACCTTTGTTAGTTTTCAAAAACATTAAAACTCATTTTAAATCCATGTTTTAACTTTGTTTTTAACCTAATCTTTGAGTTTGTTGGGTTTTAAATAATACAAGTCTCGTTTCGCGAGTTTTGGACTCTGGCGACTAACTCGGTTCGCAAGTCAAAGATTTCCATCAATTTTCACAGTTTCTGTCCAGAATTTAGTCCCTCTTTGACTACGATTTTGACTAGTCAAATGAGCTTAGATTTTTATGAAATTTTTACCACATGTTCCCCTATGTCTTAGCTTTTCAGAAATGTAAGTTTCGTAATTTTTGGTTACGTTTAAGGGGTTCAAACATGTTTAATTCTACACAAGGGTCCAACAGTACCCTTTCTGGACAGTTGGTCGAAGATCTGTTTGTACATGGAGTTATACTTACTTTCATAGAGTGTAATCATACTACTTTGAAAGCTAACACAATATGTGACTTGTAGGAAAAAGAATCACTTCATTTGGATCCATGGTTTGAAATTTATGACCTTCTAAAGTTGGGTCAGTTTCTGACTTTTAAGAACAGTTTGCACACCTTGGTTTAAAAATACGTTTTGAAGTACTTAGACTTGTCCAAAATTCATGAAACCAGTTGGGTTGGAAAGATAAACCTTTAAACTTAATTTTAGACTCAAGAAACACTAGATTTGGTTAAGTTTTGACCAAGTTATTCACTTCCAAAGTCAAGCAAAGTTTCTGTCCGAATTTTATAGCTTTTGTTTTGGTTCTTTTTAACACATTCTTGTTATAGTTCATACAATTACGAGTTTTTAAGTTTATTTCTAGTAAGAGTGAACACGTAACATTAATACACTTAAATATGTAGGAAATGACAAGATCAAGAGGAGGAGTTTCCTTACAATGGTGTTAGGATGAAATGGAAAGAAAAGAAGAGGAAGAACTTGAAACTTCAATCCAAAAGCTCCTTCTAAATGCCCAAATGGACTAGTTTTCCTTTAGATGTTTGAACTAGAGTTTAAATGGTGATGAGAATGATGTAAAATGGTGGTGGTTTATGATGGTTTCATGGTGGTCTTATGGTGGTTTGTGGTGGTGGGGGGTGGTAGTTCTTGAAGAGGGATGAAGAAGGTGGTGAAAGGGAGGGAAAATTGAGAGAGTTTGAGAGAGTAAAGTGTGCAGAAAATGAAGTGTGTGTGTACGTATGCTTCCTCAATTCCTTTCCTAATGGTGAAACAAGTTGGCAAGTTGCACAAAGCATCATGACAATTGATGGAGTGTGTAAGTAAGCAAGTAGAGAGGAGAAAAAGGAGAGGTGGAGAGGCATGCTACGTTGACAAAGAAAGGAAAAGATTTTCTGCATTTCAACTTTGTGTCATGCTTAAGTAGCTTGATTTAATTTAAGCAAGAAGGCAAGTAGGAGGAAATAAGATGACATGCTTGCTAGTGTGCTTGAATTAGTTTAAGCTAGCTAGCAAGTTGCTTAATTAATTTTGAGCTATGTGCTAGGAAGCTTGTGATTTATTTGAGCTAGTTGCCTAGATGCTTGATTTAGTTTGAGTTAGTTGTCTTGATGCTTATGATTTTAAGGTGTTAAGCAAGTAAGTAGATAGGTGATTTGAGTAAGAAATCATAGAGAAGATCATGGAAAGCAATGTAGATAAGGAGAAGAAAGTAAAAGGAATGAAATCTGCGTTTTGATTATCGTCAAGTATGCTAGCTTGCTTGGAACTAATTTAACATGTTTGAGCTACTTGGTTTTCAAGTTGTGTTTAGGCGTTAGCAAGCATCATTTGGGAGGTTAACGTAGGTGGCGATATGGTTAGTAGAATTCTAATTCATTTGTAAGAGTTGTGTTTCGTTTAGGGAACCTCGTGTTACCTTTCTTCGTTGGTTGAACTTTAATCGTCTAAGCTTGATTCTTAAGTCTCATGAGATAAACGGCTTCAAGCCTTAACATAAGAGTGTAGGTAAATAACTACTATTGAATAGCTTTACGTTATTTAAGAAAATCTTATCACCAACGTTCGTGTTTATCGGAATCATCGGATCTATTTTGTAATTCTCATGAATCATATAACGAGATGCATCAAGCATCATAGTAGTGTGCACCAAAATGTGCAAATGTGGGCTTGTGCTAGGCTTACCTTGGTTAAATGAAGTTTGATTTCATTAGATAGGGAATGAGCGTAAGAATGCATGATATTACAGTGTACGGGAAGTACCGATTTTCGAGGGTTGTCACAAAAAAAGTCCATATGTAAAAGTTCAAGCGGTTGTTGGATTGAATTTACCACTTTTGACCTGTGAGATTTCTTATGCTGTTTGCTTTCTTACAAGAAAGACAATGATCAGTGATGGAGAAAGACATATTGGGAACACCTTCCACAAGATTATTTTTTACCAAAAAGTTCATCTTGCGAAAATGAATGTGGCCCATACGTCTATGCCACATAAGAGAATCTCTCTCTGATGCTTTTGTGAGCAAACATGACATATCAGGAGAAGACGAAGATACAATTCTCATGTCGAGTGCGTATATATCCTTTCGTCTTGGAGCTTTCATTAAAATCCATTTCTTCGGAATAATGAACCCCGGTTTAAGTATCAAACATTCAACATCGTTGAAGACAGTTGTGTATTTCTTATCACAAACTTGAGAAACGCTGAGCAAGTTATGTTGCAATTGTTCATAGAAATTGACCTTTTCAAAACTTATTGAACCATTTGAAATAGTGCCTTCTTTTGAAATCATTCCTCCTTTGTCACCAGCAAAAGAAACATATCCTCCATTAATTGATTTGACATCAGTTAAGAGGGATAAATTTCCTGTCATGTGTCTGGAACAGCCGCTATCCACATACCAGATATTTTCTTGAGTTTTGCTGGACTGTTCCAACACATATAAAGAACAAATTAGTTCGAAAGGGTGACCCAAGCCTTAATGGCCTTGGGTCGTCCATCATCATCAATTGTGATCACGTCAACTAATTTTGAATTTTTTCAAAAATTTTTAGGAATTGTTGACGTATCAGCCTAGATTCCTTTGATGGATTCTTTACTTTCCAAACCAAATGTTGTTTCAAAGTCTGCTTGTTTGAAATGTTGTGCTTTTTAGGTTGCACAACATTATCTTGTTTCTTAACAGAATTTGAAGAACAAGACGATTTGTTAGAATTGTCTTTTTGAAATTGCTGTTTTCGTTCTTGTGTCTTCAACTTTTGTTTTTGAAACATCAAACAATCACGAATAACATGACCTTGACGACCACAGAAATAACAAGATCTATAGTCAATAACATGTGATTTTTGATACCACGTGTTAGTCCGTGTACTTTGGAGCTTGTCATTTGTACAACATGGTTTTGTACACTGAGAATCTTTCTTCAAAATCTTAACTTCGTTAAATTTTGGTTGTGATTTTAAAGACGTTTTAGACTTTTTAGTTTTCTCATGTACATAATCCTTTTTCAATACTTCTTTCTCATTTGTGAGTTTTGATTTTCCTTTGAAAGAAAACTATTGAACTTCATTAGTGATAATGAAATTCTCAGGTTTTACAGCAGATTTATCAATTTTAACAGTAGGTATCTCACAAATTTCAACTTCACACACTTCTTTTTCAGGATCATCTTTAGAAACTGGATCTACAACTAATGGAGTTGTAGGAACAAAATCCTTGATTTCATCTTTAACAGGCATATGAGTATAACTAGACGGAGGAGGTACAGTAGTATAACCAATGCCTGTTTTGGATTTTGTATCTAGTTTTTGTGAATGAATAATTTGATCCAGAATTAAAGAAGAAGCAGACAAATTTGATAACTTCCTTTTAAAGTTCAAAATCTCACTTTGAGCATCAGCATACTCTTTTCTTTGCAAATCAATCTCAGGAATGTAACTATCAATTGCAGTTTGCTGATTTAAGATTTTAACTTTCAGATCATATGTTTCAACACGAGTTAACTCAAAATTGTCCTCAAAACATTTTTCATTATCTTTCAAAACTTTATTTGCTTGTATGAGTTTTTCAATATCAGACAACAAGCAATGATTATGATCTTGATATGTGTTGAGTTTTTTAATTAACTCAGCACATTTAGAACATTGTAGCATGAAAGAATCAGAATCGACCTCGGAAATGTTAGCCATAAATGCTTGATTATGTGCATAAGCAGCTTCATCGATGTGTGCACTCCAGTCATAGTGCTTATCATTTGTTGAAACCAATGCTTCTTGTTGACTGATTTCCTTTGATTGTGCAGGTTTTGACATGTTTGGTTTTGTGAAACCTGAAGCAGGTTGCTTTGCCTTTTCACACTCTCTGGCAAAGTGTCCATAATTTTGGCAATTATAGCATAGTACCTTGCTTTTATCAAATCCCAATCCAGACTTTGTATATCCGATACTTGTACGACCAGTTCGCTGAAGAAATGTCTTTGCACGACGTGTAAGCATAGCCATATTCCATTTTATATCCATTTCCTGTAGGTTACATATATGTACTGATCAGATTACAATTAGAATTGATTGAGTGCGGAATTTCTACAATCAATTGAGTAAACGGATAGAATAGAACACGCAATCTAAATAACTCGATTATATTGATAATCAAATGATATTGAATGATTACAGACGCTCACTGATATATCTGATTACAATATGCTCTGAGTTTCACGTTTAAGCTTACGTACAAATGAAAACATAACAGCCTATTTATAGATTTATAAACAGACCTGCGACACTACTGTTATCCGACTATAAGCTAAAGTCGCACCTACAATTTTATTGATAAACTTCACTTCTAAGACTTATCAAGATTCTGACATACTAATATTGCATCAACAACTCCTATCCATATTGATAATACTGCTGCTATTTCCATAACACGAAATCCCGTACAACATTCAAAAACAAAACATATCGAAATTCGATATCATTTCATACGGGATTGTTATGAAAAACAACTGATCTCCTTAGTTCAAATCGACACTTTAAAACAAAACGCAGATATTTTTACAAAGGCTTTTCTGAAAAATAGATTGAAAACTGACTTAGATCACATTTTATTTAAAAAAAAAAAAAAAAAAACGATTTTTAAGAAAAGGGGGAGATTTTATTTGTAAATATCTGGGAAATGATAGTACATCAGGGAGATGTGAATAAAAATGGAAAATCCTAAATAATTTGTTTGATATATCAGTAGGCTCGTGTAAATAATTTTATTTTGAATCTTATGTTTTGATTTTTAAAATGATAAACATCTGGGTCTACATTTTGAAAATTGTGACTGGATTATTTTTCAAATTCAAAAGTAAAGTATATTCTTAACATTCACACACCAATCTCTAGTGATCATACAAAAGAGATATATATATATATATATATATATGTGTATATATTTGAACAAAAAGAGCCAATGTAACTGGGGCATGTAAGACCGTCGCTGCATGCAAGTCCTAAACAGTTACATACGTACTTGATTTAGGATATAAGTCCTAAACAGTTACATCTGTGTCTACATTTTGAAAATTGTGACTGGATTATTTTTCAAATTAGAAAGTAAAGTATATTCTTAACATTCACACACCAATCTCCAGTGATCATACAAAAGAGATATATATATGTATATATATATTTGTGTGACAATCAGCTTGTTTAGAAATTAGCTTTTAATTTGTATAAATGTGAAAATGCGACTTTAATCAATAAAGTCGCATGTAGTGTAAATGCGACTTTATTGCGACTTTAATCAATAAAGTCGCAGGTCTTGCTGGTTTAGTATAAATACAGTAGCAGAGTATTATTTTGAGAGAGCTGAAATTGTTTTGTTTTGAGCGAGATTATTTGTAACATATTCAGAGAGAGTTGAGAGCTTCTGTAATCGTTATTGAATCATCAATAAGAAGTTATTCAAATTGAATCATTCGTGTTTTTCATGTTCATCATTCAATCAATTAAATTCGCATTCCGCACGGTTTAATTGATGATTCGAATCAGATCCAGAGCACACGGACTAACATGTGGTATCAGAGCCTATAGGTGATTCGAATTCGTGAATGAATCAAGCTTCAATTTGAAAGAAAAGTGAAAATGGGTATTTGAATGAAAATGGCGGTTAAATTCAAATAGAAGGAGTTTGAGATTGAATTTGATCAATTCAACCGATCAAAGTACTCTCCTAGTGATGAGGAACATACAGGAATCAATTACTGGTTTAAATTTCAAGTTTTAATCCAAGCTCAGATTTGGTGAAGACAATGAACAGTAGCTTCTGCGACCTTATCAGCTTCTGCGACTTTATATCTGCGACCTTATTGTGAGACTTTATTGTGTGACTTTATCTTAAGTTCGCATAACAGTAAGTTCGCATTCTTATCAGAATTTAAAAAAAAAAAAAAAAAAAAAAAAAACTATGTTGAATTTGAGTTTGAGCTCCCCGTTGACTATCTTTAGTTTGAGAAAATTTTCATTTTACTCGAGAAATTTTCGGAACATTTTGGAGGGAAAATGGCGTACACGAAATATCAAGAGTATTTGAAAGCTTTGTTCTATAAAGACTATGCAAGCTGGAAGGAGAAGTTTGAAGAATATGTTGAATTCACTGATTCTGATTTGTGGATTTCTATTACCAAGCAATATGAGAGATCAACACTCATTAGTGAAATGTCACCAACGGAACAAAAAGCTTTTGACAACGACAAGAAAGCACATGAAACAATTATCATGTGTGTACCAGAAGATGTGGCACAAGGTATAATTCCATTCTACAAATATCATGATACTTCTTATGAGTTGTGGAAATCACTTGAAGAGAGCTTCGGAAGAAATGTTAAAGTACAACAAATTCAAGACCAAAGCGTTGAAATGCATGATTTGAAAGTTAAAATTTCAAACCAACAAATTGAAATCGAGAGTTACAAGACTGAAATCGATTTACTACACAAAGAAAAGGCTGAAGCTCAAAGTGAGGTTTTAGATTATCAACGCAAGATCTCGAATTTTGAAGCATCTTCCTTGAGGTTAGATCAACTGATTCATTCTTAGAATAAGGATACGAAATCCAAAGCTGGTATCGGATATACATCAATATCGGTTATAGATGAGTTTGTTGAAGTTGTTCATGAAGTCGAAGAATGTGAGGTGCCAACACAACAGATTAACAAATCTGATGTCAAGCCTGAAAATTTCATCATCACTAATGAGTATATCATGGCGTCTAAACAAGGGAAATCTAAACGTGATGCAAGAAGTGATAAGTTGAAGAAATGTCCAGACAAAGGGATAAATGAGAAGCTGATTAAGAAGGAAGAAGATATTAAGACTTTCCAACTACAAATACTTAACATGGAAACTGAACGTGAAGAAATGCGTTCAAAAATTGTCGGACTTGAAAAGCGGATTTTAGAACTCTCTCACTCAACTAAACAACAAGTCAAGGTGACTAAGAAGATTACTAAATCTTCCAAACCATGTCCAAAAATGGTTTGTGCGAAAAAGTTTTCACAGTTTACTAATTATTCTTTGCAAAAGAATAAGAAGTATTCTGAGAAATCACAATCAACCAGAAATTTTGATCATCAAAAGGTTGATTGTTGTGATTCCGTAGCCTTTGAACGAATCAAAAGATCGGTTTCAGAATCTCTAAGGTCAACAAAAGTTTGGAAATCGACACAATTGGAATCTGGTAAAACAAGATCTTTTGTATATTCAAGAAAGAATATGCTTGCTCTTGCACCATCTCGTCGTATGGTGGTGAAAATACAAAGAGATTTTGTTCCTTTCTTCCCAAGAATGGTTCTACCAACATTGGTTCCACAATGAGTTTTTAGATATGAAACATAGCGTTTCAATTTCTGATGGAACTCAATGTCCTTGGATTATATCGATACAACTTACAAATGGCTTTCGAAAAAGGAGATTCCGATTGGCATCGTGCTCAAATGGGTTCCCAAAGTTGTTACTTGAATTAAAGAATCAAGAGGAGCAAAGGTAGAAGAAAAGAAAAAGAAGAATTCTGCTGTTCAGGGGGAGTAATTATGAAATTTGGTGAACAGGCAGATTCTTATTTTTCAAGGGTCACAACTTTCAAAAGAAAAAGTTGTTGATTCTTGTGATAAAGAAATGGAAGACAACTCTCTCTCATTAAGGTTGAAGATTACTCTAAGATTACTCTCTCATCAAGCTAAGATTGAAGATTAATCAAGATTAAAAGATTTCTACAAGCTGTTGTCAAGGGGGAGTTTGTTGATACATATCTGTGTGACAATCAGCTTGTTTAGAAATTAGCTTTCATTTGTATAAATGTGAAAATGCGACTTTAAACAATAAAGTCGCAGGTAGTGTAAATGCGACTTTAATCAATAAAGTCGCAGGTCTTGCTGGTCTAGTATAAATACAGTAGAAGAGTATTATTTTGATAGAGCTGAAATTGTTTTGTTTTGAGCGAGATTATTTGTAACAGATTCAGAGAGAGTTGAGAGCTTCTGTAATCGTTATTGAATCATCAATAAGAAGTTATTCAAATTGAATCATTCGTGTTTTTCATGTTCATCATTCAATCAATTAAATTCGCATTCCGCACGGTTTAATTGATGATTCGAATCAGATCCAGAGCACACAGACTAACAGAGGCACAGTGTGTAACTGGGGCATGTAAGACCCGTCGCTGCATGTAAGTCCTAAACAGTTACATACGTATTTGATTTAGGATATAAGTCCGTTGTTGCAATTCTTAATCAAGTGTGCTAAAAATCTTAAAAGTCAAAAGATACGAAAAATCGTACATATAAGTATTATCTTATTTTGCTTTTTTGGTGAAATGTCTGAATGTACAGTATATAGTTGCCGGCCTTTGAGTCTATATATGCATGTAAGTCCAAACAGCTATATACGTTATTCACTTGAATGTGCTCAGACATGATCCACTGCTAGTTATGTTCAAAAATAGATATATATGATAGGACAAAATATCTCAGAATGTGTGATCATTGGTTAATGGTTAAATCAATGTGGTGCGACGTATATAATTTCAAAGAATTTTTGAAAAATACGATGGTTCTATTTTTAAAATGCAAAGATCAAGTTTGTTATCATTTGAAAATCAGAAAATCTGTTTTATCAATGTTTACATTGAGCTTATAAATTAAATACTGATAAATCAAGCTTATAACTTTTTGATGTTCTTAATAAAATCACGTTTCATACTGATATGATCCCAAATCAAATAAAGATCTCCTTCACAAAAAGATGTGTAGCTTTTATTCTTTAAAACTGAATCTTATATTCTGTGTTATTTTTGATCAAAAGTCGTTTAGATCCTGATTAAGTAATGCATCCTAAAAACAAAATGTTCAAAGTAAAAATCACAAGTTTGAGTCTGCGAACTTGTTTGTGCGAACTTATCTGTAAGGTCACACACGCGACTTTATCAGTAACCTCGCGACTCTATCTTAATCAGTTCTGATTAAGCTTGTGCGACTTTACCTGCGATCTTATAACAGCGATTTGTGCGACTTTAACTTCAAATTCAAAATTTCGAGTTTGAACCGTTGGAATTTGTTGAAATCAGTTGCTATTCATATGTGTTATCAGATTTCACTAAGGTATAACTTTTAACCATTGATTCTACTTATTTTATGATAAATTGTTCAAAATCTTTCGGTTTTAGGGTTTTTCACAATGACGTCATATAAATAGGTGAAATATACGGTTAGAATGGGTATATCTTGTACATTTGATTAATAACGGCCTGAATAATGTGTTTGATTGGAAATGATAAGTTTGAATAGGGTTTCGTTCTTAGAATTGAAAACTAACTGTTCGTCTCTGCGATTTTAGTTCTGCGACTATAATGTGCGACCTTATTTCTGCGAACTTATTCTTGTCCAAAACACGCGACTATATTATGCGACTATAATCTGAGAACTTGATAGATGGTTGATCCAAAAGATGTTTGAAGGGAGGCACAACACAACAGCTATTATTGATACTTCTTTTAGCTACTGCACAACCATATCTGGAGTTGCTGCATTTTCTTCAACGTTCCAGAGTGCACTATGCACTAACTGCTTCAACAACTGTATATGCTAATCATATCATTGACTTGTGGACAAATGCAAAACATGAAACAATTGATGGTGTGCAAAGACGGATTACCACTGTTCTTGATCAACAAGTCATAATTACAGTGGATACAGTGCGTACAGTTCTTCAGTTTGGGGATGATGCTGATTCAAGGATACTTTTTCCGACCACCTTAGTTTCTGGATTCTTTCAACGGATCGGTTATCCGGAGATTTCTCCAGATTAATATCGAAAGCAAAAGCTGAGTCCTGTATGGAGATTGTTCATGCACTTTTTGATAGTTTGCTTATCAGGACGTAAAGGTGGATTAGATGGAATGGGCCAGAGTTGGGGCTCTGCAATGGTTGCTCTCCCTTTGAATAAGCCTTATAATTTTTCCAGATACGTGTTTGCAAATATGATATCGAACATCTCCAGTCACACCAAGTTTTACATGTTTCCGAGATTTGTTCAGCTGATTTTAAATCATCTTCACCCAAATCTACCTAATCACGGGATGTATATTCTAAGACTGGTCCCCATGACCAAGAGAGTATATGTTGATTGTCAGAATTTTGGTCGAACCCAACTCCGCGCTGGTTCCAGTGTTTGGACATATCATTGATGAAAATTATCAAGCGCCAATGAATGATAACTGGCTAGATAATCCTGCTGATCAAGAGCAAGAGGGAGAGGCACATCTGTTTGAAGCTCCTGTTGAGAATGAGCCGGATATGAATGTTGAGGATGATTCCATAAATGAAGACTTTGCTGAAGATATTCAGGCAAATGAGCCTTTGGAAGTGGGTACTAGTGCACCACTGAGGGAAGAAGTTCATGTTTCAAGCGATGATTCAGAAGAAGCCGAAGAACGAAGGAATCTTGAGCGCGAAAGAGACATAAGATGGGAAAGATTGCAAAAGGGTAGTGCTGAACATTTAATCAATTTACAACATGCTCGTCAAGAGAAGAGAGCATTTGCAGCTGAAACCGCCGATGCAGATTATGTCCCAGAAGAACCTCCCCGTGCCAGGCAAAGAGGAGCTCCTGTTTCAACATCTCAACTACAAGCTACTCAACAAATTCATTCTTCACAACCAACTACATCTTCTCAATCACTTCCGACTCCACAAGAACCAAGTTCAACATCTTCTGCTCCAGTACTTATGACTCAATTGCTGACGATCATGGAAGAATTGAAATCCTCATTTCTAGATCAATCAAAGATAATTGAAAAGCAACAAGCTCAAATTGACTCTCATGCTAAATTATTTGAAGCTCAACTGTTGATACATATCTGTGTGACAATCAACTTGTTTAGAAATTAGCTTGATTTAGTATTTTGCGACTTTAATCTTAAGTTCGCAGAGCTGCAAAATGCGACTTTAACCTTAAGTTCGCAGGTAAAGTCGCAGGTCTAGATTAGTATAAATACAGCAGTAGCGAACTGTTATTAAACGTGTTTTTGTGTGTGCTTTTAACGAATTCATTTTTACACAGAGAGTTGAGAGAGTTTTAACTAACTTCTGTAGTCGTTATTGTTTATGCAATAAGAAGAAGTGATTTGAAATTCAATCTCGTTGTTCATCACACAAATCAATTAAACTCTGATTCCACACGGTTTACTTGATGATTCGAATTAGATCCAGAGCATACGGACTAACAATTTTCACAGATTGATGCTCAATCTAAAAAGATTGCAGAATTAGCAAAAGAGCTTGAACAACATCGAAATTCTGTTGTTCAGGGGGAGAATCAGAATAATGACGATGAAAATGAAGAAGAAGAGGAAGAAGACAAAGATGATGAAAAAGATGATTCTTCTGACTCTGATGATGATTCCTCTGATGCTAATGATGATAATAATGATGATGGTGGAGCACAATCACATCCATAAAATACAGAATCTGAAGCCGGAAATGAACAACCAGAATTTTCGAGTAAACAACAACAACCAGAGCCAACAAGTGAAAACAATTTACAGATGGTTGTTTATACTGGGCCGAGTGACAGAAGTTTGAATACGGAAGAAGGATTTCTGAATATTGAACCGTTATCGGTATCATTTAACTTTGAAGAAAATCTGATTCCTATGATTGAGTTCTTGGAAAGGGAAGCTGCTGGGATAAACCAAGATGATTCAGAAGATTTATCTCATAATCTCTTCGAGATTCCTAGTGATGATCAAGAAGAAGATGACAGTGAGGAAATGGATGAAGAGATTGAAGCAGAAACTAATCCTGAAGTTCCTGAATGATAAAGAAGAAACTCTACAAAGTAAATGGTGAATGCAGTGGTCAGACAATAAGCTGGAAATATGATGAGCAACTGAATTTGATTATTGTAAAAAGAACTGGTGGATTACAGTACTTCAAGCGAAGCTTTAAGGATCCTAGTACTCTTCCTAAGTGCGAAATTTCTAAGTTAGCGCAGCTAAATATCATCAATCGTACAGGATCAAGTATGGGAAGGTATATTGAGAGTAATGTACAAAAGGAGGTGAGATATGGATTCAACTTGATGAAACTAACGCTTGGAAAACGAAAGATTTACAAGAAGAAGATTAGTGGTTTTACAAACAAGTCGTGGGTTAGAATTGTATATCCTCCTGTCAAGGTGCTTAAGAAGATCCCGTTGGTAAGATTACCAATTAATTTTGCTACAAATCTGAAGTGGTGGTATTATAATGGTACAACCGGAGAAGTATGCATAGAGATCTTCGAAAATGATCTAAAAGAAAAAGTTGAAACTGTCTATGTCTATGATCCAATCAGCCTAATAAATTTATATAGACAAGACTTGCTGGTGCTTAAAGAAAATCACATCATGTTCAATAAAAATGAAGAAAGAGAAGCAATGAAGTTTCAAAATTGTAGGTCACATATACACTCTGATCAGATTACAATTACAATTGATTATGTGCGGAATCCAGTAATCAATTGAATAAACGGTTTGAATTGATCACACAATCTAGATAAACAGATTATATTGATAATCAAATGATATTGAATGATTACAGACGCTCACTGATATATCTGATTACAATACTCTCTGAATATCACGTTTAAGCTTACGTACAAATGAAAACATAACAGCCTATTTATAGACAAACATGCGACTATACTGTTATGCGACTATGTTTAAACAAAGTCGCACCTGCGACTTTATTGAATAAAGTCGCAGACAGTGTCGCATAGACAAAAATCTAGACTTTTAAGACTTATCAAGATTCTGACATTCTAATCTTGCACCAACAAACTCCCCCTTGTCAGTAGCTTGATATGTTCTTTGTCTTGCTTCAGATCCATTTGCTAGGGAGATTGCTTCCAGCACAGATACCGTTTCTGACACACTTTCACAACGTTCTGATACTTCAATGCTTCACTTTCTTCATTTTTGTTGAACATGATATGATTTTCTTTAAGCGCCAACAAGTCTTGTCTTGATAAATTTATTAAGCTGATTGGATCATAGACGTATACTGATTCAACTTTATCCTTTTGATTATCTTTGAAGATCTCTATGCATGCTTCTCCAGTTGTACCATTGTAATACCACCACTTAAGATTTTTGGCAAAACCAATTGGTAACCTTTCCAACGGAATCTTCTTAATGTTGATACATATCTGTGTGACAATCAGCTTGTTTAGAAATTAGCTTTGAATTTGATTAAATGCGACACTAATTGCGACTTAACCTTAAAGTCTCAAACTTGCAAAATGCGACTTTACCATAAAGTCGCAGGCATGTATGTAGTATAAATACAGAGCAGTACGTGTGTTTATGTGGGCTTTTTGAACGAGTTTATTTTACACACAGAGTGTTGAGAGAGAGTTTGGAGCTTCTGTAATCGTTATTGAATATCAATATACAAGAAGTAATCATTTGATTCAATCTCATTTGTTTATCATTCAATCAATTAAACTCGGATTCCGCACCGTTTAAATTGATGATTCGAATTAGATCCAGAGCATACGGACTAACACTTAAGTACTTTGACAGGAGGATATATAATCCTAACCCACGGCTTGTTTGTAAAACCACTGATCTTTTTCTTGTAAATCTTTCGTTTTCCAAGCGTTGGTTTCATCAAGTTGAATCCATATCTCACCTCCTTTTGTGCATTACTCTCAATATACCTTCCCATACTTGATCCTGTGCGATTGATGATATTTAGCTGAGCTAACTTAGAAATTTCGCACTTAGGAAGAGTACTAAGATCCTTAAAGCTTCGCTTGAAGTACTGCAGTCCACCAGTTCTCTTAACAATAATCAAATTCAGTTCCTCATCATATTTCCAACTTATTATTTGACCACCGCATTCACCATTTACTTTGTAGAGTTTCTTCTTTATCATTGGTGCATATGACGGTACTCTGAACCATTCCGAATGCTTAGTAGAACTTGAACATTCAGGAACTTTAGGATTAGTTTCAGCTTCAATCTCTTCATCCATTTCCTCACTGTCATCATCTTCTTGATCATTTCTCTCAAATACAAAATCATCACAAAGTTCATCTTCATTATTAACAACATCATATTCGATATTCTCATTATCACTAAGAATCTCGAAGGAATCATCAAATAAATCTTCAAAATTCATTTCCTTTGAATTATCTTGATTTATCCCTACAGCTTCCCTTTCCAAGAACTCCAACATAGGAATCAGATTTTCTTCAAAGTTGACACCGATAACGGTTCAATATTCAAAAATCCTTCTTCCTCATTTAAGCATCTATCGCTCGGCCCAGTATAAATAACCATTTGTAGATTATTTTCACGTGTTGGCTCTGGTTGTTGTTGTTGTTGCTCACTTGAAAATTCTGGTTGTTCATTTCCAGCTTCAGATTCTGTATTTTCTGGATGTGGTTTCTCTCAACCAACATCATTATTATCATCATCATCAGCATCATGAAGGTCAGAAGAATCATCATCATTCTTATCATCTTTTTCTTCCTCATCTTTCTCTTCTTCTTCTTTTTCTTCCTCAATATTCTCCCCCTGAACAACAGAATTTTTATTTTCAAACTCTTGAATTCTTTTTGATTGAGCATCAATCTGCGCTTGTTGAGTTTCAAATAATTTGACATGAGAGTCAATCTGAGCTTGTTGTTTTTCAATTATCTTTGATTGCTCCATAAAGGAAGTTTTCAGCTCTTCCATGATTGTTAACAACTGTGACATTAAAACTGGTGCAGAAGATGTATCTTGTTGAGTTGGAATAGATTGAGACGATGATTGTTGTTGTTGTTGTGAAGGTCGAATTGATTGTGTGATTTGTACTTGAGCAGTGGAAGTTTGAGCTTGTCGCCTTGGCTTTGTTCGAGGGGGTTCAGGCATATAATCAGCATCAATAGCTTCTTCTACAAGGGCTCTCTTTTCCTGACGTGCAAGTTGAAGTTGAGCTAAACGTTCAGTGCTGCCTTTCTGTAGCCTTTCTCTTCTAGCATTTCTCTCTTGTTCAAGTCTTATTCACTCGGCAGCTTCTTCTGTATCGTCACTTGATTCGCTTGAACTATCACTTGATTCACTAGAATCACTTGAAACTTGAACTTTTCCTCCCTTAGTGGTTCGCTAGTACCCACTTCCAAAGGCTCATTTGCCTGAATGTCTTCAGCAAAGTCATCATTTGTGACGTCATCCTCAACATTCATATTCGGATCATTTTCAATAGGAGCTTCATACATATTTTCTTCTCCTTCTTGCGCTTGATCAACAGGATCATCTAGCCAGTTATCATTAATTGGCTCTTGATAATTTTCATCAACGATATGTCCAAACACTGGAATCAGTGCAGGAGTTGGATTTCGCCATAATTCTGACAGTCAAGATATACTCTTTTGGTCATTGGAATCAATCTTAAAGTGAGCATCCCTTGATTAGGTATATTCGGATGAAGATGATTTAACGATTTTTTAGAAAAGCCTTTGTGAAAATATCTGCATTTTGTTTTAGAGTGTCAATTTGAACAAGGGAGATCAGTTGCTTTTCATAACAATCCCGTATGAAATGATATCAAATTTCAATATATTTTCTTTTAGAATGTTGTATGGGATTTCGTGTTATGGAAATAGTAGCAGTATTATCAATATGGATTGGAGTTTTAGTAAGAAGTAACCCGTAATCACTCATTTGATGCTGAATCCACAGAACCTGTGAACATCAACTTGAAGCGGCTATATATTCTGCTTCGGCAGACGAAGTAGAAACGGTGGTCTGCTTTTTACATTGCCATGAGACGAGTCGGTTTCCTAAATACTGGCATCCTCCTGTTGTAGATTTTTTGTCCATATTGCATACCTCGTAGTCAGAATCGGAAAAGGCCGAAAGCTGAATATCTTCGTCATTAGGATACCAAAGCCCGAGCGATGGTTTACCCTTAAGGTAGCAGAAGATTCTTTTTGCAGCTTTAAGATGAGAAATCTTCGGACATGCTTGATATCGTGAACAAATTGCTACAGCAAACATTATGTCTGGTCGAGACGCAGTAAGATACATTAAAGAACCAATTATCGATCGACATTTATGTTGGTCTGTATCTTCTTCTTCAAGAGACGGCCCTAATTTGTGATTTACTTCTATAGGAGTTCTAGCAACTTTACAATCCTCCATTTTGAATCGGCTCAAAATGTCTTTAGCATATTTTGATTAATGGATAAAAATTCCTTTCTCAGTCTGTTTAACTTGTAAACCTAGAAAGAAATTTAGTTCTCCTATAGAACTCATCTCAAACTTTGACTTCATGATTGTCTCAAAATCTTTACAAAGATTATCATTTGTCGACCCGAAAATAATGTCGTCCACATAAATTTGCACAAGAAGCAAGTCTTCATTAGACTTCTTTATGAAGAGAGTACTGTCAATTTGTCCTCTGGTAAATCCATTTTGCAACAGGTGTTGAGACAAGGTCTCGTACCATGCTCTAGGTGCTTAATGAAGACCATACAAAGCTTTATCCAGCTTATATACATGATTAGGAAATTGATGGTCTTCAAATCCAGGAGGTTGACATACATATACTTCTTCATGTACCTTTCCATACAAAAATGCGCTTTTCACATCCAGTTGATATACCTTGAATTTCTTGTGTGAAGCATAAGCAAGAAATAACCGAATTGATTCAAGGCGCGCAATCGGAGTAAAGACTACGGTGTAATCTAGGCCTTCGATTTGAGTGAAACCTTGAACGACCAAGCGAGCTTTATGACGAACAATTACCCCACGGTCATCCTTCTTAGCTCTAAAAACCCACCGAGTACCAATGGAATGTACTCCCTTTGGTAGCTTGACAAGTTTCCAGACTTGCATTTTTACAAATTGATGTAGTTCTTCTTGCATTGCTTCCACCCATGAAGGATCTTGTAGAGCCATTTTCACATTTTTCGGTTCAATTTGTGACAAGAAACACGACTCCATTTGAGCAATTAACCCTTCTTGGGTTTGTTGTACTTGATGTCTTGTTTGCACACCCTCCTGTAGATTACCAATAATGTTTTCTGAAGATTGTCTTGAATGAACCTTAAGATTAGGTAAATTAGGAATATCTTCAGCAACAATTGTGGAATCTATGTTTGTCAGAATTTCTTCATGCAAACTGTTGTTATCATCATGATTGCTAGCATCATCAGTGGATGAATTTTCCAATTCAGATAAAGTTTCCTGAAAGACTTCATCATTTGGCGATTGTTGCTCAGAGATGTCACCTGCAGGAGTTGAAACAGAAGCAGAAACAGGAGTAGATGCTATATCATTTGAGTGATGGTTAATATGATTATGATTATCCCCCTCATAAATCATACCAACCACTTCATCAATAGACTCAGGAAGAATGTTGAATGATTTAAACAAAACATCATAATCAAACATCCACTCAGGACCTTTTCCAGATGAAGAACTGATATGTCTAAGACACTCTACCTCAAAATGTTCCTCAATGTGACAACCGTCAAAATCTCAGGTCAATAACGCACTTAAATTCCTAGTCTATCTAATTTCGTTTACAGCACTCTAAAATCCTAGTGAAAAGTCTAGATTATGACTCCTTAAGTACCGAAACCATAAGTTACCAAAATCGCGTAACGTTTTAGAAGATTGCTTAGCGGACTTTAAGACTGTAAACCACATTAAATTAGGTTACAAAGTGCCAAAGAAAACTAATGAAATTAAATTTCACATGTCATCACAAAATATTTATCATATCGCAAAAATCAGAATTTAACCTGAAATTCCGTAACTCGGTAAATGCAACCGGAAATCGGTTATTTAACTCGCAAATGTCAATCGTAAACGAATCACATGAATTTTGATGTGAATTATAAGCTTAGAAAATAAAATTTTATAACTCCAATTTCAACCATTAAAACATCACAATTAAATATTCAATATGTAGAAAGTTATACCAAAACAATATGTAACATTTAAAACCTTTAATTACTTAACTTTAAAAAAAAAAAAAAAAAAAAAAAATTTTTTTACCCCACCCCCTCCTAAAGACGGCCAGCCCTCTCTTGACCACCCAAATCCCCCACTAACTTTATTAGTTTACATGCAAGAATCATTTGAACCACTTCTACACTCTTCCCTTCACTCATTTCACTCATTTCTCTCATTTCTCTCTCAAAAACACACACAACACTCCCTAAACACACACTAATTTCCAGCCACATTTTGAATAAAGATCATCACTTTGAAGGTGTTCTTACACAAAAACAAAACCTCTAAGGTATAACCACCCATTTGTACTTTCATTTCTTGCATTTTCTTACTTTAATTCTTGTAAATACATGGATTTTGTGCCTATTTCATGGCTATAATCCACAAAAGGTGTTTGATGTTTGTAGGTTGTTTCTTACACTTGTTTAAGTGTAAAAACAAAAGAAAAACCCATGATCAAACCGAAATCAAACCGAAAAATCGTCTTTTTGATGTTTAAGTGCTTGCATGCACCATTTTTCGTAGCTAAATCTTAATTTATGTTAAAATATAATTTTTTTCTGTAAAAATACATATTTATGCACATAATACAAGGCCTCCATCATTGGATGAGGTCTAAAAATCGTTGGTAGTGAAAAACACACCAAAAAGATCACTTTGTCATGCATGTAATCTGTCCAGATTTTGACCCTACTTGCAACGACCATAACTCAGTGAATAATGGTCCAAAAATCTTGATTTTTCTTCTAGCATTTAGCTTAATGTCTAACCTTTAAAACCCCACTGGTCTCACTCAAATCCATTGAGTATTCGACCTCCAAATGTATCACACAAACTGATGCGCAAACAGTAACTTTTTTGTGAGCACCTTATTGTGATACTTGTTCATGGGTCTTAAGGTGTTCTATAAATCTAAGAAAAATTATTTTAGACTCCTAACATGTATATCTCAGTAGCATAAAAGATAGTAATTTATCTTGTTGATCTCATATTTTTAGAAAATGTATGAACATCATGCATTGTTGTAAGCTTGTAAATTTCAAATACTTGTGTTGTGATGATTCAAAAATACAAAAGTGCTAGATATAACGTGTTAAAATTTTAGGGACTATTTTTTCCAGTAATTAGATCATGAAAAGACTCTGGAAAATAAAAATAGGAATTTTTGGAAAAACATAAGTATTTTTCCTAAATTAATGCAAATAAAGCCTACAAAAGGTGAAATAATCATGAAAAATACTTTTGGACACAAAATAATTATGGGAAAATTCCAGTGTTATTTTCCTCAGAAAATGACACTATCCTCAAAATTTCACACTCTTTGGAGGTGTTTCGATATGTTTTCCGATTTACGTCTTGTTAAAACACATAATGTTGGGAACCAAAGTTCCGTTGCTCAAAAAGACTTGAAAATTTTACACAAACCTAGAAATGGGTACAAAATGATCTGGTAAAAGTTCCAGAATTTTTCGTGTATAATTACTATTTTTCCCATAATTATCCTACTTTTTAGACATAAAATGGTTATAAATAATCCATAAATCCAAAAATCCCCAAATTTTCACAGAAAATTTGTGAATTATATTTCATGTTTCATACCAAGTTTGGTAATTTTTAGATGTTCTATTCATATATTTTCATTATTTTGTTGACAACTCGAACAATTACCGACAACGTTAATTAAGGGGAAATTCGAACTTTTTCGGCACTTTGTAATTTAATTAGGTAGCTAAGCAATCATAACAAACCATATTAGTCGAGAAACTAACTAGAAACCTTGTGTTCTTAGGACTTGGATAGGAGTCAAACCCGGTCGGCACGCGCATTACATCCATCCGTACGCTCACGCTCAATAGTGAGTTTTCACAGCCCCTCTTTTTAACGTTTTACTTAAATGTTTTGGGGTGAAAAGCATGCTATATGATTTAACTACTATATTTGGATTACAAATACTATTCTTATGTTATACTTGATGCTACGCTTATGCTATGCTTGTTTTAGAAATGCTATCCTTGATTTACAAATGCTATGCTATGCTATCTGCTATGCTTACTTTCGAATACTCGACATGGTTAAAATGTCGTATTGATTACGAATAACTTCTTGAATGTTTGAAGTTTATACGAACATAATTATATGCTTGTTTTCTATCGTATCTAAAGTCACCGGTATCTCTACACGACCATTAACTCTATATGAGCCAAATGATGCATATGAATAGTACTATTTGGGAGCGAGACCACCTCTCCACTCACGCGGCCACGTGAGTGCATCCCATCATCCTAAATGCCAACGATAGGGCATCTCTCTTTGGGGCAAAGGTTTATCGGTTGTAGGTTTGGTTGTGGACTCAAGCATAATAATTCATTGTGACTATAGACAAAAATGCGATAGCATAGAAATTCATAAGCGACTATAAACGTATGACGTTTCGACTTTTGAAACGATATCTCTTTAAAAATATAAACTTTACGACCCGAGCTTTACAATGACTTTGTCATTTGAAATGATATCTCTTTTAAACTATAAACTTTACGACCCGAGCTTTGCAATGACTTTGACATCTGAACGATATTTCTTTGAAATTATAAACTTATGACCCGAGCTTTACAATGACCTTGTCATTTGAAACGATATTTCTTTGAAACTATAAACGTATGACGTTTTGTCATTTGAAACAATATTTCTTTGAAACTATAAACCTTACGACCCGAACTTTACAAAGACGTTGTCATTTGAAACAATACTTCTTTAAAACCATAAATTTAAAACTTGAGTTTTACACTATAAATCATTGTGGTCGTGGACAATAATAGAAGTGGTTTCATAATAACGCTTCGCATTCTTATGAACTTCGACATAATAAACCGTTGAGATTATAAACATTTTGATATTGATTTGATGACCCATTGACTTTATAAACGTAACCTGAATCTATTAAATGCTACAATATGAGTTTTATAAACATAACTTGAACTTATTAAACACTATATCTTGAGTTTTATAAAAGTGAATTGAACATTTCTTTGAAAATATGAGCGTGGCGTTATGGACGAATTACGACTTTTAATTGAGCTCTAAAGGGAATCACTCCTAAATGAATCTCGTACTTAAATAAACCTCTTTTGCAAACAAAACATCGATTCACAAATGAATCTAACTATCAAATGGGTATCGCTCTTAAATGAGCCTTGTTTTAATGAATTACTTTTATAATTATCCGCGCAATAGCGCTTGACCGTCCTAAAAATTGATCTTATGAAATTATCGGATGATTTTCGTCATTGTATGAGCCTCGGTACTAAACAGATTACTTTTGTGAACTACTCACGTAGTAACGTGGAACTTCTAAACTAAACTTTGTAAACTCTTGAAAAGGGTCTTTCCTTACGCAAAACCTGTGTACTCACCAACTATGTTTCATAGTTGACCTGTTTATTTTTACATGTTTTTCAGGAAATAGTCACAACTTGTCTATTGAAGCTAAATCTGTTATATGAGCTATGCTGCTATAGCGTTACGGAATTTTGTCTCTTTTGGATGTAATCGCATGTTTACATTATTTACTTTTGTGTTGTAAACGCTTGTAAGACTTATGTAATGTACTAGTAGTAGACCGTTGAACGGTGATCTTTTGTAATTTTCGATTATAAAATTATTGTACTGTTACATCTCGTGTTTCCGCTTTAGCGGGGTGTGACACTCAATCCTCTTTGTTACTTTATTGTACACACGTTTGTTTGGTGAATTAACAGAATATCCAAGAAAATATCCATCCATGGATTTTTCACTAAATTTTGACAATCTGTCTTTTGTGTTCAATATCGTACAAGGACAGCCAAAAGGTTCTAAAAATCTTAGATTTGGTTTCCGGTTATTTAGCAATTCATAACATGTTTTATTTTGCCTTTTAACCGTTAACACTCTATTTAGAACATAACATGTTGTATTGACTGCCTCTGCCCAAAAAGTAATGGGCAGATTCGAGTCAGAAAGTAATGTCCTAGCTGCCTCAATTAAGGTCCTATTCTTCCTTTCTGCAACCCAATTTTGTTGAGGGGTTCTCGGAGCACTAAATTGATGATGGATACCATTTTGTAAACAAAACAGTTCCAAATTATGATTTTTAAACTCCGTTGCATTGTCACTCCTTAGCATTTTGATTTTCAGTTTACAAAGATTTTCCAATTTTAAAAACAGAAATTTTAAAATTTCAGGTGTTTCATCTTTGGAAGTCAAAAAGTAAACCCCAGAAAATCTTGAATAATCATCAGTAACAACCAAGCAATAGGACTTTCCCCCAAACTCTTAACATTGACAGGTCCGAAGAGGTCCATGTGTAACAATTCAAGTGGTTGTTGAATAGAGTTTACCACTTTTGACCTGTGAGACTTCTTTTGTTGTTTTGCTTTCTTACATGAAAGGCAATGATCAGTGATGGAAAAGGACATATTGGGAACACCTTCCACAAGATTATGTTTGACCAAAAGTTCATCTTGCGAAAATGTATGTGCCCCATACGCCTATGCCAGATAAGAGAGTCTTTTTCTGATGCTTTGGTGAGCAAACATGACATATCAGGAGAAGACGAAGATACAGTTCTCATGTCGAGTGCATATATATCCTTTCGTCTTGGAGCTTTCATTAAATCCATTCCTTCGGAATGATGAACCCCGGTTTAAGTATCAAACATTCAACATCGTTGAAGAAAGTTGTGTATTTCTTATCACACTTGAGAGACACTCAGCAAATTGTGTTGCACTTGTTCGCAGTAGTTGACTTTTTCGAAACTTATGGAACCATTTGAAACAGTGCCTTATTTTGATATCATCCCTCCTTTGTCACCAGCAAATGAAACATATCCTCCATTAATTGACTTGACATCAGTTAATAGTGAGAAGTTTCCAGTCATGTGCCTGGAACAGCCGCTATCCACATACCAGATATTTTCTTGAATTTTGCTTGACTGTTCCAGCACAACATAAAGAACAAATTAGTTCGAAAGAGGGACCCAAGCCTGAATGGCCTTGGGTCGTCCATCATCATCGATTGTGATTACGTCAACCAATTTTGAATATTTTTTAAAATTTGTAGGAATAGTTGACGTAGCAGCCTTAGGAATAGGAGATTCCTTTGATGAATTCTTTACTTGCCAAACCAGTTGTTGTTTGAAAGTCTGTTTGTTAGAAGTATTGTGCTGTTGAGACTTCACAACATTAACTTGTTTCTTAACAAAATTTGAAGAACAAGACAATGTTTTAGAATTATCTTTTTTAAATTGCTGTTTTCGGTCTTGTTAGTCCGGTTGCTCTGGATCTAATTCGAATCGTCAATTAAACCGTGCGGAATCCGAGTTTAATTGATTTATATGATGAACAAACGAGATTGAATCAAATGATTTCTTGTATTGATATATATGAAATGAATACATAAATACATTACAAATAAGCTCTCAACTCTCTCTCAACTATCTGTGTAAAATGAATTCGTGTAAAAGCGCTCTGAAAACACACATACAAAACTGAAAACCTGTTGCTGTATATATACTACTCAGCACCTGCGACTTTAACTGAGACTATACCTGCGACCTTAGATGCGAACTTAATATTAAAGTCGCATTTTGCAACTGTGCGACTTTAAGGTTAAAGTCGCAATTATACAAATTCAAACTAATTTCTAAACAAGCTGATTGTCACACAGATATGTATCAACAAACTCCCCCTTGACAACAGCTTGTAGAAATCTTTTAATCTTGATTAATCTTCAATCTTAGTTAGATGAGAGAGTAATCTTAGAGTAATCTTCATCCTCAGCTTGATGAGAGAGTAATCTTGGGTAATCTTCATCCTTAGCTTTGATTAGAGAGTAATCTTAGAGTAATCTTAGAGTAATCTTCATCCTTAGCTTTGATGAGAGAGTAATCTTCAACTTCAATGAGAGAGAGTTGTCTTCCATTTTTTTATCACAGGAATCAGCAACTTTTTCTTTTGAAAGTTGTGACCCTTGAATAATAAGAATCTGCCTGTTCACCAAATTCATAATTACTCCCCCTTGTCAGTAGCTTGATTTGTTTTTCTTCGAGCTTCATATCCATTTGCTTGGGAGGTTGCTTCCAGCGCAGATTCCATTTCTTATGCACACTATCACCACATTCTGAAACTTTAAGGCTTCCTTTTCTTCATTCTTGTTAAACATTATATGATTATCCTTGAGCATCAGTAAGTCTTGTTTTGAAAGATTGATTAAGCTAATCGGATCATAAACAAAGACTTGCTCAACCTTTTCTTTTTGTTCATCTTTGAATATTTCAATGCACGCTTCTCCAGTAGTTCCGTTGTAATACCACCACTTTAATCTTTCAGCAAAGTTAATTGGCAGTTTTTCCAATGGAATTTTCTTTAATGCTTTGACCGGAGGATAAACTATTCTTACCCACGGTTTATTTGTGAAATCACTAATCTTCTTCTTGTATATCTTTCTTTTTCCAAGAGTAGGCTTCATCAGGTTAAATCCATATCTCACTTCCTTTTGAACATTACTCTCAATATATCTGCCCATGCTTGATCCTGAATGGTTAATGATGTTTAGCTGAGCTAATTTGTGTATTTCACACTATGGAAGAGTACTCAAATCTTTAAAACTTCGCTTAAAATATTGTAATCCACCAGTTCTCTTCACCACAATCATATTCAAGTCTTCATCATACTTCCAGCTTATTATTTGACCATTACACTCACCGTTTACTTTGTAAAGCTTCTTCTTAATCATTGGTGCATGTGTCGGTACTCTGAACCATTCCAAATGTTTAGAACTTGAACATTCAGGAATTTCAGGATTTGCCTCAGCTTCTATCTCTTCGTCCATCTCTTCACTATCATTACTATCTTCATCAGCTTGATCATTTCTTTCAAAAACGAAATCGTCACACATTTCATCTTCATTTTCAACACTCTCATATTCAACATTCTCGTTATCACTTGGAATTTCAAAAGGTAGTTCTTCAGACACTATTTATTCTGAATCATCCTGATTAATCCCAGAAGCTTCTCTCTCCAAATATTCTATCATAGGAATCAGATTTTCTTCAAAATTAAATGATACCGATAGCGGTTCAATATTCAGAAACTCTTCTTCCCCATTCAACCTTCCATCACTTGATCCAGTATATACAACCATTTGTAATTTATTTTCACTTGTTTGCTCAGATTGTTGTTGTTCATTCACAAATAATGGTTGTTCATCAGTAGCTTTAGATTCTGTGTTTTCCATTTGTGGTTGTGCTCCACCATTTCCCTTATCAGAATCATCATTATCCGAATCCGAATGATCATCAGAAGAATCATCCTTTTCATCATCTTTATCTTCTTTTTCTTCTTCTTCTTCTTCATTTGACTGATTCTCCCCCTGAACAACAAAATTTTGATGTTGTTCTCGCTCTTTTTCTAACTCAGTAATCCTTTCAGATTGAGCATTGATCATAGCTTGTTGAGTTTCAATCAGTTTCGCATGAGAATCCAGTTGAGCTTGTTGTTTTCAATAATCTTTGATTGCTCCACAAAGGAAGTTTTCAGTTCTTCCATTATTGTTAACAACTGTGACATTAACACTGGTGCAGAAGATGTATTTTGTTGAGTTGGAGTAGATTGAGATGACGGTTGTTGTGAAGATTGAATTGGTTGTGTGATTTGTACTTGAGCAGTAGAACTTTGAGCTTGTCGTATTGGCCTTGTACGAGGTGGTTCTTCAGGAACATAATCAGGATCAGCAATTTCCTCTACAAGTGCCTCTTTTCTTGACGAGCTCGTTGAAGTTGAGCTAATCTTTCAGTATTGCCTTTGTGTAGTCTTTCTCTTCTAGCCTTTCTCTCTTGTTCAAGTCTTATTCTCTCTGCAGCTTCTTCTGAATCATCACTGGATTCACTTGAACTATCACTTGATTCACTAGAATCACTTGAAACTTGAACTTCCTCCCTTAGTGGTTCACTAGTACCCACTTCCAAAGGCTCATTCGCCTGAATGTTTTCAGCAAAATCTTCATTTACGACTTCATCATCCATATTCGGATCATTTTCAACAGGAGCTTCAAATAAATGTGCATCTCCCTCTTGCTCTTGATCATCTAACCAATTATCATTTAACGGTGCTTGATAGTTTTCATCAACAATGTGTCCAAACACTGGAATCAATGCTGGAGTTGGATTTCTGCCAAAGTTTTGACAATCAACATACACTCTCTTGGTCATCGGAATCAACCGTAGAGTAAGCATCCCGTGATTTGGTAAATTTGGAAGTAAATGATTAAGAATCAATTGTACAAATCTTGGAAACATGTAAAACTTTGTATGACTTGATATATTTGAGATCATGTTGGCAAAGACATAACCAGAGAAATTGTAGGGCTTGTTCAATGTCAGGGCAACCATAGCAGATCCCAAACTTTGACCCATACCGTCTAATCCTCCTTTGCGTCCAGAAAGACACACAATCAGAAAATGCATAAACAATCTCCATACTGGACATAATTTTTGCTTCCTGTATTGGTCTGGTGAGATATCCGGATAACCTATCCTTTGAAAGAATCCAGAAACCAACGTTGCAGGGAAAACTATTCTCGAATCAGCATCATTCCCAAATTGCAACATTGTACGCACTGTATCCTTAGTAATAATCACTTGCTGATCAAGAACAGTGGTAACCAGTCGTTGTACTCCATCAACCATGTCGTGAGTTGCATTAGACCAGAAGTCTATAATGTGATTGGCATAAACTGTTGGTGCATTTCTGTGTGTCAGTCAGTTGGTCAATGTTCGTATTTGTCAAAGTCAATTAGTCTTACTATGTGATGTGATTAATGTGTATATTCAAGTCAGTGAATGAAATGTAATTATAGAATATACATAGAATATTGGTCATGCGACACAGAGCTTATGTCGCAATAGCGACATAATGCCTATGTCGTAGTGGGCTTGGCCTGCGACACAAGGCTTGTGTCGCAGGGTCCAGTATGTCTATAAATAGTGAAGTCAGATTTCATTTGTGGGTGGATCAAACCTAAAGAAAGAGAGAGAGAGAGAGAGAGAGAGAGAGAGAGAGAGAGAGAGATTGTAAAGCTTATTCTTCAATTGTTCATATATACAAAACGTTAGAGAAATTGTGCTTGTGATTCAATATACGTTCAATACTCGATTAGTTGGATTCCGCCCTTCTGATTGAGTCATACGATCTGATTAGGTCCAGCAAAAGGGTTCCTACAATTGGTATCAGAGCCGTGAATAAGTTATTCAACGGTTTCAGATCGTGTTTTTGAACGTTTTCGGTTTGATTCGCGAAGGTTGAATTGTGTAATCTTTGTTTTTGGGTTATTTTGGTTGAAGATTGTGTTTTTTGAAGAGTTTTTCTCGGTTTGTTCGTTGTTTTTCGTTCAAAATTCATTAGGGTTTCGAAATTTTTCGTTTTTGGGGTTTTTGGAGCTGATCAGCGCCGTTTTGCGACATAAGCTTGCGACACAACCCTTGTGTCACATAATCTTGCGACACAACCCTTGTGTCCCATAATCTTGCGACACAACCCTTGTGTCACATAATCTTGCGACACAAGCTTAGCGACACAAGCTTTGCGACACAAGATTAGCGACACAAGCTTAGTGACACAAGCCTTGTGTCCCATTAAAAAAAAAAAAAAAAAAAAAAATCTTTTTTGTAAGGAATTTTTTGTGTGTCGCTAAATTCAAATATGGATTTCTTAAATACAACCTTGAGAGGAAAGTTGAAATCCTTATTTCATAAGGACTTTGATCGTTGGAGAGCTGTGGTTGAAGTGTTGCTTACGCTGTATGATGCAAATTTATGGATATTCATTGCAAATCCGTATGAGAAACCTAGAATAGCCGGAGGTACATCTTTCAAAATGGTAAACCAAATGTCTACCACAGAACGTGCAAATTTTAATTTGGAAAAGAAGACATTTGAGGCAATATTGGAGTGTTTACCAAGGGATGAAGCCTCATGTTACAAAAATCAAGATACTTCATTTAATTTGTGGCAAAATCTTCAAGTATGTTTCGGAAGTAATACTAAGATGAGAATGACAAACCCAGAAGAAGAAATGAAGGAAGAAGTTGAAATCAAAGCTTCGGATAATCAGGTTGATTCTGAACCATCCTCATGTGCTTCATGTATTAACTTAACTGGTACGATTAAAAGGTATAGAGAGGATAATGAACGCCTTAACTCTAACATAGAACAACTAAAAGAAAGTAATGATTTGTTAAGAGAAGATGATAAGGCATGTGAAAAAAAGTTGAAAGCCATTTTTGAAGAAAAGAAAGAACTGAAAGCCAAAAAATTTTGTCAGCAAGATGAGATAGGTAGTTATGTTAATATGCTTTCTTGTGAAGAAACAACTTGCTGACTCACAGGCAGAAGTTCTTTGTTTACAACGAAAACTTTCAAACTTTTCTACATCCTCTATGGTATTTGATGAAATTCTTCAATCGCAAAGGACAGATACCAAAAGCAAAGCTGGTCTTGGTTATCACCATGTACCACCTCCTAATGGCTATCTGCCAATGCCATCAAAGGATTCCATCAAAGACTTTGTGCCTTCTTCTTCCAAAGAAGACACAAAACCTGTTAATTCCTCAGTTAATGATTCTATCACTAAGGTTGATGAGGTTATTGAGGTAGATGATATACCTGAAGTGTCTACCATTAAGGTTGAGAAATTAAATGTCAAACCTGAAAATTTCATTCTTGCAACTGAAAATGATGATTGTTTTAAATGCAAAAGAAAAGCAAAGGTTTACAATGAATCCTCAAAAGTTCAACATGTTAAAAGGGATTCAAAATCTAAATCTTCGGATAATTCACGGTCATCTGTGAAGAATCTCAAGAAAGATAAAGTAGTTGATAAATATGAAAATAATAAATATTCAAAGTCAACTAGCTCAACCTTAGGAACATCTACTTCAACATGCTCACCTAAGAGTGCATGTTCAACAAATGTTCCTATTAATAGGCCTTCGGTGTATTATCCTCCTCCAAAACGATTTGAAGGAACTCATTGGAATCAATCTTTTGTGGATAGACGTTCTTGTTTTTGTTGTGGGCAACAAGGACATGTTATTAGGGATTGTAAGTTGATAACCCTAGACAGGTTTGGTAGAAGAATGCCAAGAACTTATTCATATAGAAGTTCTTGTTCAAAATCATTGTCAATGTGTAGTTCACATTCGCCTTTATCTAGTTATTCATCCTCTTCACCTAAACCTATGGCCAGAATAAACAAAGTTGTGCCTAGTAGAACCCAAGTTCAACAACACAACATGGTTGAAAACAAATCATCTAAACCTAAGCAGGTTTGGAAACCAAAATCCACAAACAACACATCAATGAAATCAAGTGACTTTTTAAAATATCATAAACTCATTGATGTGATGATTATGAACGATAATGGACACCCCAAGACTATCAAGGCTTGGGTGTCCCATAAAATCTAATGTTTCATTGTTTGTGGTGATGCAGTCAGCTTTTTGATAGATTATATTTTTAGTGACTGCAAGGATGTGTATTGTGTTAAGAATGCTTTCAAGGTAGTTAAGTGTGGTGCATTGTGATTGAATGGATGAGATTATCAAAGTTTCGAGACGGCATAACGTGGTTAAAAGAATTTGATTTGACTTGATATGTGATTTTGGAACTTTTATTTCGTCATTTTTTGTTCAATTTGTTAGTATTGCAACAACCATTCTTTATACTCTTTAGTATCAAAGAAATGTAATGTTGCGAAATTTATTAAATTAAAAAAAAAAAAAAAAAAAAAGAAGAAGAATTCTAGAATTAGTTTAATTTTTAGGGGATAACCTTTGAATTAGAATTGAGAAAAGAATTTGCTGTTCAGGGGGAGTAATTTTAAAACATTAAAAATTCTGATTATTTCGATCAGAAATTATTTCGATCAGAAATTTGAACAGCAAGATTCTTAATTCTGGAAGATTCTTAATTCTGGAAAACATTTTGGATTGTGTTTGTAAATAACTTGGGATATGATAGTTCATCAGGTGACATGGACACAAAATGGAAATTTTAAGGTTTATGTTTGATGTGTCAGTAGATTTATCTAGCATACTTGAACTGTCTTCTCTAAATATTAGCTTCATCATATGATATATTGGTAGACATCTAACATAAAGGTTTTTAAGTACACAAAATAAACTTAAGTCTCGAAATTATCATGTGAACACTTTCTTTTGATGTATGACGATAAGTGTTAATTCTTATGTGATAGATACTACCATAACACATGTCATTGAGTATCCTAAAGAATTCATCTGGGAGATATACTGAGTGTTTCTTTTGCTACATCCAGAAATATGTTAACCTAGTTTCAGTCAGTATATCTTAACATAGAGCAAACTAGACCAAGATACAAGAATACCGTTATCAAGGTCTCTAGTCAAACTATGTCGCTCTGTTGTACGAAAGTACGGACCTGTCACCTCTGGTTTGATTTTAGATTTGTTTGTCTCTAACCCTAGTCAAATTTAATCTTTAATGGAGTACAAAAGTACTTGAACATTTATTCATGATTTGACTTTAAAGATGGAATACAATAATCACACTCATTACATGGAAGTTATGCATGTATCCTGATCATAAGAGTATATCAAATGGGAAGCTACTCTGGTAATCATGAATAATAATTCAAAATGCACTTGTAAATTCTGATTGCTAGATGTTTATATGGACAAACATACCAATAATCGTCTTGAACTAATATTTATACCCGGTGATTTAAATATGCTAAGTAAATTTAAAGTTGGACAAATATACTGATAATCGAAATAACACTTGCTATTTCCTAATAACTATATGTTATCCTGATATGATCCTTAAGCAGACATATTACAATCTTATTCCCGATTTATTTTCCTTTTGGTATTCTTTACTTTTCATTTATAAAGAAAATTACAAAAATATTTTATTTCTATGTTGTTTTATTCAATATCACATATCTTGTTAAAGTCAAATATTGAAGATATAAAGGATGTTGGTTATTCTCCAAAGACTGTGAAGATAAATTCTATTGGAGAAGCTGCTAAAGATTGAGAGATGGTCATATAGTTTGAAGATCTTATTGTATGCAAAAGGTGTGTCAGTCACATGAATCTGGACATCAATATTCTGAAGACCATGCTATCTCAATGGGGGAGTTTCTAATTGTTTGAAGACATAGAGGAGTTTGTTGGTGAAGACTAAATGAAGCCTATTTGACCAAGCTGATGACATGGGGGAGTTTGTTGGTGCATTTCTGTGTGTCAGTCAGTTGGTCAATGTTCGTATTTGTCAAAGTCAATTAGTCTTACTATGTGATGTGATTAATGTGTATATTCAAGTCAGTGAATGAAATGTAATTATAGAATATACATAGAATATTGGTCATGCGACACAGAGCTTATGTCGCAATAGCGACATAATGCCTATGTCGCAGTGGGCTTGGCCTGCGACACAAGGCTTGTGTCGCAGGGTCCAGTATGTCTATAAATAGTGAAGTCAGATTTCATTTGTGGGTGGATCAAACCCTAAAGAAAGAGAGAGAGAGAGAGAGAGAGAGAGAGAGAGAGAGAGAGATTGTAAAGCTTATTCTTCAATTATTCATATATACAAAACGTTAGAGAAATTGTGCTTGTGATTCAATATACGTTCAATACTCGATTAGTTGGATTCCGCCCTTCTGATTGAGTCATACGATCTGATTAGGTCCAGCAAAAGGGTTCCTACATAAACAGTTGTAGACGCAGTGAGTGCATAATGAATCCTTGACCTCTGTAAGAAATTCAGCAGCTCCAAATATGGCTCAGCACTTGCTAAGGAAGTATCAATTAGTGCAATGGTGTTATGCCTTCCTTCAAACATCTTTGGGTCAGCCATCTGTAATCTATAAAAGTATAACAGTTTGTGCACGATAGATATGTTAAGTTCAATAGTTAAAAGACTCAGAATTAAAATATCATGACCGACTTAAAGTCTCAGAATAAAGTCTCTTATTAAAGTCTCATCCTAAGTTCGCAGGGTAAAGTCTCACTCTAAGTTCGCATGATAATTTTAAGACTAAAATCGCATAACAAAGTTTCAGACTAAAGTCGCAGAACAAAGTTTCAGACTAAAGTCGCATGATAAACTCTCTTAATAAGTTCGCGTAGAGTCTTTTAAATTTAAAGTCGCAGAAAGCTTTCAACTATAAGTTCGTGGACTAAGTTCGCGTAATAAGTTCTCAGACTAAGTTCGCAGACTAAGTTCTTGGACTAAGTTCGCGTGACGTACAGTCAATTTTGAATTTTAAGTACGAATCGCTTTAAAACCTTATAATTGATAGCAAACACATTACGTGCAGGCCGCATTTATCGAAGGTAAACAACATAAATCAGTTTAACCAATATTTCAATCGAAAATTATGATGTCATTTGAATAAAATCCTAACCTAAGAAGTTTCAATCAAATAAGCATAAAATACAATGAAAATAGAGATTAAAATGATTACCTTAAAATTAATCAGATAATACCGCACAAAGAGAAACAAATTGCAACTGATTTCCACGGTTTAAACTTGAAAATTTTTAATTTTTCAGTAAAGTCGCGGACAAGTTCGCACAAGCTTAATCACAAATGATTAAGATACAGTCGCGAGGGTTAAGTATTTATACTAATCAGCTTATGCGAACTTATCTTTAAAGTCGCACACGCGAACTTACTGATAAAATCGCATAAATAAAATCGCAAACTATAACTTGTGAAACTTTTATCACTTTGAACTTTTCGTTTTCCGGATGTGTTTCTTAAACAAGACTGTAAACGACTTTTGATCAAAAAATAACATAGAATACAAAATACAAACTTAAAGAAATCTTTTTATGAAGGAGATTTATATCTGATTAGGGATCAGATCAATATGAAACATGTTTTTATTAAGATCATCAAAAGTTCTAAGTTTGATTTGTCAGTAATTAATTTATAAGCTCACTATAAACATTTATAAAACAAATTTTCTAATTTTTAAAAGATAACAAACAAGATCTTTGCATTTCAAAAATAAAACCATCATATTTTTCAAAAATTCCTGAAAATTATAAACTGAACATCACAAATTATTTTAACCACTAACCAATGATCACACATTTTGAAATATTTTTCCTAATCATATATATCTACTTTTGAACATAACTAGCAGTGGATTATGTCTGACCACATTGAAGTGAATAACTTACATAGTTGTTTTGGACTTACATGCACATACGGACTCACAAGCCGACAACTATATACTGTGCATTCAGACATTTCACCAAAAAGCAAAATAGGATAATACTAATATGTACGATTTCTCGTATCTTTTGACTTTTAAGTTTTTTAGCACACCTGATTAAGAACTGCAACAACGGACTTATGTTCAGAATCAAGTACGTAAGTAACCGTTTAGGACTTACATGCAACAACGGTCTTACATGCCCCAGTTACATACTATGCCTCTCAAAGTATCAACCTATATGGCCTCATTGGCTGTTTTTGTTCAATATTTATATACATATATATATATATATATATATCTCATTTGGTATGATCACTGAAAATTGGCGTGTGAATGTTAAGAATATACTTTACTTTCTAATTTGAAAAATAATTCAGTCATAATTTTCAAAATGTAGACCCAGATGTTTTTCATTTAAAAATCAGAATGTAAGATTCAAAATTATTTACACGAGCCTACTGATACATCAAACAAAATACTTAAGATATTCCATTTTTATTCATATTTCCCTGATGTACTATCATTTCCCTGATTTTTACAAATAAAATCTCCCCCTTTTCTTAAAAATCGTTTTCGTTTTTTTTTTTTTCTTTTAAAAAGATGAAAAAACAATATAAGGAAAAATTGATCTAAGTCAGTTTTAAATCAAGTTCAAGATCTCGCATCCCAATCATTTTAACAAGTTACTCGAAGCGATTTTTTAGAAAAGCCTTTGTAAAAATATCAGCGTGTTGTTTTAAAGTATCAATTTGAACAAGGGAGATCAATTGCTTTTCATAACAATCCCGTATAAAATGATATCGAATTTCAATATGTTTTGTTTTTGAATGTTGTACTGGATTACGTGTTATGGAAATAGCAGCAGTATTATCAATATGGATAGGAGTTTTAGTAAGAAGTAAACCATAATCCCTCATTTGGTGCTGAATCCACAAAACCTGTGAACAGCAGCTCGAAGCAGCGATGTATTCAGCTTCAGCAGATGAAGTAGAAACAGTTGTCTGCTTTTTGCATTGCCATGAGACGAGTCGGTTTCCCAAATACTGACAGCCTCCTGTTGTAGACTTCTTGTCCATATTACAACCCCCATAGTCCGATTCAGAAAAAGCCGATAGCTGAAAATCTGCATCATGAGGATACCAAAAACCAAGTGATGGTTTGCCCTTAAGATAACAAAAGATCCGTTTTGCAGCTCGTAGATGAGAAGTTTTCGGAGATGCTTGATAGCGTGAACAAATAGAGACGGCAAACATTATGTCGGGTCGAGACGTCGTAAGATACATTAAAGAACCAATGATTGATCGGTATTCATGTTGGTCCGTATCTTCTTCCACAGGACAAGGTCCTAATTTGTGATTTACTTCTATGGGAGTTCCAACAACTTTGCGATCAACCATTTTAAATCTGTTCAAAATGTCGTTCACATATTTTGACTAGTGAATAAAGATTCGCTTCTCAGTCTGTTTAACTCTTAAACCTAAAAAGAAGTTCAATTCTCCCATAGAACTCATTTCAAACTTTGACTTCATGATTGTTTCAAACTCTTTACAAAGTTTGTCATCAGTCGACCCGAAAATAATGTCGTCCACATATATTTGCACAAGAAGCAAATCATCTTTAGACTTCTTTATGAAGAGAGTACTGTCAATCTGTCCTCTTGAAAAACCATTCTGTAACAAATGTTGAGACAAAGTCTCATACCATGCTCTTGGTGCTTGATGAAGACCATAAGGCTTTGTCAAGCTTATAGACATAATCTGGAAATTGATGGTCCTCAAAACCTGGAGGTTGACAAACATATACTTCTTCATGGACTTTTCCTTACAGAAATGCGCTTTTTTTTTACATCTAGCTGGTACACTTCGAATCTTTTAAATGCCGCATACGCAAGAAATATGAGAATGGATTCAAGACGTGCAACCGGAGCAAAGACTTCGTCATAGTCAAGGCCTTCAATTTGAGTGAAGCCCTGAACTACAAGTCTGGCTTTATTTCTCACAATAACTCCGCGATCATCCTTTTTCGTTCGAAACACCCAGCGAGTACCAATCGAGTGAACACCCTTAGGTAGCTTGACTAGGGTCCAAAATTCATCTTGACGAACTGTTGTAGTTCTTCTTGCATAGCCTCAACCCATGATGGCTCTTGCAAAGACATTTTTATATTTTTGGGTTCGATTTGAGATAAGAAACAACACTCCAAACTAGCAATTAAGCTTTGTTGAATATGATTCCGAGTCTGTACGCCGTCTTGTAAGTTTCCAATTATATTTTCTGAAGATAGTCTCGAATGCACTCGAAGATTAGGTACATTTGGAACAGTACTAGAATCAATTGTGGAATCAATGTTTGTTAAAGTTTCTTAGTGTGTAGGATATATGTGTTTAACAAATTTGTTAAACATATTGTAAATCAAGACCTATTGATTTGAATCTAGCCAAAATCAGGAACACGTCCCAAAATGACAAACAAGAGAATTATAACAATAATTCAGAGAGTTTTGTTTTCTTTTCTTGAAATCTGATTCCCCAAACTGAAAATGGCTGAACAAAAGCCTACAAAATTGTCAATTACAAAACTTCAAGAGCCTTAGAAAAATGGAGACTTTTAACTATAATTTAAGACTAATAAAAACATAATAAAACCACATTTTAAAACTGAAATTCGTTCACCATAAATTTCACCATGCAAACTTTAATCCACCAAGGTTACCATGCACACTCCACGGGTCATTGAGCTCAAACCAGCTTCGAACCCAATAGTAAGCGCCAACCCATCATCCAACAGCCCATCACCTTTCGGGCCTTCTTTATCCATGTATGTATCACCGACTTAAAGTCTCAGAAGAAAGTCTCTAATTAAAGTCTCAGAATAAAGTTCGCACTCTAAGTTCGCATGATAAGATTAGACTAAAATCGCATCACAAACTCTCAGACTAAAGTCGCATACTAAAGTCTCAGATTAAGTTCGCAGAATAAAGTCTCAAGTTAAGTTCGCATAGAGTCTTAGAATCAAAGTCGCATGATAAGTTCTCAGAATAAGATCACAGGATAAGTTCGCAGAAATTAAAGTCGCAGTCTATAGTCGCAGAAAGCTTTCAAGTATAAGTTCGCAGAATATAGTCGCACATAAAGTCGCATAACTAAAGTAGCGTGAACGAACAGTCAGTTTTCAATTTCAAGTACAAATCATATCAGAAACTTATAATTGACAACGAAAACACTACATCCAAAAACACGTTTGTTTTGGATGTTTAAGCTTGTAGCTTGAGGTTAATGTGGTTTTCTGCCACATTCCATTTGTACTTAATTTGTGAGTAATATATTTTATCGGGTAGATTACCCTTTACCCAAAAAAAAAAAAACACTACATCCAAGCCGTAATCATCAAGAAACAACATAATGTGTCACACTCCGCTAAAGCGGAAACACGAGATGTAACAGTACAATGATTTCACAATCGAAAATTACAAAAGATCACCGTTTAACGGTCTACAATTAAAACATTACATAACGTCTTACAAGCGTTTACAGCACAAAAGTAAATAATCTAAACATTCGATTACATCCAAAAGAGACAAAAATCGCGTAACGTTACAGCAGCATAGATCATATAATGGGTTTAGCTTCAATAGACAAGTTGTGACTAATTCCTGAAAAGCATGTAAAATAAACAGGTCAACTATGAAACATAGTTGGTGAGTACACAGGTTTTGTGAAATGAAGACCCTTTCCAAGAGTTTACAAATCTAATTTAAAAGTTTCACGTTACTACGTGATTAGTTTGCAAAAGTTTAGTGCCGAGGCTCATACAAAGACGATAATCATCCGATAAGTTCTTAAAATCAATTTTTAGGATAATCAAATGCTATTGTGCGAATAATTATGAAGTAATTCATTATAACTAGGCGGCTCATTTAAGAGCGAAACTCATTTGATAGTTAAATTCATTTGAGATTCGATGTGTTGTCGCAAAAGAGGTTTAATTAAGTACGAGATTCATTAAGGAGCGATTCCCTTTTTGTACTCAATTAAAAGTCGTGATTCATTTATAACGCCGCACTCATATTTTCAAAGGAATATTCAATTCACGTTTATAAAACTCAAGATATAGTGTTTAATATGTTCAAGTTATGTCTATAAAACTCATAATGTAGTATTTATTAAGTTCACGTTAGGTTTATAAAGTCAATGGATCATCAAATCAATATCAAAACGTTTATAACCTCGACGGATTATTATGTCGAAGTTCATAAGAATGCGAGGCGTCATTATGAAACTACGTTTATCATATTCCAAGACCACAATGATCTAATATAAAACTCAGGTTATAGAAATTATAGTTTTAAAGAAATATCATTTTAAATGACAAGTCATTGTAAAGCTCGGGTCGTAAGTTTATTGTTTCAAAGAAATATTGTTTCAAATGACAAAGTCATTGTAAAGCTCGGGTCGTAAGTTTATAGTTTCAAAGAGTTGTCATCTCAAATGTCAAAACGTTATACGTTTATAGTCGTTTATGAATTTCTATGCTATTACGTTATAATGTCTATAGTCACGATGATTTATTATGCTTGAGTCCACAACCAAACCTACAACCGATAAACCTTTGCCCCAAAGAGAGATGCCCTATCGTTAGCATTTAGGATGATGGGAGGCACTCACGTGGCCGCGTGAGTGGGGAGGTGGTCTCGCTCCCAAATAGTACTATTCATATGCATCATTTGGCTCATATAGAGTTAATGGTCGTGTAGATATACCGGGGACTTTAGATACGATAGAAAACAAGCATATAATCATGTTCGTATAAACTTCAAACATTCAAGAAGTTATTCGTAATCAATATGACATTTTAACCATGTCAAGTATTCGAAAGTAAGCATAGCATATAGCATAGCATAGCATTTGTAAATCAAGGATAACATTTGTAAAACGAGCATAGTATAAGCAAAGCATTCGTAAATCAAGTATAGCATAAGAATAGTATTTGTAATCCAAATATAGTAGTTAAATCATATAGCATGCTTTTTACCCCAAAACATTTAAGTAAAACGTTAGTGAGCGTACGGAAGAGATGTAATGCGCGTTTCGACCGAGAGTGACTCCTATCCAAGACCTACGAATACAAGGTTCCTAATTAGATTCTCGACTAATATGGTTTGTTAAGATTGCTTAGCTAGTCAATTATGTTACAAAGTGCCGTTAGAGTTGATTTGTTGTTTAATTATCGTTGTCGGTAATTACTCGGGTTGTGATCAAAATAATGGATACATATGAAAACAGATTCCAAAAATTACCAAATTTGGTATACAACATACAATATGATTCAAAAAATTTCTTTGAAAATTTGGAGATTTTTAGACTTACAGATTATTTTTAATCAATTAATGTCTAAAAAGTGTGATAAATATGGGAAAAATAGTATTTATTCAAGAAAAATTCTGAAATTTTTACTAGATCAGTTTAACTCATATTTTAGGTTCGTGTAAAATTTTCATGTCGTTTTGAGCAATGGAACTTTGGTTCCCAACTTTATGTGTTTAAACAAGACGTAAATCGGAAAACGTATCAAATCACTTCCAATGTGTGTCAAATTTTGAGGATATTTTCTGTGGAAAATGACACAGGAATTTTCCCATATTTTTTTGATGTCAAAAAGCATATTTCATGAATATTTTTCCTTTTTATAGACTTTATTTGTATTTAAACTAGGAAAAATACTTATGTTTTTCCAAAAATTCACATTTTTATTTTCAAGGTTCTTTTCATGATCATTTTGGTGTGTTTTTCACTACCAACGATTTTTAGACCTCATCCAATGATTGAAGCCTTTTCTTTTATGCATGTACATGTGTTTTACATAAACATAAACATATTTTAACATTTTAAACCATTTATTCTAGCAATAACATCTAAACAAACTCTATAACATCAAAAAGTCAACTTTTCGGTTTGATTTTCAGTTTGATCATAGGTTGCCCTTTTGTTTTAACACTTAAACAAGTGTAAGTGAACCTACAAACCATCAAGCCTTGTATGAGAATTTTAGCCATGAAAAAGGAATAAAATCCATGTTTTTACAAGAATCAAAGTAGGAAATTGCAAGAATGGAAGCTAGAGATGGTGTTCATACCTTAGAAAGTTGGTTTAGGTGTATGAACACCTTCAAAGAGATGATTTAAGGATGGATATTCTCTGGATTTTAGTGTGTGTTATGTGTTTTCTTGAGAGAAAATGAGAGAGTGAAAGAGTGAAAGAGTGTAGGTAATGATTTTGCATGGAATCAATTAAGGGGAGTGGAGTTTTGTAAGAAAAAGAAGGCATTTGAGTGGGGGAATGGGAGGTCCGGTTTTTGGCTTAAAAAGAAGAGTTTTTATTTTATTTTTTTGTTAAAATATAATGTGTATTAGTTGTGGTATTTATTTGTATTAAAATTGTACAAGTCTTGTACATTTAAAGGCTTTAAATTGTGTTGTTTTAATGCTTAACATTTGGGTTATAAAATTTGATGTTATAAATTTCTAAAATAAATTGTATTTAGATTGTTTATAATGGGTTTTCAAGTATTATTTTGTCGGATTCGAGTTTCATTTATTTGATTCGAGTCGCGTTTGCCGAGTTACGGAATTTCGGTTAACTCCGATTTTTGTGATGTTTTTATGGTTAAAGTTTGATCATGAAACTTTATCTTATAAGTTTATAACACTCATCAAAATGTATTTGACTCAATCACGATTGACATTCGCGAGTTAATTAACCGATTTTCGGTTGCGTTCACTGAGTTACGGAATTTCTGGTTAAATTCTGATTTTTGCGATATGATAAATATTTTGTGATGACTTATGAAATTTAATTTCATTTTTTTCTTTGGCACTTTGTAACCTAATTTTGTGTTCCTCACAGTCTTAAAGTCCGCTGAGCAATCTCCTAGAACGTTACGCAATTTCGGTAACTTACGGTTTCGGGACTTAAGGAGTCGTAACTTAGACTTTTCATTAGGATTTTAGAGTGCTGTAAACGTAATTAGATAGAGTAGGAATTTAAGTTCGTTAATGACCTGAGATGTTTGACGGTTGTCTCATAATGTATACGTTTTAACCCATGATTCAATCATAAACACATGACGTCATTTAGAAAAACCCTAATCCGAATGAGTTTTAATCAAATGATCATGAAATACAGTAAATCAAAGGCTAAAAGTAATACCTTAAATATATCTGATAAAGATGAACAAGTAGCAACTGATCGCAACTGATTTCAACGGTTGTAAATCGAGAATTTTGAATTTTTGGTAAAGTCGCATAAATCGCTGGAGTATAGTCGCATATAAGGTCGCACAAGCTTAATCGGAAATGATTAAGATATAGTCGCGAGGTTAAGTATTTATACTAATCAGTTTATGCGAACTTACCTTAAAGTCGCAGATGCGATCTTATTGATAAGTTCGCACACTGTAAAGTCGCAGACTATAACTTGTGTAACTTTTATCATTTTGAACTTTTCGTTTTTCGGATGCGTTTCTTAACCAAGATTTTAAACAACATTTGATCAGAAATAACATAGAATATAAAATACAAATTTAGAGAATAAAAGATCCTTTTGTGAAGGAAATTTGTATCTGATTAGGGATCATATCAGTATGAAATATGTTTTTATTAAGAACATCAAAAAGTTATAAGCTTGATTTATCAGTATTTAATTTATAAGCTCAATGTAAACATTTATAAAACAAATTTTCTAACTTTCAAATGATAACAAACTAGATCTTTGCATATCAAAAATAAAACCATCATATTTTTCAAAAATTCTTGAAAATTATATACTGAACATCACAACTTATTTTAACCACTAACCAATGATCACACTTTTTGAGATATTTTTCCTAACATTTATATCTATTTTTGAACATAACTAGCAGTGGATCATGTCTGAGCACATTCAAGTGAATAACGTACATAGTTGTTTTGGACTTACATGCACATACGAACTTACAAGCCGGCAACTATACACTGTACATTCAAACATTTCACCAAAAGAGGAAAATAAGATAATACAAATATGTACGTTTTTCGTATCTTTTGACTTTTAAGATTTTTAGCACACTTGATTAAGAATTGCAACAACGGACTTACATTCAAAATCAAGTACGTATGTAACTATTTAGGACTTACATGCAGCGACGGTCTTACGTGCCCCAGTTACACACTATGCCTCTCAAAGTATCAACCTATGTGGCCTCATTGGGTCTTTTTGTTCAAATATTTATACATATTATATCTCATTTGTATGATCACTAGAGATTGGCGTGTGAATGTTAAGGATATACTTTACTTTCTAATTTGAAAAATAATCCAGTGACTGTTTTCAAAATGTAGACCCAGATGTTATTCATTTAAAAATCAAAATATAAGATTCAAAATTATTTACATGAGCCTACTGATATATCAAACAAATTACTTAGGATTTTTCATTTTATTCACATTTCCCTGATGTACTATCATTTCCCTGATTTTTTACAAACCAAATCCCCTTTTCTTAAAAATCATTTTTTTCTTCTTAATAACAAGAAAAAGCAATATAATAAAAAGTTATCTAAGTCAGTTTTAAATCAAATTCAAGATCTCGCAACCCGATCATTTTAACAAGTTCCTCAAAGCGATTTTTCAAAAACGCCTTTGTAAAAATATCCGCGTTTTGTTTTAAAGTGTCGATTTGGACCAAGGAAATCAGTTGCTTTTCATAACAATCCCGTATAAAATGATATCGAATTTCGATATTTTTTGTTTTTGAATGTTGTACGGGATTGTGTGTTATGCAAATAGCAGCAGTATTATCAATATGGATATGAGTTTTAGTAAGAAGTAAACCGTAATCTCTCATCCGGTGTTGTATCCATAGAACCTGTGAACAACAACTTGATGCGGCGATGTACTCAGCTTCGGCTGACGAAGTGGAAACAGTTGTCTGTTTCTTACACTGCCATGAGACGAGTCGGTTTCCCAAGTACTGACATCCTCCTGTGGTAGACTTTTTGTCCATATTACATCCTCCATAGTCCGAATCGGAAAAGGTTGAAAGCTGAAGATCTTCGTCTTTTGGATACCATAACCCGAGTGATGGTTTTCCCTTGAGATAACAGAAGATTCTTTTCGCAGCTTTAAGATGAAAAAGCTTCGGACAAACCAGATATCTTGAACAAACTGATACAGCAAACATTATATCCGGTTGAGACGCCGTAAGATACATTAATGAACCAATTATCGAGCGATATTCGTGTTGGTCCGTATCTTCTTCTTCAAGCGAAGGCCCTAATTTGTGATTCACATCTATGGGAGTTCCAGCAATTTTGCAATCAACCATTTTGAATCGGCTCAAAATGTCGTTCACATATTTCGATTGATGGATGAAGATTCCCTTCTCTGTCTGTTTAACTTGTAAACCTAAAAAGAAGTTCAATTCTCCCATGGAACTCATCTCAAACTTTGACTTCATGATTGTCTCAAAATCTTTACAAAGATCATCATTCGTCGATCCGAAGATAATGTTGTCCACATAAATTTGTACAAGAAGCAAGTCTTCATTAGACTTCTTTATGAAGAGAGTACTGTCAATTTGTCCTCTGGTAAATCCGTTTTGAAGCAAGTGTTGAGACAAGGTCTCGTACCATGCTCTTGGTGCTTGATGAAGACCATACAAGGCTTTGTCAAGCTTATAGACGTAATCAGGACATTGATGGTCTTCAAAACCAGGAGGTTGACATACATATACTTCTTCATGAACCTTTCCGTACAAGAACGCGCTTTTTACATCCAGTTGGTACACTTTGAATTTCTTAAATGCCGTATATGCGAGAAATAAGCGAATGGATTCAAGGCGTACCACCGGAGCAAAGATTTTGTCACAGTCAAGGTCTTCAATTTGAGTGAAGCCTTGAACTACAAGTCTGGCTTTATTACGCACAATAACTCCACGATCATCCTTTTTCGTTCGGAACACCCAGCGAGTACCAATAGAGTGAACTCCTTTAGGTAGCTTTACTAGGGTTCATACATTCATCTTGACGAACTGTTGTAACTCTTCTTGCATAGCCTCAACCCACGATGGCTCTTGCAAAGCCATCATTTTTGGGTTCGATTTGTGATAAGAAACATGACTCCATACTAGCAATGAAGCTTTGTTGAACACGATTTCGAGTCTGTACGCCGTCTTGCAAATTCCCAATGATATTTTCTGAAGACTGTCTCGAATGAACCCTTAGATTGGATACATTAGGAACAGTATTAGAATCAATGGTAGAATCAAGGTTTGTGAATGTCTCTTCAGTAAGATCACCATGAGTGCTTGCATCAATTGAAGAATCTTCTAATTCAGACAAGGTTTCTTGAAAATTCTCATCATTTTCAGGTAACACTTGCTCCTCAGTGGGTTCAGTAGTAACAGGTGGTGGGACAGAAGATGACGAAGCAATGTCACCTGATTTAGGATAAACAATCTGTTCATAAAGTAATTCAATAACATCATCAGCAGCTTCAGGAATGTTGAAGGATTTGAACAACAAATCATAATCAAATAACGAGTCAGGTCCTTTGCCTTAAAGAGGATCTAGATGTCGAAAACATTCGACCTCAAAGTGTTCTTCAATGCAACCTGTAGCTTTATTGAAAACCCGTTTATTTGGTGAATTGACTGAATAGCCAAGAAAATATCCATCACTGGACTTCTCACCAAATTTTGACAAATCTTTAGTCTTCAAGAAGGTACACGGACAACCGAATGGTTCCAAAAACTTTAAATTTGGTTTTCGATTATTAAACAACTCGTAGCAAGTCTTTTGTTGTTTCTTAACCGTCAACACTCGATTCAGTACAAAGCATGCCATATTGACCGCCTCAGCCCAGAAAGTAATAGGTAATTTAGAATCCGAGAGCATGGTCCTGGCAGCTTCAATGACAGTTCGATTTTTCCTTTTAGCCACCCCATTTTGTTGCGGGGTCCGTGAAGCACTGAACTGATGATGTATACCTTTTTGTAAACAGAATAGTTCCAGATTATGGTTCTTAAATTCCGTGCCATTATCACTTCTGAGCATCTTTATCTTTAACCACACAAATTCTCCAATTTAAGAAACAAAAACTTCAAAATTTCTGAGGTTTCATCCTTAGATTTAAGGAAATATACCCAAGAAAATCTAGAATAGTCATCTGTCACTACTAAGCAATAAGATTTTCCAGCAAGACTTCTGACATTGATAGGACCAAAAAGATCCATATGCAGAAGTTCCAATGGAAGCTGAATAGAATTAACTTTCTTTGACGAATGAGACTTCTTAATCTATTTTCCCTTCTTACATGAAATACAATGATCGGTAATGGAAAATATTTGTTTAGGAACTTCTTCCACAAGATCATGTTTGATTAAAAAATTCATTTTCTGAAAATGGATGTGACATATTTTTCGGTGCCAAAGAAGAGAATCTCGTTCGGATGCTTTTGATAACAAACATGTGAAATCTGAAAATACTGAGACATTTCTCATATCGAGAGCATAGATATCCTTGCGACGTGGAACTGTCATTATGATCCACTCTTCTGGAATAACAAATCCAGGTTTGAGAATCATACATTCTTTATCAGTGAAAGCTGTGACGTACTTTTTATCACACACTTGAGACACACTAAGAAGATTATTGATGCGTGTATGGACCGGAATAAATAGGAATTAGTGTGTAGGATATATGTGTTTAACAAATTAGACCTATTGTCCCAAGATCAGGAACACGTCCCAAGATGACAATCAAAAGAATTATAACAATAATTCAAGAGAGTTTTGTTTTGTTTTGTTCAAAATTTGATTCCCCAAACTAAAAATGGCTAAACAAAAGCCTACAAAATTGTCGGTTACAAAACTCCAAGAGCCTTACAATAATGGGGACTTTAACTATAATTTAAGACTAATAAAAACATAATAAAACCACATTTTAAAACTGAAAATTCGTTCACCATAAAATGCATCATGCAAACTTTAATCCACCAAGGTTACCATGAACACTCCATGGGTCATTGAGCCCAAACCAGCTTCGAACCCAATAGTAAGCGCCAACCCATCACCTTTCAGGCCTTCTTTATCCATGTATGTATCATCCCCTCCCCCTTTGAAAGGAATTGACCTCAATTCAGCAAGACCATCATCATCAAGATAGGGTGAAAGATCTCCCACGTTAAAAGTAGCATGCACCCCATAATCTCCGGGTAACTCCACCTTGTATGCATTATCATTCACACGTGCAACCACCTTGTAAGGATCTTCAGCTCTTGGCATCAATTTGTTCTTACGTTTGCTTGGAAAACGGTCTTTTCTCAAATGCACCCACACTAAATCACCATCAGCAAACACCCGAGGCTTCCTACTTTTATTGGATTTCTGTTTGTAAGCTGCATTAACAGCCTCAATACGATTACGAACTTGTTCATGCAACTTCATCATAGATTTCAGCTTAGCATTAGCATCCTTGGGAACCAACTCCTCCTTTGGCAATGGGATCAAATTTAATGGCAAGTAGGGATTAACTCCATATCATCCAGCCTTGGGATTGAAAACGATATTTGATGGTAATGTTATTCACCGCCCTACTATCAACACACATTCGCCACGTTCCATCCTTCTTAGGTACAAGCAAAACAGGTACAACACACGGGCTTAAGCTTTCACGCACATAACCTCGGCTCACAAGCTCATCAACCTGTTTTTGTAACTCCTTTGTTTCCTCCGGATTACACCGATAAGCAGCCTTATTAGGTAATGGTGCTCCCGGAATAAGATCTATCTGATGTTCAATGCCACGGATAGGAGGCAAACCGGGTGGTAAGTCATCGGGAAACACATCTTGGTATTCAACTAACAAATTAGCAATGGGGCTGCCCTCCGTCAAATTCACGTTCTCCATAGAATTCTCCTTGGACACCAGCAAATACACCATTTCTCCAAAATCAAGAGCTTGCTCAACCTCCCGTTCACTAACCGATTCTTTCACTTTCCAAACTTTTGCTGTTTTAGAAACTTGTTTGGTAATTATGTTATTATCAAAGTTTGACACAACACTCTTGGATTTTACAGCAACATTTGAAGATATAGAAGATGCTATTAAAGATTTTCTTTGAAACTTTTTCATTTCTATTTTCTTCAATTTTTGTTTGTAAAACCACAAACAATTTCTAACAACATGGCCTCGAACGCCACAATAATAACATGACCTATGTTCAAAAGTAGATTTTGAATCACCAGGTTTCTTAGGTCTATTAGACAAACAACATTGATGTGTACGTTTTGAAGAATGAGAAGTTGATTTTGATTTAGCTTTAGCAGAGGATTTATCTGTTTTAGCAACCTTCACATTTTCTTGTGTACATCTCGAAAGATGTGAAGTTGCTTTTGTTTTGGCGTTAGTAAAAGATTTATCTTTTGTAGCAATCTTCACATTTTCTTTTGTAGATCTCGAAAGATGTGAAGGTGCTTTTGTTTTGTCTTTAGCAACAGTTTTAACTTTTGTAACAACCGTTACATTTTCTTTCTTATCCCAAACATTTGGTTTGACAATTTGTGAAAGAATATTTGATGCTTTTTGATTGGAAGATTTAGATGAGCATAATTTTGAAACTAAAGTCTCAGATGGTAAGACTTTATCAACCGTTTTCAAATTCTTTTTAGAATTTAGTTTTGAAAAAGATATATCATCAACTTCAGTGGTGATAATATAATTTTCTAGTTTGATATTTGTTTTCACAATTATTTGCTCATCAAATTCTTCCTCAATACTGATTGGAGCATCAGGATCAACAACTTTTGCACAAACAAAATTTTTGGAAGATACAACTTCTTGAATTTCAGCAGTAGCCGGCATTTGGGTATATATTTTTAGAGGAGGAACATTATGATACCCAATGCCAGTTTTAGATTTAGTATCTTTATTCTGTGCATTCAAGATTGTATCAAGAACCATAGAAGAGGCTGAAAGATTTGAAATTTTTTTTTTGTACATCAGAATTTCACTTTGATTGTCAGCTAATTCTTTCCTTTGAAGATCCATATCTGTTAGATAGACATTTATTGTAGCTTGTTGATTCAAAATCTTGTTCTTTAACAATTGAATTTCATCATATGAAGATTTAGATCTTTCTTCATATAACTTTTCATCTGTTTTCAAAACTCGTTTTGCGAATTTTAGCTCTTCAATATTATCTAACAGATTTTGATTCTGATCTTGATACAATTTAAGTTTAGATTGAAATTCAACACAAGATAAGCAAGCATTCTTAAATGGTTCTGAATTGACCTCAGTTATGTCGGCCATAAAAGCAGATTGATTCAGTGAATAAGGAGCTTCTTCAACATGATTACTCTAGTCGTAATGATGATCAGTAGTGGAGACTAGAGCAGCTGAACTTTTCCCATTTTCTTGCTATGTTGAAGTGTTGTTACTTGAATACGATCTGGATGGACTAGGCTTAGTATATCCCGAAGCAGGTTGCTTAGCCTTTTCACATTCACGTGAAAAATGACCAAGATTTTGGCAGTTATAACACCGAACTTTGCTTTTGTCAAAGCCAAGTCCTTGTTTTGAATTATTTCCTACTTGAGCCCGACCAGTTCGTTGTAAGAACTTTTTCACTCGTCTGGTCAACATAGCCATGTTCCATTTCATATCCATTTCTTCAAGATCATCTGGATGAATCTGATCGTAATCTTCTTCAGTAAGATCAAGATTCACAGCAGCTCCGGATAGAAATCCTTCATACGAACTCAGAAAAGCATGGAAAACACCTAGATGATTTTCAACTGCTTTTGAAGTTGATGCAACATTTACCTGTGGAATAAAAGAAGGTTTGTTCGAACATTGAACACAGTTAACACAAGAATTAGTATTAACTTCCTGTTTCTCAGTTGGTATGTCCAAACCAGATAGTAATGCAATTTCTCCTGATTCTTTAGCAGAGATATCACTATATAGACTTGGATCCTGTACAATGTTTACTTGGATCCTGATTCTCTGGTCTGCATATCAAGTTCATAAGCTTGAAGTTTCCCAATAAGCTCGTCTAATGACCAATCAGACAAGAAGGAATTTTCTTCCAGTAGCATAACCCTAACATTCCACTTCTTTGGCAAAGCGTGAAGTAACTTCTTGTTGATCACAATATCAGCCAAGGCATCTACCTCTCTTAGCTCACAGATAAGAAGAGAGAATCTAGAGAGCAGCTCATCAAATGTTTCATTCGGAAGTTGGGAAAACAAATCGAATTGTTTCTTAAGCAATTCCTGACGGCTTTGCTTATACTGATCATTGCCTCCAAACCTAGTAGCAATGGCTTCCCATAACTAAAAAGTAGTCTGCTTCTTTTTAAACAACATCATCACTTCTCGATTCAAACACATCGTAATTGCTGCATACGCTTTCTTCTCTTTTTCATAATCCTTCTTTTTATCTGGTGTCATCAAGTCTATAGTCTTAATGTGACTACCACCTCGTTCAGTTCTCTCAACCATATGAGCAACATACTTCTTTGTTAAGTATACTAACAGTTCCGGATCATTGAAAGCAATGTAATTCTCAAAACGATATCTCCAGTTAGCATAATCACTAGATTTAAGAAATCTGGGTGGTTTATTAGGCGTACCGGTTTCGTTATCAAATTTAATCATCGCACTCATATTATAAGACATCATTTTTATTATTTTTGAAAGTATTTTGATTTAAAAAGTAATAAAGTCTCAAAATCTAATTATGCGAACTTACTATGCGAACTTAAGGTAATGCGAACTTACTATGCGACTTTAAGGTAAAGTCGCACGTCTGATGATAAGTTCGCTAAGCACGCTCTAAAATAAAGTCGAACAAATAAGGTATCAGACTAAGATCGCAAGAAGGAGAAGTATGCGATCTTAAAGTTAAGTTCACAGATGCGACTTTAAGATAAAGTTGCAGAGCGTACTGAAACTTTAAAAAACTTGATGAAATACGAGTTTAAAGCTTGAATTGATTGTACCAAAGTATGTAGGTACTTCTAAGCAATACACAGCGACTTTAGTAAGGTCGCAGAAGCTTAAAATCGCAGTTCCAACCTTCAACCGAAATACGTCCGTACACGGAATCAAAATTCACTTGTAAATTTGATTTAAACTTGATGAAAACTAATGCTGAGATCAAACCGAAACACTCTGAGTCATATTCATCAATCTTCAATCGTAAAATTCGAAGAACATCAAAGTCCGTACAAAAACCGAATGTGACGTCACTCTGTGATCAAACAAATTCGTTTTAATCCATGAATTACACCGTGTAATCGATTAATACAGTGTTTAATGATATTCAGTAAATCAATTCTTCAATCACATCAATTAGAAACAGTCACAGTAGATTGAATTTGATAAAACTTCGAATAACCAAAACTTCAATCGCTCAATTCACTTAGTATACAATTGTAAAACCTAATTCAGCTCTGAATTCTAGAATTTCAGTTAGTTACAAATGAAGAACAAAACAGCCTATTTATAGAAACAATTTGCGACTATACTAACCTGCGACTGTAACCTTAAAGTCACATTTGCGACTCTAACATTAAGTTCGCATACTAAAGTCGCATAAACAAAAACTTTGTTTTCTAAGTCTTTTAATCAAGATTCTGACACTCTATATGCATCAACAGGAGAACGTGGTGGTGCAAGAGCAAACATTTGCTTTCTTGAATATACAAAAGATTGTGTTTTAGCAGATTCCGATTGTGTCGGTTTCGAAACTTTTGTTGGCTTTTGAGATCTTGAAACCGATCTTCTGGTTCGTTCAAAGAATGTGGAATTACAACAATCAACCTTTTGATGATCGAAAACTCTCGTTGATTGTGATTTCTTATAATACTTCTTATTCTTTTGTAGAGAATAAGTAGTTTGGAAGATTTATCCGGGTAACTCTTATTAGGTACCTTGACTTGTGGGTCTGTTGAGAGAGAAACCTTAGTAACTTGCTCTCGAAGATCGTGAATAGTCTTTAATGCAAGTTCATGATCTTCTTGAAGTTTACTTACTGCTGTTTGTTGATGCTCAAGCTCTAAAATCCGCTTTTCAAGTCTGACGATTTTTGAACACATTTTTTTACGTTCATTCTCCATGTTAAGTATTTGTAATTGGAAGGATTTAATCTCTTTTTCCTTCTTTATCAACAACTCTATCTATTCGTCTTGACTCTTCTTCAATTTATAATATTTTCCAAATCTTTCTTGAATTGCTTCCCAAAGCTCAAAAGTTGTTTCTTTTTAGTGAAAAGCATCAATGCATCTCTTGATAGACACTTAGTGAGTACCGCGTAAGCTTTTCTCTCCTTTTCATAATCTTTCTTTTCCTCCGGGGTCATTAAACCAACAGGCTTATTGTAATTATCACCCCTATCAGTTCCAACTATCGGTGGAGGAATATACTTCTTTGTTAGATAAACTAACAACTCCTGATCAATATATCTTTCAAATTGATTACGCCAATTTGCGTACTCACTAGGTTTAGCAAATATTGGTGGTTTGATAAGAGTACCAATCTCATTACCCACCTTCTGCATTTCCTTCGGATTTGAGAAAGCCATGCTTAATAAAATAATCATTTTTCCCTCCAAAAATTTTGGAAAATTTCTCAAGTACAACGAAAATTTTGTCAAACTAAAATTAGTCAACGGGAGGCTTAAATGCAAAACAAAAAATTTCATTTTTTTTTTTTTTTTTTTTTAGTATGCGAACTTACTATGCGACCTTAATAGTAAAGTCGCACAATAAAGTCTGATGATAAGTTTGCTAAGCAAGGTCTAACAATAGTGTCGCACAAATAAAGTCTCTGACTAAGGTCTCACAATAAGGTCGTAGATATAAGTTCGCAGAAGCTGATAGTGTCGTAGGTACTGTTCATCATCTTCACCAAATCTGAGCTTAGATCAAAACTTGAAATATAAACCTGTAATTGATTCCTGTATGATCTTCAACACTAGTAGAACATTTTGATCAGTTGAATTGATCAAATTCAATCTCAAACTCCATCTATCTGCATTTAACCGCAAATTTCATTCAAATACCCATTTTGACTTTTCTTTCAAATTGAAGCTTGATTCATTCACAAATTCGAATCACCTATAGGCTCTGATACCACATGTAGTCCGTGTACTTAGGATCTGATTCGAATCATCAATTAAACCGTGCAGAATCTGAATTTAATTGATTGAATGATGAACGAGATTGAATCAAGTGAATAACTTCTTGTATATTGATATTCAATAACGATTACAAGTGTATACAAAATGATCTCAATTGAATCTGTTACAAATAAGCTCTCACGAAAAAACTCTAACTCTAAATGACATTTTGCTGCTGTATTTATACTAATCAGCCTAGACCTGCAACACTACTTGCGACTTTATGATTAAAGTCGCATTTTGCAAGTCTGAGACACTAAAGTTAGTGTCGCAATTAGTGTCGCAATCATACAAAATCAAGCTAATTTCTAAACAAGCTGATTGTCACACAGATATGTATCAACAAACCCTAAGAAAATAGCTCAACTGATAACTTATACATTAAAAATCGAAGAAAACGAACGTTTCAACTTAAACCGGCAAAATAGAAAACTTAAGGATTAAAAATGCCAATTTAAAACTATGAGGAAAATCAAGTACCTCCTGAAAATTAGGGGACTGTATTTTAAAAATATATATCGAGTTATGATAAGTGTATAAATCGAGAGACCGTTAAAAACGAAATTATAACGAGTCAAATCGTATTATAACGACAAAAAGTCATATAAATGAATTGTATAACTTATAGCGTTATAAAAATATAGTCTATGAATAGATGTCCTGATTATATTACTTGGAGTATAACTCCCGAACTTAAAAACCAAGTTAACAAAGCCGTAAATCTTGAATCAAATATAATCGAGACAATATATATATACATAGAATTGAACGTCAACGCTAGTGATATATTATGAATAAAAATGTAGTAAGTTGACTTGAACATTTTAATTATTTTGAAAACCAATAAAGATCACAACGTATCGCTTTCACCTATAATGGCATTTAAAAACTCTAATTGGGTGAACAACTAGCATAGACGAACCGTTAAGTCGTCTATATTTATTAACTCAACCTCGTGCGTTTAGGACACTAAGAGGCTTACTTGGACATTTTTACTGAAGCTATTTTTGCTAGCACGCTCGAACTCAGGTGAGTTCACAGCCCCGCTTTTACCGTTTTAATGCTTACAAGTATTGGAATGAAAAACATATAAATTGATTTATGCGATTACCTGACGACGTATCTTTATGGGAAACTAGGTTCTGACAATTGTAGTGCATAAGTCCTTGCTTACAATACGATAACCATTATTTAGATGATGCTAACCACTTAGTATACGGATAGTGCTATCGCGGTGACGTCCCTCCCACTGTTTGTAGTTAGTCGCGCTAGCTAGCGACGTTGTTTCGCATCGAGGATTGTATACTCAACCGGTCCAAGGCAAACGATTCATTGTATGTTGTGGTTTGGTTATAGGCTTAGTTTCGACATATTAACTCATAGAACTTGCAAACCTAATGGGGGATCATAGTCAGTGGTTTTAATCAAGAATAATCTTACAATAGGCATTCGATGCCACTTTTAAATTACTGATGATTTTTACTAAATGATTGCTTATGATTGAGTCATTAAACCTGTGAATTCACTCAACAATTATGTTGACTTTTTATAAATATGTTTTTCAGGGAATTAGCCATGCCATAAGTTTCATGCATATTGGGACCGTACCTACCACGATGAATTAGGATGCCACATTTTGAATTAAAACAATGGGATTATTTATAATATTAACTGACTTGTGGTTTTATTTATGAAATCCCGAAACTTATATTTTGTGAAACGATGTATTCGATAACATTACTCTTTTGACGGTTTGAATTACCGTAATATTGTAAAAACTATAATTGGCATCTTAATATATTATGTTCAGCGATAATCATACGCTCTTGATGAACTGTGTATTCGATCGCCGTCGCCCCCAAAAGCTTCCACATTATTAACTGTATGTATTTAAATTTGGGGGTGTGACAACTCTTATCAAGCGAGTTAGATATTTTGGGAGTCACAAAAGTTAAAGAATGGGAGGAGCTACCACTAGGCTTTCGCTCAGGAGACTTTGGAAAAAGTCTCAGATTGACAGGCCTAGGGTTTGATGTAGATCTAACCTTAGATGTATAGTTATAATTTGAATTACGATAATTCCTATTATTACTATTTTGGTTGAAAAACTATTATTTGAGGTTTGAAAACGTTGTGGAGTTTCTGATCTAATAGATTGTCGAGAGGAGCTTCCTATAACATGAGTAGTGCTCCTTGAACTATCACTAGTCAAGAACTGCACTGGTTTAAACAATGGTTGAGATCTTTGAAAACTAGGAGTCTTACTAAAACCCAACTTGTTTCTACCCGAATTAGCAGCATTTTCCTTAATATTAATTTTAATTTGCTCGTTAAAAATGCTTGCCATTCTTTTATTAACGCTAGTCATCTCAGGTGTCAGAACTGACTTTGCCTGAGACGAACTAGATTAAATAGGTGATTGGTCTTTCTTCACCTGCGACGATTTACCACCTTTACCCTTATTTGGACACATACTTGCTACGTGTCCCTTCTGATGGCACACGAAGAATGAACGTTTCACTAAGGCTTTCTTAGGAGCCTTGTGATCCATTTGATGATCCAAATCAGGTAAAGTGAGAGAGGAGACCAGTTCTATTTGTTTTCCCTTATCCTTTTTAATATTATCATGTTCAGGTGTGGGTGAAACAAATTTAGCTATTGTTGTAGACTCCTCTTTTACTGATTTTACTTCCATTACACCATCGTTTTCAAAAGTTACTTTCTCTTTAGGAATTGGTGTCATGGAAGTCTCAGTTAACTGTGACTCTATTTCATTAATTGTCTCAGCTCACTCTGGTTTGACAAAATGCATCAACTCAGGAACTGCTGATTGATTAGTAGGGTCATTTACGTTAGACAGCTCAATTTCAACAGATATGAATGTGTAATTATGATTAAACGGTGGAGGGATTTCAGTGTATCCCATTCCACGGTAATCTCTGGGTTGTTTCTGAACACTTAGTTCAAGTTTTCTATTAAGATCTTCAATCCTAACCTTAGCATCTGCTAACTCCTTTTCCTTTTCAGAAGATTGTCTAGTTAAGTCGAACACGTGTTCACGAGCTAAATCAATTATTTGACTCTGCTCGTTAACTTTGTCTTTTAAAACTTTTAAATCTTCTTTATCATATTTAGATTTATTGGTTAGCTCATAATTTCTCCGTCTTAAAACAGTGTTTTCTTCTTTTAAATTATTAAGTTGAGCCGTCATCAAGTTAGATGATTCTACCAATTTCTCAGCATATTCCTGAAAGTTGGTACATAAAACACATACATTTACAACAGAATCTAAGTTAAGTAATACCTTATGTTCTCAGTTGACTCCAGCCGTACAACCCTTGTCTCTGAAGCAAGTACCTTTAACTCCGTCTCCTTCTCTAAACTCTCTTCCAAATCGGTCTCAGCCTTGTCATCCCCCTTCTCCTCAACAATAGAGGCCATAAACGCCTGAGGTTCTTCGGCCTTAGAACTCCAATCATGCGACCCATCTTACGTCTGAACAACCAAAGCTCTGGAATTTGTATTATTCCCGGAATTTTGATTGCTACTCGATGTCCCTTGATGAGAGTACCTCTGCCCGTTCTAATTTGAAGTCTGCTCCCTTTTAGGTCTTGTTGGTGTCTTGTGTGACAACAACTTCTAGTTTGTACTAGTTAGTTTGTAATTAGTCTTTGTAGTTAATCATTGTAATTATTAACTTAGTTTTGTTTATGTATTTATGTAGGTTCGTACGAACTTAGGAGTAGGTACGAACGTAGAAGCTGCTAAGTTCGTACTAACTTAGATGCTTATAAATACAAAGTCCGAAAATGTCATTTGTACGTTTTTGAGAACAGAGTTTCCAGGAAGCTAAGTTCGAATATAGTTTGTAATATTGTCTTAGTTCGTGAAAGTCATGTGTGTTAGAGTGCGGAATCCTCTATAATTAAACGAGTGTCGTAAGTATGTTAAAATCACGAAATAAGCTTTGTAGAATATAAGTTGTATTATATTCGAACTTGCAACAATATTACAAGAGTATATGAACTTAGTTTGCTGAAACTAAGTCTTTCAAAAACGTTACAGTGAATAATTTCGAACTTGTATTTATAAACAGCTAAGTTTGTACGAACTTAGGAGCTGCTAAGTTCGTACGAAATTACCTGTAAGTTCGTACCTACTCTAAGTTCGTACGAACATACAAAAATACATAACAAAATATTCATTTAATTAACAACATGAACAAATTACAAAACTAACTATTACAAATATGAAACTTTTGTCAAACAACATGTACCAACAGACTCCCTTGACAATAGCTCTATTTGTCTTCTGTTTTCTTTGTTGTAGTCAATCTTGATTCTCGATCAACTCTGTCGACTTCCAGCCCATATACGTTTCTCAATACAAACCTTCACCACCTTCTGATATCTTCGGCCTGGATTTTATTTGCATGAAGCTTCATCAGATCATCCTTGGACAAGTTTACCAGATGTAAACTGTCGTACACTCTCAGCAACACCTTTCCTTCACTGTCTTCCATAACTGCTTTGGCAGTGTGACTATCAACATACCACCACTTGAGATTTTAAAGAACGTTCTGTGGCATTTTCTTCAACGGAACTGTGACAACCGTCAAAAATCTCAGGTCAATAACGCACTTAAATTCCTAGTCTATCTATTTACATTTACAACACTAAAAAATCCTAGTGAAAAGTCTAGGTTACGACTCCTTAAGTATCTAAACCGTAAGTTACCGAAATCATGTAACGTTTTAGGAGATTGCTTAGCGAACTTTAAGACCGTGAACAACATTGAATTAGGTTACAAAGTGCCAAAGAAAAAAAACGAAATTTAATTTCATTCATCAACACAAAATATTTATCGTATCGTAAACACCGGAATTTGACGTAAATTCTGTAACTCGGTTAACGCAACCGGAAACCGCACGATTAACTCGCGAATACCAACTGTAAACAAATCAAATATATTATGATGAATATTAAAAACTTATGAAATAAAGTTTTACAATTCAAACTTTAACTATCACAACATCACAATTAAAGCTCACAATGTACACAAACTTGTACAAACTTAATTATATAACTTGTAGGCTTTTATTTCCTTAATAATTAACAAAATAGAGTTTAAATAAAGCCAACCCCACCACCAAAAATCTGCAGCCCACTCTCTTGAACCCACTCAAAACCTCCACTAACTCAATTTGATTCCATGCAAGACATATACACTTACACACTCTTTCACTTTCATCATTTCCTCTCTTTTCTCTCAAAGAAAAACACACACAAACACTCCCAAAACACACACTAAACTCCAGAATTTCCAGCCCCTTTTCATCCTAAGATCATCATCTTAAAAGTGTTCTTACACAAATACAAGAACTTTGAGGTAAAATCACTCTTCGTAGCTTCCATTTCTTACTTTTATTGCGTTTAATTCTTGGATATCATGCCTTTTTCATGGATTAAATCCTCATAAAAGGTTTGATGGTTTGTAGGTTACACATTATACATATTCATATGTAAAAGAAGGGTAACCTATGATCAAACCGAAAAAGTCGACTTTTTGATGTTATTATAACTATTTTCATGTTCTTGCAAGCTTGAATAAATTTAATGGTTAAAAATCATTTCTAACACATCTTGGATGTATTTTAACACCAAGAATGTGTTAGAACAAAGATTTAAAGGATTAAATAAGATTAAAAGCTTGGTTGCAAATTGTGTTCTTTAAAAAGAGCCAAAAACCCAATTTTGGGCTTGCATGCACCAAAATTCGTAGCTAGATCTTAATCCTTGTTAAAATATGTCTATGTTTATGTAAAACACATGTTCATGCATAAAAGACAACGCCTCAATCATTGGATTAGGTCTAAAAATCGTTTGGTAGTGAAAACACACCAAAAAGATCACTTTTGTCTTCTATGTAATCTGTCCATATTTTGACCCTACTTTGATCGACCATAACTCCGTCAATAATGGTCCAAAAATCTTGATTTTTCTTCTGGAATTTAGCCTAATGTCTTAACTTTAAAACTCCACTGGTCTCACTCAAATCCATTGAGTATTCGACCTCCAAATGTATCACACAAAACTGATGCGCAAACAGCAACCTTCCTGTGAGCATTTTTGTTGTGATACATGTTCATGGGACTTAAGGTGTTCAATAAATCTAAAATAAATTTTTTTTAGACTCCTAACAAGTGTATCTCAGTAGAATAAAAAGATAGTAATTTATCTTGTTGATCTCATATTTTTAAAAAATGCATGAACATCAAGCATTGTTGTAATCTTGTAAATTGTAAATACTTGTGTTGTGATGATTCAAAAATGCATAAGTGTTAGGTAAAACGTGTTAAATTTTGGGGATTATTTTTCTCAGTAACTAGATCATGAAAAGAGTCTTGAAAATAAAAATGAGAATTTTAGGAAAAACATAAGTATTTTTCCCAAATTAATGAAAATAGAGCCTATAAAAGGTAAAATAATCATGAAAAATACTTTTCGATACCAAATAATTATGGGAAAATTCGAGTGTCATTTTCTGAAGAAAATGAAACTATCCTTAAAATTTCACACTCTTTGGATGTGTTTTGATATGTTTTCCGAATAACGTCTCGTTAAAACGCATAATGTTAGGATCCAAAGTTCCAGTGCTCAAAACGGCTTGAAAATTTTACACAAACCTAAAAATTTGTAGAAACTGATCTGGTAAAAATTCCAGAATTTTTCGTGAATAATTACTATTTATCCCACTTTTTAGACATAAAATGATTATAAATAATCTATAAGTCTAAAAATCCCCAAATTTTCACTAGAAAATTTGTGAACTATATTTCATGTTTCATATCAAGTTTGGTAATTTTTAAATATTGTATACATATATTTCCATTATTTTGTTCACAACTCGAACAATTACCGGCAACGTAAATTAAATGGAAATTCCAAACTTAACGGCACTTTGTAATTTAATTAACTAGCTAAGCAATCCTAACAAACCACATTAGTTGATAAACTAATTAGAAACCTTGTGTTCTTAGGACTTGGATATGAGACAGACCCGGTCAACACGCGCATACATCCATTTGTACGCTCACGCTCGAACTGTGAGTTTCATAGCCCCTATTTTAAACGCTTTGATATGTTTTGGGGTGAGAATACATGCTTTTTATTTTGTGGTTACAAGTACATATAAACTGTTACGTATTGCATAAGTTTTCACTATTCAAATTATATGGGCCTCTATCATGAATTTTTAGTTATGCAGTTAAAAGCGAATATTGTGAATAGATCTATTGGGTTGACACCCCCGTCCGGGTTGGTCGCGCCAACTCAAAAAATGGACGCATAATCATTTGACCCACTACGAGTGTTGTGAATAGAACACTTGCGAGGCAACTAAATTGTTAAGGTTTCAATTCATGAGCTTATGGCAATAGTAATACACTTTGATATTGTGGTAAGACAAAATAACTTGAAATCTCGTAACCACGGGTCTACTTTACAAATGCTTACACCTATGAACTCACCAACTTTATGTTGACGTATTTTAACATGTATTCTCAGGTAACTAAGGCGCTATGTAGTTGTGCCGTTGTGTCGCACTTTTTGACTTAGGAGTTGCATTCACTTGGAAGGACTTAGCATGAACTTTGTCAATTTGAATCAAGCTAGTTATTCGTTAAAGTTTAGAAACTCTCTTAGAAGTCGTTCATTGTAATCTTTGTTCGTGATCCGCCTACGTCGCGCTCCCACCAGAAATCGGGGTGTGACAGGAACCCTCTTCAAGCACTTGACTGGTCTGTAGACCATCTTCATCCACAACTTGTTGGTAATTGGATCAATCCTAGTCAGATTAGGAACTCTTTTCCCCGGTTTTGGCTTTAAGTCTTCAAACTTATTCGATCTTCCTTCACGCTTAACAATTCTCTCTAAGGTGCGAGTGTAAGGATCATCTCCAATATTCACCAAGTCTAGCCAGGCCAGTTCCTTCATTTCTATCTTTGACAACGAGCTAAAGATCTTCAGTTTGTTTTTCAAATACTGAATTCCATCATATCTTCTAATTATGAACAGTTTGAGTTCACTATAATAAAACCAACTAATGATGCCTTGTTTCAGCTCACCTGATCCTCTGACCTTTAAATCACCCTTATACTTAGTTTTTGGTTCCTTTTCCACCTTCTTGAACCACAAGTTCTTTAACTCTTCTCGAGTTGGCTCAATCTCCTCATAATCTGATTTAACTTCAGGAGCTAAGTCTTCCTCTAAGTTAATCACTTTCTCACCAGCTTCATCTTCAAAAATACTTCGGTTACCGGTTGCTTTGTCACTATATGTTCATCAATATCAGCATCGACATCTGGTATGATCTCATCATCTGATCTCCAATCTACAACCTCTTTAGTCAAGATCTCTCATTCCTCTAACTCTGACCCATCGCTATCAAAATCGTCCAGACCAAGCAACGCTTCAATAGTGTCAGACTCAGTTAGATTCACTGGAGTTTGCTCTGTTTCACTCTCACCTTGTTTCTGACTCGACTCCCCCTAAGCTTGTGTCACTAGTCTTCCAGTTGAAGAGTTAGGCAGCTCACCTTCTTTCGGTGCACTGGGATCATTGTCTTTGTCATTATCTGATTTCTTTCTCAGCTCATCACCTCTACTTCCTGTCATCTCCCCCTGAGCTGACTGGCACTTCAATCTGTAGAGAAGGATCTCATTATCCCTTACGATCTCTTCTAATTTGTCATTGCGCTCTACTAATCTTTCGTTGAGAGCCATTAAGTTATTGACGCGGATCTCTTGACTCGCAACAACTGCAGTCAAGGCCGTAACCATATCTGCTAAGCTCGTGATCCGGCCCTCAAGATAGGTAAATTTGTCAGGATCAGAAAGATTGGTCACTGGGTTGGAAACCCAACGGTCTAGTTTGAGCTTGAGGTGGAGTGGCAGATGGTGGAGGTTTTGGAGTTGAAGTGGCGGTTGTTACTGGAGAGGGTGCTGGTGTTGGTGTTGGTGTGGTAACCGGGGTTTGTACAGTGGTTGTCATGGGTGGAGTTGTCTAGGGGAGTAACACGTTCCCCAATGACCACTCCTGTAGGCCGACTTCTTTTGGTCGGCCTGCGTACAAGTGATGGAGTGTCATCATCATCCAAATCATCATCATCATCATCATCATTCAGGACAAAGTCATCGTCCTCTTGAATCTTGCGCTTTCCCTTATCCGAACGTGCACCGGGTCAAAGTAAAACTACTCTCGATCCATGGACCCCAAAGTGGGACGGTTCTCATCGTCAGAGTCGCTCTCGGTCGCCTCTGAGTCTCTCTCCAAACTTTTCACAACGTTATCGAGAGACTAAAACTCTTCTTCAGCATCGGCAGTGTAGTGCTCGATTTCATCGAAAACATCATCAAGGTTGGGCTTTAACCAGTGACTAACGCATCCACATTCGCCTCGACACTTGAGCCGGCACCGCCCTGAAGTACATCTCTCACCACAGATTCATCAATGTCAGCAACAATTCGCTCGCCCTCAGCGGGATGCTCTATCTAGAGGTTGTACTTGGGCCGGTGCTGGAGCGGGGACATCTGCAGCTGCCTGGGGCGGTGGCACACTGCCCAACCATCATTTGGTGGTGCTTGATAAGCAGCATCTATTACCGCCTCGAAAAGAGGCACAGCTTGAGGTCTGTCAGCAGCTTGTCGACGACTGCTGTGACTTAGGCAATGCCCAAAAATCTTCTTATCAACAGATGCCAGATGCACGACTGGATCGACAACAGGAAGATTGGGAATCAACGCGTTGATAATTATCATCACAAAACGCAGATAGAGCAGAAACTTGTTCAGGATTACTCATCTCATTCAGTTGGATTAATAACTCAAAATGAGACCTATCAAAAGCCTTAGTATAAAGGTCGGCTAGATTATCATCAGTAGAAACCTTAACTAATTTAGTCATTTGTTTTTCAGCACAGTCACGAATAAAATGATGTCTAATATCAATTTGTTTCGTTTTACTATGCTTAACAGATTTATTAGTTATGGACATGGTGGACTAGTTATCTATTGTTGATACAAAACTGTGTGACAATCAGCTTGTTTAGAAATTAGCTTTGAATTTGATTAATTGCGACACTAATTGCGACTTTACCTTAAAGTCGTAGACTTGCAAAATGCGACTTTACCATAAAGTCACAGGTAAAGTCGCAGGCATGCCTGTGTATAAATACAGCAGCAAGTCGTCAGTTTTGTGTGTGTTTCTATGTGCTTTTGAACGAGTTTATTTTACACACATAATTGAGAGAGAGTTGAGAGTTTATTTGTAAAGTATTTATGTATTCATTTCATATATCAATACATGAAATCATTTGATTCAATCTCGTTGTTCATCACACAAATCAATTAAACTCGGATTCCGCACTGTTTAATTGATGATTCGAATTAGATCCAGAGCAACCGGACTAACATCTATCATTATAGGTGTATTAGTAAAATTCAAACCATAGTCGCGCAACTGTTGTTGTATCCACAAGACTTGTGAACAACAACTTCCAGCTACCACATACTCAGCCTTACAGGTTGAGATGGCGATCGAGGTTTGTTTCTTACATCGCCAAGAGACAATGCGACCACCTAAAAGTTGACAACCACCAGTGGTTGATTTCCTATTCAAGTTACATCCTCCGTAGTCTGAGTCTGTATAGGCCAAGAAGTCAAAGTTGCCTCCGGAGGGATACCAAAGACCTAACTTAGGTTTTCCCTTCAGATAACGCAAAATTCTCTTCGCTGCCTTCATGTGTGACTCTTTTGGATTAGCTTGAAAACGAGCACATAAGCAGACGACAAACATTATATCAGGTCTTGAAGCGGTTAAGTACATAAGAGAACCGATAATGGCCAGATATTGAGTCGGATCCACATCTTTGGTACTCTCCGTGTCTGGCCCAAGATTGTGATTCTGGGGAATCGGAGTGCCAAATGACGAACAATCTTCCATATTGAAACGAGTGAGCATCTCATGCACATATTTCGTCTGATGGATAAAAAATCCGTCCTTTTGATCAACTTGTAATCCTAAGAAGAAATTTAGCTCCCCCATAGCACTCATCTCAAACCTTCGCTTCATCACCTTTTCGAAATCTCTGCACATGTTCTTGTTAGATGACCCAACAATGATGTCATCAACGTACACTTGTACAAGTAGAAAATCATCCTTCTTCCACTTGATGAATAATGTGCTATCTATTTTACCTCTCTTGAACCCGTTTTCCAAGAGATAAGTATATAGTGTCTCATACCAAGCTCTGGGTGCTTGATGGATCCATATAGAGCCTTATCTAATTGTAAACTCTGTTTGGATAATCTGGATCACTGAACCCCGGAGCTTGTTGGACAAACACTAGTTCTTGAACTTTCCCATATAGGAAGGCATTCTTTACATCGAGTTGATAAACTTTGATCTTTTTGTGTGTAGCATATGCCAGAAACAATCGAATTGCTTCCAACCTTGCTATCGGTGCGAACACCCTAGTGTAGTCTATTCCTTCCTACTGGTTAAATCCTTAAACAACTAGCCTCGCTTTGTTCCGTGTTACTATTCCTCTGTCATCTCGTTTGCACTTAAACACCCATTTGGTGCCTATTGCAAATTCTCCTTTGGGTAGATCGACTAGCTCCCATACCTTGAGCTTCTCAAATTGTTCAAGCTCTTCTTGCATTGCTTCTACCCATGAGTTATCTTTGAGAGCCATTTGAACATTTTTCGACTCTACTCTACTTGCGATATAAAACAGTTGTACAGACATTTATGCATTATCCTAATGTCTTGGATCGATACATAAAGATTGGTGCTGTCAGATATGCCTCTACGAGTCTTCACACTTGAACTCGGATCACCAATTATGTTGTCAGTTGGATGATACTTGTTCACTCGTGTCGAAACCGTAGTGTCAACAGGTAAATCAGATCCTAGATTTGATCATATCTCCCTCTCAAGTGGTACTTCTTCTTCATCAATTTCTTGCATAAAATCTGTAACCTCTGAAGAGAATGGTAGATCATTTGATCTTGGATCAATATCTTCGATCGGTTCAGCAATTATATCTTTTCCTTTACCAGTTGAGTCTTCTGAACATGGAACACTAGATCTTGGTGCAAAACCATTGTCTTCACCATCATCCAGTATCACATGTTCTAATCCTAAAGTGTCAACATCACTTAGGATAGGAATGTTAAACGATCTGAAGACAGTGTCATAATCAAATAACCAATCTGGTCCAGTTTGTACTATAGGAGTGTAAGATGTGACTTGAATGTTGAACACAATCTCAACTCTACCAGATGTCTTATCGAAGACCCTTTTGTTTGGAGAACCGGCTTCATAACCTAGGAAGAATCTTTCGTCAGTCTTTTCACCAAATTTCGGTTGTTTTTTGGTCTTTAATAAGGTACAATGAACACCAAAGGGTTCAAGACCAGTTCAGTTTGGTTTTCTACCGTTTAAAAGCTCATAACACGTTTTGTTATGTCTTTTGACGGTCAAAACTTTGTTTAACACATGACAAACTGTATTCACTGCCTCCCCCCAGAATATGACAAGAAGCTTTGAATCAGTCAGCATTGTCCTTGCTGCTTCAATTAATGTTCTATTCTTTCTTTCAGCGACTCCATTTTGTTGTGGCTCATAAGGTGCACTAAACTGGTGTTGAATTCCTTTGCTTAAGCAAAAGACCTTCATCACCGAGTTTTTGAACTCTAAGTCATTGTTGCTTCTAATCTTCTTGACTTCTCGACCATATCGATGCTCAACTTGAGTAAAGAATGTCATCAGCATTTGAGCTATCTCATCCTTTGATCCCAAGAAGAATTCCCATGTAAATCGCGAATAGTCATCAGTTACAACCAGGCAATATTAGTCCATTTTTTACTATAAAGTTCATCTTTCTGAAATGCAAGTGTGCCATCCTCCTATGCCACAGTTGAGATTCACTCTATGATGCTTTAGATAAAAGACATGTAGACCCTTGAGAAGATTCAGCTACACTCATGTCCATCACGTAAGTGTCATTCTTCCTTGGAGCCCTCATGACTATCCACTCTTCTAGAATGACAAACCCGGGTTTCAGGATTAATGCCTCACTATCTGTGAAATGAACAGGATGTCCCTTGTCACAGATTTGATAAACACTCATGAGATTATGCTTTAGCTCCTAAACATAGTTGACTTGCTCTAGCGTAATTTTCCCATTCGGGACATTACCTGATCTCGTGATCTCCTTTCGCCCATGCGAAATTCACGTATCCTCCTTTCTTGTGCACAAAATCCACAAGATTCTGCCTTTCCCCCATCATATGCCTGGAGCAACCCTATCAACATACCACTAGTTAATAGCTCTTCTAGTCAACTCCTGCACATAAATTGAAATCAATTAGTCATTAAGGGGAACCCAAGCCACCACGGTCTTGGGTCGGCCATTCTCGAAAAATGTAAACTCCTTCAAGTATCCATCTTTCTTATCAAGTGACGTAGATACTTTGGGAGCTGCATTCATTGAGGAATGGGGGGAGCTACCACTAGGCTTTCGCTCAGGAGACTTTTGGAAAAGTCACGGATTGACAGGCCTAGGGTTTGATGTAGATCAAACCCTAGATGAATAGTTATAATTTGAATTATTATAATTCCTATTATTACTACCCTGGTTAGAAAAACGATTGTTGGGAGTTTGAAAACGTTGTGGAGTTTTCGACCTTGATGATTGTCCATGAGAGCTTCTTGAAACAGGAGTAGAGCTCATTGAACCATCACTGGTCGTGAACTTCACAAATTTTGAAAGAGGTTGTGATCTTTGAGAACTTGAAGTTCTTTTAAACCCAACCCATTTTTCCCCCGAATTGCCTGCATTTTCTTTAACATTCATGTTAAGTTCCTTAGTAAAAATGCTAGCCATTCTTTGATTAACGCTAGTCGTATCAGGCATCAGAGTTTTCTTATCCTGAGACGAACTAGTTTTCACAGGTGAATGGTCTTTCTTCACCTGTGATTTACCAGTTTTGCCCTTATTTGGACAGATGCTTGCTACGTGTCCCTTTTGATGGCACACAAAGCATGAACGTTTCACTAAGGCTTTCTTAGGAGCCTTTTGATTCGTTTGATTGTCCAAACTAGGCAAACTTGGAGAGGAGACATTTTCCACTTGTTTACCCTTATCATTTTAGCATTTTCATAATCATTATCAGATTTGGGTAAAACAAATTTAATCATTTTATTGAACTCCTCTTTAACACATATTTCTTCCATCACACCCTGATTTTCAAAAGTTACTTTCTTTATAGGAATGGGTGTCTTGGAAGTTTCAGAAGATGTTGACTTTAGTTCCATAACCGTCTCAGCTCTCACTAGTCTAACAAAGTGCTAACCTAGGGACTGCTGATTGAATGATAGAGTCATTCACAGTAGACAACTCAGCCTCATTAGATGTATTAGTGTAATTATGATTAAATGGAGCAGGGTTTTCAGTGTAACCCATTCCTCTATAATCTCTAGGCTGTTTTTGTATACTTAAAAGATTGACTAAACTTTCGACCGAAAATCTTCTTAGTTCTAGTTTCCTATTAAGATCTACAATCCTAACTTTAGCGTCAGCTAATTCCTTTTCTTTCTCAGAAGATTGTCTACTTTAATCATACACTTGTTCACGAGCTAAGTCAATTATTTGACTCTGCTCGTTAACCTTGTCAGTTAAAACTTTAAAATCTTCTTTATTTGATTTAGATTTAAGAATTAACTCAGAATTTCTTTGTCTTAAAACTGTTTTTTCTTGTTTTAAGGAATTTAGCTGAGACGTCATCACTGCAGATGATTCAATCAGTCTCTTAGCCTGTTCCTGAAAGTTAGTACCTTCTGCATCCATGTTAGCCATGTATGCAATGAAGTCCTGTGAGTTCATGTCCTCAGTTGACCTCAGTTGCACTGTTCTCGTTTCTACAGCAGGTTCCTCAATCTCCATCTCTGTCTCTGAGTTCTTTCCCGAATCCAACTCAGCTTTGCTTTCCTCCTTTTCTTCTTCAATGGAGGCCATGAACGCTTGAGGTTCATCAGTCTTTGAGCTCCAATCATATGCTCCCTCTTGCGATTGAACCACCAGAGCTCTAGAATTTGGATTGTTTCCAGAGGTGTGGTTATTGCTAGTGGACCCTTGATTGAACTGTCTTTGCCCATTCTGGCTTGAAGTTTGTTCCTTTTTCGGTCTTTGACATTCACTAGCAAAGTGCCCGAAACCGTCACAGTTATAGAACTTCACTTTGGTTTTGTCAAAACCAAGTTTGCTACTAACAAACTTCCTGCTAGTACGGCTCATAAACCTCTGAGCCCGTCTTGCAATCATGGTCATTTGCCATTGGAAGTCAATTTCTTCTAAGTCATCGGGGTCCAATTGATCATAATCCTCGTTTACCATGTCAGGATCCGTGATCTTGCCCCGAATGAAGTTCTCGTGTGAAGCAATGAAAGATGCAAGTAAGGAAACTTCACCTTCAGCATATTTAATACTCATTGGCATAGACTTGAAACCACTAGATGTCACAGTTTGTGGTTTCCTGTCTTTCCCCGAGTCTTCCGATGATGCAACGTAACAAACATTGCTACCAGAACTTCTGATAGCCGAGTATGTCTCAGCATCACCAGTGTAGAAAGCTGTAACTCCATTACTTATTAAAGCAACAGAATCAGACCGTTTACCATGGTAAACACTAGGATCCTGAACCTGATCGGATCCTGTCTCTTTCCGTTGCATGTTCAAGTCGTAGACACAACTTTCCAATTACTTCATCAAGCGTAATAGTCTTATAATCATTACTTTCCTTTATCATCAAAGTGTAAATATTCCACTTTGACGGTAACGCTTCAAGAAGTTTATTGTTCTTAACTGTCTCAGAAAACGTAAGTTGTTGTCCAATTCAGTCATTAGATGGTAAAATCGTGTGATGATCTCTTCTAACGACTCGCCTTTCATATGTTTGAAGACGTAGAACTGTTTTGTAAGTAGATCAGCTCTACTTTCCTTTATTTTGTCATTACCATCAAACCTCTTTTCTAACGCCAACCAAAGCTCTCGTGAGAATTGGTAACGTTTAAAAGTATGCTTGATTTCTTGAGAAAGACACATTGTAATAGCAGACAACGCTTTTTTTTTTTGCTTCATACATCTTTTTGTCGTCATCCTTCATTAGAGAATAAGGACACAGTTCTATTTGCCTTCAAACTCATAGGTGGGTGTGTCGTACCCTTCGTTTATACATATCCACATACGGATATCATGGAACTTGGCAAAAGATTCAAATCGATCTTTCCACCATAAATAATCTTCTCCTTTGAGAAGCTTCGGTGGTGAGGCGGATGTACCAACCTCATGATCCATCTCGATCATTTTACTCAAGTTGGACGTTTTCTAAGAAAAGCCAGCAAAAGTCAAACAGGACAAGTTCGTACGAACATAGGTTAATTCAAACCAAAAGTAAGTTCGAAGACTACCTAAGTTCGAATGGTCAAACGAACTAGTCAAATGAACTTGACTGCCAAAAAGGACTGTTCGAACTTAGGCTAAGTTCGAAGGCTTCAAGTTCATACGAACTTACAACTGTAAGTTCGTACTGATTGCTGTTGAAAAACTCAGATATGAATTTTCAGATCTTGGTTCGTTTCAGCCGGCAAACTCGAATCTCTCTTGCACAAAGTGATACAAATTACCAATGGAAGCTAAAAACACAACTTCTAACGTCCAAAGCACTTGCAAACACTTGTTTTTCTTAGCGTTTTCTAACCCCGAACCTAACGAATGAATCGTTTCAGCTCTGATACCAATTGAAAGTCCCTTGTGAACTGATCCACGAGGTAATAACATGTATTAGAGTGCAAAATCCTCTAACAAATGAAACGCTAACTAAACAAGTGTCGTAAGTATGTTTAAATCACAAAATAAGCTTTGTAGAATATAAGTTGTATTCGAACTTAGTTTGCTGAAACTAAGCTTTTCAAAAACGTTACAATGAATAATTTCAAACTTGTATTTATAGACAGCTAAGTTCGTACGAACTTCGCTGCTCCTAAGTTCGTACCTACTCTAAGTTCGTACGAACCTATAAAAATACATAACAAAATATTCATTTAATTAACAACATGAACAAATTACAAAACTAACTATTACAAATATGAAGTTGCTGTCATACAACATGTACCAACTGTTCGAATATAATACAAGTTTATATTCTATAAAAGCCGATTTAGTGTTATAAACGTATTTGTAATACTCGTTTAGTTAACGTTTTGTTTATTAGAGGATTCAGCACTCTAACAAACGTATTTACCTCGTGGATTAGTTCACTATGAACTTACAATTGGTATCAGAGCCTTTCGAATTCGTTCGTTTTGGTTCGGGGTAAGGAAACATTAAGAAAAACAAGTGATTACAAAAGATTTGGACGTTAGAATTGTTGTTTTTAGCTTCCAGAGTTGTTTATTATCACTTATTGCAACGGGGATTCGAAGTTGCAGGTTGAAAGAAACCCATATCTGAAATTTTCATATATGAGTTTTTCAACAGCTTGTCGTACGAACTTAGAAAGCATCGTACGAACTTACCTGGAATATCATTCGAACTTACTGGTGTAAGTTCGTACGAACTTGAAGCCTTCGAACTTAGTCTAAGTTTGAATAGTCAATTTTGGCAGTCAAGTTCGTTTGACCAAGTTCGTTTGACCTCTTCGAACTTACTTTGTGTTCGAACTAACTTGTCAGGTTTGACTTTTGTTGACTTTATGATAAAATGTCTAATTTGAGTAAATTGATCGAAATGGATCATGAGGTTGGTAAGTCTGCCTCAGTACCTAAACTTCGGAAAGGTGAAGATTATTTCTGGTTGAAAGATCGATTTCAATCTTTTGCTAAATTTCATGATATCAGAATGTGGATTTGTATCAATGATGGGTACGACACACCGACCTATGAGTTTGAGGGTAAACAAAAGTTGTGTCCATATTCATTAATGAAAGATGAGGACAAAAAGATGTACGAGGTAGAAAACAAGGCGTTGTCTGTCCTTACTATGTGTCTCCCACAAGAGATCAAACATACTTTTAAACGCTACCAATTCTCTCGGGAGCTTTCGTTAGCCTTAGAAAAGAGGTTTGATGGGAATGATAAGATCAAGGAAAGTATAGTTGAACTACTTACGAAACAGTTCTACGTTTTCAAGCATATGAAAGGTGAGTCATTGGAGGAGATTATCACTAGATTTTACTATTTGATGACCGAATTGGATAACAACGGCCTTTTATTTTCTGAAACGGTGAAAAAAATAAACTTCTAGAGGCGTTACCTTAAAAGTTGGATATCTACATAACTTAGGTTCGCACAAGATCCATTGTCATGTTTTACAAACCGTTTATATGTTTTTCACCACAATTTATAAAACCGTAAAAGCAGTAAAATATGGGCTGTGAATTCACCTGGTGAGCAAGAGTGCTAGCGTTTTATAATGTATCTTTTGCCCGAAATTATCTTCCTAGCACCCTATACGCATGAGGTCGGTTATATTTGTAGACGGCTCTATCTTGAACGCATGTACGACCCGTTGGTGATATTTTATTTATGTTACTTCTCAAAGTATCAATAATTTCGTATGATAGGGTAGTATTAAAAAATGAGCGTCGTTGGCTCGTTCGTTTAAGAAATACGTACGTACGTGATATATTTATAACGGAAAATGATAGTTGTAGGTCCCCTTAGGGCTTGAATCTACGGGGTAATAACGTTTATATGAGTGCGGAATCCTCACATAAACATAAACAATAACAAACGAGTATAAATATCACTTTTATTGAATGTAAACGAGGTTACATTCGAAGTTACACAGAGTATTCGAACCTAGCTGGAAAAACCCAGTTCCTAAACTCCTTTTTTTTTATTATTCCCACTTTTTCGGACTTGTGTATTTATAGGCAACTAAGTTCGTACGAACTTAACTTAGCTGCTTCTAAGTTCGTACGAACCTACCAAGTTCGTACGAACCTACAAGTTCGTACCTACTCTAAGTTCGTACGAACCTACAAGTTCGTACGAATCTACAAAATAAACAGACAAAACTTAAGCTAACGATTACAACGATTAACAAAATGACTTCTAAACCTAACTATTACAAACTAGAAGCTGTTGTCACCAAACGTGCACCAACAGACTCCCCCTTGACAATAGCTCTAGTTTCGATGCACCAACAGACTCCCCCTTGACAATAGCTCTGGCTCCACCGGAGATGTTGTCACCCGAGTAGTCTTCGATCTTGATTCTGTTAAGCTCTTTTGTCTTCTTGTATAGAACACCTTTTCCACAAAGTCTTCAACACTCTCTGACATCTTCAATCTTCATGTCTCTAACTATCTCTAGCTTCTGACATCTTCATCGAATCATGTCATACACTTCTCAACAACTCTTGTAGCTTCCGAGTCACCTTTAGGAATTTCATCTTTTTCATATATTAACTCCTCTTGGTCTATCACTACAATTTACCTTCAGATATTTCTTCATTTCTGAACTAAACTTCTGTAGGTATCCTCTAACTCGGATTTATCACTATTGAACTTGTCAGTTCAATGGTATCTCTCCCTGTTAGTTTGACAGACTCACCCTTAACCTGTTCAAGCATACCAAATCTTCCAGTTGAAGAGTTCGGCAGCTCAAATTGTTTGGTCACTGAGATCATCGTATGTCTCAACACATCCTCTTAACAACCGGTCTTCACCCCCTGTCAGGCTTCTCCCCCTGAGCTGCTGTGCTCTTCAACAAGGGATCTCCGCCTAAGCTATGGTGAAATAGTTGTAATAGGCTTGGTTGGAATTGTTGTTGTAATGTGTAGGTGGTGATGGTTGTGGATTAGGCAGTCGGCTCACTAATGAAAACCCCACTAGATGTCTTCTTGGTGGACCTTCTAGTGAAAAACGAGGTATCATTATCAGAATCAGCATCGTCATCTTGCAATGGATAATCATCGTCTTCATTTTACTTATATTTGCCTTTGTCCGTAGTAAAACAAGACCCTAAGTGAGATCCAAGTTGTATTAGATCTAGATGCATCCAACTCTGTGGAATATCATCGTCATCATCACTTTCATCATCACTTTCGGTCTGTTTACACGCAAACCCCCAATATCCTCCTCGAATTTTGATCTTCTAGCTTTAATGCTTGGTTATAACCTAGGCTTTGAAATAATCTCATTCGAATTATTTCTCCAATCGCATAGTTAAACAATCAAAAGTAATTATCTCCCCATTTAGTAAGAACTTAAATTTGTACAAATTAAAAAATGAAAAAATAACTAAAAATAAACAAACAAATATGAAATTATTCATATTAAAAAGCACATTCTTTTTGGGAGAGTCACTGTTACGAAGATCATATTAGCCATGATGTAGACTATACACAGTAGGAATTATTGTATTCCTTGGTTATTATGTATGTAATTTATAGTTCACGACGATTATTGGTATTGTTGTCCACTTAAGCAGTCAACACTCAGAATTTTCAAGTACACATTTAGTTATTGTTCACGATTAACTATGTATCTCACATTTGATATACCCTAAGAATCAAGAAAGTCCAGAATTCCATGTAATAGATGTTTTTTAAATTAAATTTCATCTCTAAAGTCAAGTCCTTTATATTAAGAGCAATGTACTTTTGTACATGTGAAGAGACTAGACTAGGGTTAGAGCTTAACAAATCTAAAATCAAGACAGAGGTGACAGGTCTGTACTTTCGTACAACAAAGCAACATAGTTTGACTAGAGACCTTGAAAACGGTATTCTTGTTTCGCGGTCGAGTTTGCTCTATTTTTAGGATACACTGACTGAGTCTAGGTCAGCATGTTTCAAGATGTTGCAGAAGAAACAGTCAGTGAACCCCCCAGATGAATTGGTTTTTATTTATCCAAAAACATGTATTCAGGTACAATCTATCTCCTAAGAATTAAGACTTAATGTCATACATCAAAATAGAGATTGCATAGAATAACCGTATTATTTAATATTGATTGGGTACTTGAAAACCATTATGTCGTATGCCTACCAATACATCGTATGATGAAGCTATTAGTTACGTTTATATTTAAAGTACTTTTTACTGTGTATGTACTACATCTAAAAGCCACACATATAAAAATGTTCTAGGCATGGGTAATGTTTTCGTCATTTCTTCGCGTCATTACAGTGACACTCATATTTTTATAGTTTTTCCAAACTAACTAAAAATCCTAAGAAATAAAGATAGATAAAAGTTCTTAAAGGAGATATGTTACTCATGATTTGTCATTTTAGCGATGTGGACTAACATTTCAAAACTTGATTTATCAAAAGCCTTACCATACAAATCAGCTAGATTATCATCCCAGTTTTGATCTTATCTCCCCCTCAGTTGCTACGTCTACTACTGAACTTGTAGCCTCTGAAGCTTGTGTTCCTGCACACTAGATAAAAATCATTAGTTACAAAGGGGGACCCAAGCCACCACGGACTTGGATCGGCCATTGTCATCAACAAAAGTAAATTCCTTCAGATATCCATCTCGCCTTTCAGGTGACTTGGATACTCTGGAATTCTCACTTGTTGGGGAATGGGAGGAACTACCACTAGCCCTTCTATCCGGAGACTTTTGGAAAAGTATCTGATTGACTGGCCTTTGGTTTGAAGAATATCTAACCCTAGATTTATAGTTATAATGAAAATTTCCATTACTACTATCCTGGTTAGAAACACTTTTGTTGGGGTTGGTAAAACATTTTGAAGGTTTCGACCGAATTGATTATCTTTTGAGCTTCCTGTTTCAGGAGAAGTGCTCCTTGGACTATCATTTGTCGAAACTCTTGATTTCTTATATGGACACACACTTGCTACATGTCCCTTTTGATGACACATGAAGCACGAACGTTTCTCCCAGGCTTTCTTTTGAGCCCTGAGAATCGTTTGGTGTTCCGATTCAGTTTATTTACCTTTGTCATTTTTATTCTTAACATCTTCTATTGAAGGTCTAACAAACATAAGATTGGTTTCCGACTCCTCATTGGTCCCTAACTCAGTTCTCTTTGACTTGGTTGACTCGGTGAAGTCTCCCATCTCAGAGACTGCTAGTCGTGTAGTAGAGTCAGCTTCTGAAGACTGTTTAGTTAAATCTAAAACATGCTCACGAGCTAAGTCAATTATTTGACTCTGCTCTTTGATTCTATCTTTTAAAATGATTAAATCATGTGCATCAGATTTAGCTTTAATAACTAACTCAGAGTTTCTCTGTTTTAAAGTAGTGTTTTCTTCTTTTAAAGCATTTAGCTGAGCCTTCATCATATTAGATGATTCAATCAAACTCTCAGCCTGCTCTGCAAAGTTAGTACATAAAACACAAGCATTAACTACAGAGTCTAAGTTTATAATAACCTTATGCTTCTCAGCATCCATGTTGGCCATATATGCAATGAAGTCTTTTGTACTCATAGTACCAGTAGACTCCATCCTTATAACCCTGGTCTCTGAAGCAGGTAACTCTCTCTCAGTCTTCTTCTCACTAGTATCCTGTTGATTTGCCTTATCAATTGTGGTCACGAATTTCTGAGGCCCTTTAACAGGTGTACTCCAATCATATGAACTTTCCCGTGTTTCAGTAACCAATGCTCTAGAATATGTACTATTCCCTGAGTATTGGTCATTAGAAGACGTCCCTTCATGTGAGTCAGCCCTACTCTCTTTGATCTGTTTACCACCGTCAAATCTTTTCTCCAAAGCTACCCAGAGCTCTCTAGAAAAGTGGTAACGCTGTTTGAAGGTATACCTAATATCATCAGGAAGACACTTGATGATAGCAGACAACGCCTTGTTCTCCGCATCATACATCTTTTTGTCTGCCTCCTTCATCGTTGAATACGAACGAAATACTCGTTTCCCTTCGAATTCATAAGAAGGTGTATCATACCCTTCACTGATACAGATCCACATGTTGATGTCAGTGAATTTTACAAATGATTCAAATCTATCTTTCCACCGGAAGTAATCTTCAGCTAAAAGCTTTGGTGGTGAGGTATGATCCATTTCAATCATTTTGTTCATATTTGACATCTTTAAGAGTGTATACGGATATGAGGTAAGTTTGTAGTAGAGAGTCAACTAATGTCACTTTCACTCAAAACACAAATTTCCCTCCAAAATTTCGCGAATATTTTCAGAGTAAAATTTAAATTTTCTCAAACCAAAGTTAAACAATGGTAAGCCTAAATTCAAATTTCGGTCAAAGAAAATTTTTCGTACGAAGTTAGAAATTTTTCGAACTTATAGGTTCGTACGAACTTAGTATGTTCGAAGGGTAGGTTCGAACGAACTTACAGCTATAAGTTCGTATGGCTATTCTGGGTAAGTTCGTACGTACCTTTCTAGGTTCGTACGATCTGCTGTTGAAAAACTCAGATCTGAAACCTACCAAGTTCGTACGAACCTCACTCGTCCGGGTGAAGCCTCACCGGTCCGGGTAAGTCTGAGCAGACCGTGTGACATGTCACCCGTTCGGGTGATTGGCCAACAGAACTGCAGGTACTTTAATTCACCCGTCCGGGTAAGGCCAAAATCTGGCATTTTTCCCTGTTATTCGCTTTTTAACAAAATGACTAAAATCTCGTCTTAACAAAATGACTTCAAACACGATTTTTTCTATTCCAAAACCAACTTTTTAGCTTTTTAACAAGATGAAACATGTTTCTAGTCCAAAATGTGACATTTAAGGTTTTCGCTTCTCTTTTTAAAACACTTGTTTCGTTTCCCATTTTAAAAGCCGTTTTCCGCTCGTTTAGCAACTCTTTCACCTTTTAAACTATAATCTCGTCTTAACACTTTTAAATCATCTCATAATACTTTTAAATCATCTCATAATACATATGTCATTAACATCTTATGTTTAGCCAATGTTTTAACATACATTTTTTTGAGTTTTACAATAGAGTGGACTTCTAGCATCTAGGCATTCAAAATAAAGAAATGACAGGATCAAAAAGGAAGAGTTCGCCTTACAATGTTCTTGGATAGAAAAATATAAGAGAATAAGAAGAGAATGTGAAATCTTGAATGCTTCCACCAAAATCCTTTCAAAACCCAAATCTTCTAGCTTTCCTTAATGATGATGTGATTCTCAAGATTATAAGATCACAAGAACCCAATGATGTTTAAGTGCTCAAAAGATGGTGAAAAATGATGTATAAAGATGGTGGTTCATGGTGGTTTGTGGTGGTTTGTGGTGGTTCTATGGTGGTTGTTCTTAGAAAATGATGAAGATGATGAGGGATGATGATGGAATGTGAGAGGGAAAAGAGAGTGTGCAAATTTCTTTTGATGTGTAAAGTGTGTGTGCTTGCCTTGAAGCTAGTCTACTTAAGTACCTCTCAAGTAGGTGTGTAAGCAAGCAAGCAAGCAAGGAGGAGGACAAGTTGTGGATGGGAATATTTAAGACGCATTTAATATTACTTGTAAATAAATCTTACAAACTAAATAGTCCTATTAAAACGCATTGGATCGCTTTTCTTTTATATGTCATAAAATCAACATAAATTTGATAAGTTCAAATGAGAATGAAATGTTAGTTCCAAGTGTTACGAACAACTAGTTAAGATTCATTAATTCATTCTCACTAAATTTTCCATTCTCATTTGAACTCAACCCCTAGTAAATTATATGTCACATCAATTTAAAGATTGTGCATTTAATTTAAATCTTAATGAATTAAAGCATTGGATTGAATTCAAATGTGAATGGAAATTTTAGTGAGAATGAATCCTAGTAATCCATTTTGCAAAACCCAATTTTCACCTAAAGTTAAATATCTCACAAACGGCTAATCAAAAAATTATAAAAATTGCACCATAGAAATCTTTTTTTTTTCTCTACGATTAGACATCCCTAATGATATATTTTTGATAAATTTTTCTTTTTTGGGGGGGGGGGGGGGGGGGGGGGTTGAAACCAGTAACACATGTGTTAGTGGTTGGTAACACATCTGTTACTAGCGACTAACACATGTGTTACCGCAACTAACACATGTGTTACCAACAACTGACATATGTGTTACCAGTTTTTGAAACCCACCAAAAAATGAAAAAAAAAAGTTCGTCGAAAGTATACTTTGTGAGATGTCTAATCGAAGAGAAAAAAATGTTAATTTTTATGGTGCAATTTTTGTATTTTTTTGACTAGCCGTTTGTGAGATATTCAATTTTAAAAATGTTGAGAGTATTATTATTTGATGAAATAAATAGTTGAGATTGATTCCTTTATTCTCACAAAAAATCTTATTCTCATTTAAACTTAATTCTTAAAGCATTATATATAATAATTTGACGCTAATGAGCTTTTGTAGTTACTTTACCATTGTTAAATAAATAAAGAAATAAATAAAAAAATCTCAAGCACTTAGTGGAAAGAAAGCCAACATAAAAGTAAAATGATTATCATGCCGTGACATTGGATTTTGGTGTAAACACAACCGTTACCTTCAAGCTTCCAAGGAAGTACGATCCCATGAGGGGTTTGGTATTTCCGGCTGTCGGCGCACGTGATTTGTTTCTTTTTCCCAAGACATTTCTACACCTAGAATATACTCATCTCGTGAGAGCGTGACCCCTACAAAGATCATACTCTAAATAAAAGCAATTTTAATAATTTCATTAGATCCAGCTATACGCTCTTTTCATTAAATCTGCAAAGAAGATAGACACAAAAATATAAGAATCAAGTTTTTGAAATGTATTAAATTAAAATATGATGTTAATAGTGTATATTATATTATATATTTTGTTGTTGTTTGTAATGGCTTTCACCTATTTACTATTATATATAGTTTTTGACCTGATAATTTGTAAAACTGTTATGTAACGTAAAAGCAATTTTAATATGTGTATTAATAAATGTATTAAATTGTATTATTCTAGTGTAAAAATGAAATCTTTTAAAATATAGCCGTACTAAAAACAAAGTTACTTCAATATGTTACACTAAATGTTAATGTTATTTTTCTTAATTGATTTAAAATCATAATTCAATAATATAGTATTATAATTTTTATATAATCATTTAAGTCTTGTAATAAATGTAATGATAATTATTATATTTAATAAATATGATATATTTATACATTTTAATTATTAAATATATTATTATTTAATACGAATAGTATTTAGTGCAGCACGAAACACTATTTTAAAATAGTGCAATGTTTAGTCCTAACATGGAAGTGCGTTTTTTACACTTTTGTATTATTTTAGTAATTTGTGCAAAAGAATACGTTTAATACTAACATTGGAGATGCTCTTATATAAATAACACGTCAATAAAATTATCATAGATTACATACATTTAACATTAAATTAAAATCTCTTCACTCACGCTGCAAGTATGATAATTTAATACATTCTGGTGCATTTAATCAAAAATAAAAAGAAAACAAATCTAAAGCTATTACTCCGTCAACTATTAAATATAATATGAAATACCAAAATTTTGGTTTTAGACGTGGACGGAGCCAGAATTTAATATTAGACCACTCTCTATGGTGATTGACCTCCACATCAGTGTCACAATAGCACGAGGATTGAAGACTGACCCATGACTGAATGTTCCCTATGGTAACGCAAGGACTGAACTTTTCAGTACCCCGTCAGTGCCACGTCATTTCTTAAATATTAATAAAAATTTTATTAATAATAAAAATTACAATAATTAAAAAATTAATTATATTGATAATAAAAATTACAATAATTAAAATACTAATTGATATTAATAATAAAAATTATAATAACTAAAATCTTACGTTACATTAATAATTAAAATCATACGTTACACTAATAATAATTAAAATTACGATAATTAAAATCCTACGCTACACTAATAATAATTAAAAAACGATACAATTATTCATCGTCGGTGTCTTCATTCGTTGGTTGGGTAGACGCTACACAATTGTGTTTAACTTCTTCCAGAAGATTCTAGAGAAATGCTCGTCTCGGGTGGTAGGTTTGGATTAATCGGGCTGTTGAGAACCTTGAACGCCCTAAACATTGCTTTCTTTCTATATGTGTCGGCTAATGTTTCCATTGTGTTTTGTTGAGCTAGTACGGTTCTCAAAAGTTGGCTGCGAACCTCGTCGGCTGAACAACGTGAGGAAATAACATCCGAAGAACCAAAACATTTTGGCTTTGTCGACTTTGTGCCTGACCGAGTGGACGACGAATCGTGTCGGCGACGAATAAATGGTCGAGGTTCGTGTTAGGGGTCTTCGCTTGGATCGGATTGTTGACTGGCTCATAATCTTTGTCTTCCATGGGTCGTTTGTTATTCATAACACCTTTCGGAAAAAATAACTTCGGGACATCTTTTAAAACACGCCATGCCGAATCAAAAAGAAAGTTCCGGTTTGTTCGATCTTTGAATCCTTAACGGGTCGCCAATATAATGTCTACGTCGACCATACCACTTTGCCACTCATTTTTATATTTTTGGTAGATGCTTTGAAAAACCTTGACATCTCGATGGAGTTTTGACCATTTGCCCGTTATTTGATCAAGATTACGTTTTGTATCCGAACAATGGTTGTAATTTTCTTGTACGACTCTCCAAAAAGAGTCACCCGTTTCTGAATTCCCAATCACTCCACTTTGAGAAGTGTCAACCAACCGTTCCGCTAATATCTTGTTTTCTTCGGCGAACCACGACACTCTTTGGCCTTTTGGTATTTCGCTTGGTTCGGCAACTTTTTTACCTTTTCCTTTCTTATTCCTTTTGACATATTCCGCTTCGGGTACGAATTCGGCTTCCTCTTCGGGTGGTGTTTGGACGTTTTCGAATTGATTTTGTGATAGTGGTTGTTGTGTGTATTGTTGTTGTTTTGAGTATTGTTGTGATTGATGATACATATTTAAATAAAGATGGGATCGTGGGTCGTTGGTTGGTATTGAAAACGGATTAACGAGAGGTAGATATGGAGCAAAACCAATTTGACTTGAGCTCGATTCTTGTGCGGAAGACGAACCCGTAGGTGAATAATTCGTACCCGGAATTGGGTTGTTAACTAAGTTATTGAAAAATTCATTGGATGGTGATTGAGATTGATAATTGTTGTGTTTTTTTAGGTATTGTAGGTGAATGTGGTTGATATAATTTGTGAGTAAAATGTAAGTAGAGATTGTGATAATTGTGTGTTTAAAAGAAGAGTAATTGTTTGATATAATTTGTGTGTGAAATAGGTAGAGATGGTAAGAATTATATGTGAAAAGGGTAATTATATGTATTATATATATATATATGTTTGATATTGTTTAAAAAAAGAGTTTATTTATTTATTTATTTTTTTTCAGCCCGTTGCCAACTAGCCGTTGACTAGCCAACGACCACTGATCCACTGCCTCTTCCTGTCCTACCTTCATTCTGCGCAAAACTGAAAATTATAGGACGGTCCTTAAGACGGGACCGTATAATGACGAAGCAAGACGGAGCACATGTGGAGTGCAAGACGGAAGACGAAGCTCCCGTAAGGAGCGGTCTTAGGAGTGGTTGTACGTTTATAAAATACTTATCTCTAACAGTAATGAACTATAAAAACTTTCTTAAATAGAACAAATTCTCGTTTCAAACTAACCATTAGTTTTGCCAAAATCAAATCTTTAATTTTTTATAAACGGTAATCACGTACAGCAATTCGCTTTATCATGAAATAACAGGCTAGTAATAAAAATTTAATTACCAAGTTGGAAATGAGCTATATGTTGATACGAACGCATACTAAATTTAAGGATCGGTCATAAATGTCATTTTTTCTTTTTGGAAAAAAGAATAAATCGCTCTTTTCTTGCCAATGATGCAGCCAGAATCATACTAAATCCATAAAATTGAAAGAAAAAAAATTATAATTTTATTTTAATTTTTAATATATTATTAAAGTAACATAGCTAATAAACATAGCTTCAGCTGCTCCAGGTTTAATATGTTAAACCTCAAACAAGTAGCTAATAAAGGTACGTTATACCATGTTTTTTAATATTATTAATGAGAATTGCAACTATGATCTTAAAAGAAAAATCCGAGACAATGAACAAACACAGAGTAACTAACATCCTCCAATTAAAAGAGGCTCCACGTGAAAAAAGATCATGCTTTTTGAGAATAATTAAATAAAATTGAAACACTAAGATAAAAAGAAGAAAAAATTATTAATTTCTATCATTTGACAAATGTAATTTAACACACTAATCTTTTAATAAAGATTTTACATAATAATTTACTAATAATGATCATCCAAACAAACAATCCGTTTGGTCATGAATTAAGTTGATTTAGTTACATAATGTGACATTTTGATAGATATGTAAGTTGATTTTTATGATCTTTGGATATTAGGATATCCGACCGAATTTCAGACTTGGATTTCGGACTCGGATTTCGAATAGTAAAATTCAGTATCCAAAATTTGCGAGGTTCGAATTTTTGAATATACTACTATGAACAGACCTACATCCACCATGCAAATTTTGTCGAACTCCAACAAAATCAACTCCGACAAAATATGCAAAATGTGATTTTGTGATGATGTCATCATTACCTCAGCTTCGATTTTGTTATTTTGTGGCTTCCCTGCATCATCATTTCTTTCTTGTAAAGAACTTGACCTTGAATCTGCATCATCGTTAAATATCTGATACTTACATTTATGTACGTAATTATATAAAAATGAGCTGATAAATTTTAACTGCTTAGAAAATAGACTAACTTTAGATTACTAAAAAAGAACTCTAAGTTGTTCTTGGCGCTGATGTGTGAGCACAATGAGTGGAATATCTGAACCATCTCAACGGCCGTGTGTAACATTATCAATTGGAATGGCAACGTAAGAGATGTTCAAGCTCCTCTCATCAAATAAAATAGTATCAGCTTTAGAATGAAGAGAGTAAGTTTTTTGCAGCTGATCATAATTATAAACAAACACTTTGGCAGCGACAACGCCAAAGCCAAGGACAGAGCTAATTGCTACTGCGGGTGCATCATCTAGTTACAATGTCAGCTTCACACACTTAAGAGATTCAAAATAGGGAAATTAAAAAAAATAACCTTATTTTTAAGGTTATTTAAAAATTTACCATTTTTTAAAAAATTGCAAAAATACCCCATCCATCCGCAAACGAAAACCGAAAACACAAATCGAAAAAGCAAAACGAAATTTGCGGCCAGCTTTTGCAGCTCGGCCATGACCGAGAAATTCCAAGTCACGATCCGGCCGTGACCGAGAACGGCCGGTCACGGCCCGGTCATGACCTGCAATTCCCGGCCATGATCGATAAATTGCAAGTCGCGACCCGGCCGTGCCGAGAACGAACCCGGTCATGACCTGCAATTCCCGACCATGACCTGCAATCGAGAACAAACTCGGTTATGACCCATTCGACATACTTTGACTCGTATTTTTCGTTTTGCATCGTTTTTTTCTCATTTATTTCTACGTTTTTTCTCGTTCTTTTTACTTTTTTCTCTTTTTTTTACGTTTTTTTCAATCTTTTCATTTTTTCTCGTCTTTTTTCGTTCCTTTTGCTTTTTTACAGTTTTTGTGTTTTCCCATTTTTTTTCATTTTTACGTCTTTTTTGGTTTTTTTCGCTTTTTTCGTTTTTTAAAAAACATAAAAAATGAGAAAAACATAATAAAACGGAAAAAAGAGAAAAAACGGAAAAAACAATAAAAATGAGAAAAAAAACGTAAAGAAGGTGAAAGAACGTAAAAAGAAAGAGAAAAACGTAATAAAACGAGAAAAAACCTAAAAAGTAACAAAAAATAAAAATAAAAAAAAACGTAAAAAACGAGACAAACGTAAAAAATTCGAGAAAAAACGTAAAAAACAAAAAAGGCAAAAAAAAAAAAACGAGTCAAATTATTTAAAAATGAGTCGTAACTAAGTTCGTTCTTAGTCACGACTTGCAATTTCTCGGTCATGGCTGAGAATTGCAGGTCATTTGACATATTTTGACTTGTTTTTTTACGTTTTTGAAAAAATGGAAAAAAGAGAAAAAAAACCGTATAAAAACAACAACAAAAAACCGTAAAAAAAAAGAGAAAAAATGAAGAAAAAAAAACATTAAAAGGCGAGAAAAAACGTAAAAAAACGTGAAAAACGTAAAAAGAACGAGAAAAAACGAGGCAAAATGAAAAAAAAAAAGTCACGGTATGTCAATTGGGTCGTAACCGAGTTCGTTCTCGATCACGACTTGCAATTTCTCGGTCATGGCCGGGAATTGCAGGTCGTGACCAGGTCGTTCTCGGTCACAGCCAAGTCACGACTTGCAATTTCTCGGTGATGGCCGGGAATTGCAGGTCATGACTGGGCCGTTCTCGGTCACGACCGGATCGCGATTTGAAATTGCTCGGTCATGGTAGCCACGCCCGAGCCATGACCGAGCCGCAAAAGCTGGATGCAAATCTTGGCCGAAATTTGCGGCCGCAAATTTCGTTTTACTTTTTCAGTTTGCGTTTTCGGTTTGCGGATAGAAGGGGCATTTTTGTAAAAAGAATTTAAAAAGAGCAAATTTTTAAATAATTTCTAAAAAGGGTATTTTTTTTAATTTCAATAAATTAAAGTGTCATTCAACCGAAAAGATGGAGCCGGTGCATAGTGCATATGAAAACTTACATATCCCTTTAGCAAATTTCTTTAAGGCATGAAAGAAAAAAAATACATCATCTCTTCTACATTATTCAGAAGGCCAAAACATGTACAACCACAACATTAACTGCAGCGGGAAGTTGATTGGAAGAAGAGGCCAAGCATCGGGAAGGAAATACAACTATTTTTTTTTTTATCTTATATGATGTTCCATTCTTATAAGTAACAATTAATAAAAGTGACGATTCCATATAAAATGTAAGAAATACATATGATGAAATGTAAATGACAATAGCATATAATAAAATCATCAACATGGTGCGCTAAACTCATTAGCAAGTACACGATCAACTACAACATGAACGTCACATGTGGTGGCTACCAATGCTTGAAAATTCTCAAAGGTATCGAAAAATCATATTTCTTGAAGTTGTGCAAGTGGGGTCGCATACAATTCTTCTGGAGGTACTATTATATATTTCAAACACAACATTTGTAAGTGTAAGAGTAATAAATGAATGAGCCTAAGACGGCGATATGTTTGATGTGTTAACATTTGAATTCTTTGGTGTTGTAAAGCCACTGTTCCTAGTCCACCAAACATGTTCATATTCAAATTCATGTTACCAGGACCCATGCTATTGCCACACACAAACACACACGACATTAGAACCATCAATAGTAGGGTTTAAACGTCACACTTACGTGCAACACTATTTTGATACATGTTGATCCTCCAGTTTGACCCGCATCCCTAAATACAGAAATGGCAAATTCATATCCACATAAATTAAACCCAATCTAAAGAATCATGTACTTCAAACATATTTAGTTTCAGTTACTAATTTGCTTAACCCGTTTTGCATTTACATAATTTCTTTTATATCATCAAGTTTTTCTATTTTACTCCAATTCAAGACCAAAATCAATTATTACAAACCAACCACACACAAAAAAAATGATTAAGTAATTTACCTTGCGGTTTGTTGCCGAGTGACTCGAGAGAGAAGAGATTGGTGTAGTGTCATCATGTTCTGTACTAGCAGTGAACAAGTTTATTAGGTAGCTTATCTTTTTTATTATATTGAAAGCCCATGGTGTAAATGCTAAATTTCCTACTAATAGATTAGCATGTCACTAGCAATTAGGTTGTAATTATTCTGATTAAGAAGGTATTGCTCAACTTTTAGCATTGCCCAATTACGAGAGCAATGACCTTCTTGGAACGTGAACATTCCAGGGTATATGAATAAAGTAGCAAAAAATCTTTTTATACCCGACCGTTCTTAACACCATATAACAATCAGTATAACCTTAAGGTTTGGTGTTTTAAGTTGTTTTCCTAGCCTTGGTAAAATCTAAAGGTGATAGACAGAAAAGTATAACGCTAGTTGATTCTTGATCTTTCGTTTAGATTTATAAACTGAGTTTTTATTACAGTGCCTTGAAAGCTATATTTATGATTTAAACAATCTTTTCAAAATATACCAAGGAATCCCTAAGATTTTGACTATGTAATTTATTGTCGGTATTTCCATAGATTCAAGCTCATACCATGTTTAGAAAACGTCATATGGTTGTTGACAATGTAATTCAACTATTAGTTAGTTGTTCCATTGCTTTAAGTACTTAAACGATGTTGTTCACATTGGTTTCCATAGTAATCTTATGATATACTGTTACGGTGAACACATCATGTCGTAATCTAGACCATAGTTATTTTATAATTTAAGTACTTCACGATGTCTCTCATGTATTTTCCATAGTAGCTACGATGTAATCCACTTGTAGTGTTTCCATATTAATCTACGATTTATTCTTACGATGGCTACATAGTGTTGTAACTAAACCTAAACACAGATAATTAATTACTTAAGATTCGCGAGGTCTTAATACCAAAGTTGTAATCACATTCATTGGTGGAAATGCGATATTTATAATAAGGTTTAAAATGATAAATAGAAAGTATAATTAAAACACTACGTTTCTAGATAAATAATGTTGGTGCATCTTGTGTGACAACAACTTCTAGTTTGTAATAGTTAGTTTTATAAGTCGTTTTGTTAATTATTCTAATCGTTAACTTTTGTCTTGTATGTGTATATGTGTAAGTTCGTACGAACTTAGATGTAGGTACTAACTTACTAAGTTCGTATGGACTTCGAAGTTACCTAAGTTCATACGAACTTAGATGCCTATATATACACAAGTCCGAATGTTTTAGAAAATAAGATTTCAGGTGGGTTGTAAGTTTGAAACTCAGTATTAGTTCTTAGTGCAAGTTTGCAGAAAGGATAAAGAGAAAGTTTGTATCTTAGTTTGAATGTAATACTTGTTTACGTTCAATAAAATTGTTCTTTACATATTCGTGTTTACTTTTTTATTATCGTTTTGTATTGAGGATTCTGAACTCATATATACTGATTTACCTCGTGGATCTAGTCCCGGGGAACCTACAAGTGGTATCAAAGCCTTCGAATTTGATTCAGTTTTAGGTTCGGGGCATTACACCATAAAGAAACGAGAGATTACGAAGCACTTTGACGTTAGAAACTAAGGTTTTTACGTCCAAATGTGGTTAAGATCATTGCAGATACTAGGGTATTCGAAAAAGGAACTTGAAACGAGCCCAGATTCGAAATTTCAGATTGGGGGTTTTTCATCAGTTCATCGTATGAACTTAGAAAATGTCGTACGAACTTACTTAAACTCCTACGAACTTACAGCTGTAAGTTCAAACAGCTGTAAGTTCGTATGTCGGTGACCCCTTTGAACTTAGTTATTGTTCGAACATTCCTAAGTTCGTACGAACTTATCTGTTCGAAAATTCCTAAGTTTTTATGAACTTGACTCTCTTCGAACTTTCTCAATTTCAATAAAAAGGGAAAAAAATGAATTTAGGCTTACTATTGACTAACTTTGGTTTGAGAAAATCTAAATTTTACTTGAAAATTGTTGAGAATTTTTGGAGGGAAATCTGTGTTTTGAGTGAACTTGACGTTAGTTGACTTTCTTATACGAACATACCTCAAGTTCGTATACTCTCTAATTACGATGTCAAATTTGAACAAACTGATTGAGATGGATCATGAAATAGGTAAAGCTACTTCACCACCAAAGCTTCTAAAAGCTGAAGATTACTTCTGGTGGAAAGATAGATTTGAATCATCTGTAAAATTCAATGACATCAATATGTGGATCTGCATAAGTGATAGATACGATGCTCCAACTTATGAATTCGAGAGGAAACTCAATTTTATTCGTACGAAACAATGAATGAGGCAGATAAAAGAATGTACGAAGCAGAGAAGAAAGCGTTATCTGCTATTACTATGTTTCTTCCTCAAGAAATTAAGCATACCTTCAAACATTAAAACACTTCTAGAGAGCTATGGGTAGCTTTGGAGAAGAGATTTGATGGTAATGCATATATCAAAGAGAGTACACATGTTGAAGAACCTCAGGTATTCGTGACCACAATTGATGAGGCAGATCAAAAGGATGCTAGTGAGAAGAAGACTGAGAGAGAGTTACCTGCTTCAAAGACCAGGGTTATAAGGCTGGAGTCAACTGATACTATGAGTACAAAGGACTTTGTTGCATATATGGCCAACTTGGATGTTGAGAAGCATAAGGTACTGTTAAACTTAGATTCCGTAGTTAATGTTTGTGTTTATGTACTAACTTTGCAGAGCAGACAAAGAATTTAATAGAGTCATAAAAAACGATGACAGCTTAGTTAAATGCTTTAAAAGAAGAAAACACAATTTTAAAGCTGAGAAACTCAGAGTTAGTTAATAAAGCTAAATCTGATGCAAAAGATTTAATCACTCTAAAAGATCGAGTCAACGAGCAGAGTCAACTAATTGATTTAGCTCGTGAGCATTATTTGGATTTAACTAAACTGTCTTCAAGTAAAGAAAAAGAACTAACAGGCACTAAGGTTAGAATTGTTGATCTTAATAGGAAAATTAAACTAAAAATATTTTCAGTTGAAACCTTAGATAGTCTATTAAATGTACAAGAAGCTGACTCTACTATACAACCAACAGTCTTTGAGATGGTAGACATCACCGAGTCGACCAAGTCAGATAGAGCTGAGTCAGGGACAAATGAGGAGTCAAAAACTAAACTTGAGTTTGTTAGACCTAAAATAGAAGCTGTTAAGAATAAAAATGAAAAAGGTAAACAAATAGAATCCGAACACCAAATGAATCTCAAGGCTCATAAGAAAGCCTGGGAGAAGCATTCGTGCTTCATGTGCCATAAAAAGGGACATGTAGCAAGTGTGTGTCCATGTAAGAAATCAAAAGTTTCGACAATTGATAGTCTAAGGAGCACTACTCCTGAAACAGGAAGCTCAAATGGAGAATCAATTCAGTCGAAACCTTCAAAACGTTTTAACAACCCCAACAAAAATTTTTCTAACCAGGGTAGTAGTAATAGGAATTTTCATAATTCGAATTATAACTATAAATCTAGGGTTATATTTACTTCAAACCAAAGGCCAGTCAATCAGAGACGTTTCCAAAAGTCTCCGGATAGAAGGCCTAGTGGTAGCACCTCCCATTCCCTAACAAATGAGAATTCCAAAGTATCCAAGTCACCTGAAAGGCGAGATGGATATCTGAAGGAATTTACATTTGTTGATGAAAATGGTCGACCCAAGTCCGTGGTGGCTTGGGTCCCCCTTAATAAGTAATGGTTTTATCTAGTGTGCAGAAACACAGACTTCAGAGGCTACAAGTTCAGCAGAACATGCAGCGACTGAAGGGGAGACATGATCAACTATGGGATGAAATTCCTCAGATGATAATCTAACTGATCTTTATGATAAGCCTTTTGATAAATCACGTTTTGAGTTGTTAGTCCAAATCACTGGAATGAAAATTCTTGAGTAATGTATCTCCCTTAAGAACTTTTATCTATCTTTAATTTTTATTTTTAGTATTAAGTTTGAAAAACTATAAAAAATTTGAGTGTCGCAGTGATGAACGCGAAGAAATGACGAAAACGTTACCCATGCCTAGAACATTATTATATGTGTGGCTTTTAGATGTAGTACATACACAGTAAAAAGTACCTTAAATATAAATGTAACTAATAGCTTCATCATACGATATATTGGTAGGCATGCGACATAACGGTTTTCAAGTACCTTATAAACCTTAAATAGGACAATTATTTTGTGCAATCTCTATTTTGATGTATGACCTAAATCTTAATTCTTAGGTGATAGATTGTTCCATAATACATGTCATTGGATAAATGTAAACAAATTCATCTGGGGGGTTCAATGACTTTTTCTTCTGCTACATCTTGAAACATGTTGACCTAGACTCAGTCAGTGTATCCTAAGAATAGAGCAAACTTGAATACCGTTTTCAAGGTCTCTAGTCAAACTATGTCGCTTTGTTGTACGAAAGTGCAGACCTGTCACCTCTGGTTTGATTTTAAATTTGTTTGCCTCTAACCCTAGTCTAGTCCAGTCCCTTCACATGTACAAAAGTACATTGCTCTTAATATAAAGGACTTGACTTTAGAGATGAAATTAAATTAAAAACATCCATTACATGGAATTCTGGACTTTCACGATCCTAAGTGTATAACAAATGTGAGATACATAGAAAATCGAGAACAATAACTAACATTGTCCTTGAAAATTCTGAGTGTTGACTGCTTAAGTGGACAACAATACCGATAATCGTCTTGAACTATAGTTACATACATAATAAGCAAGGAATACAATAATTCCTACTGTGTACAGTCTACATCATGGCTAATATGATCTTCATAACGGTGACTCTCACAAAAAGAATGTGTTTTTTAATATGAATAATTTCATATTTTTATTATTAGTTATTTTTCATTTTAAGTTGTACACATGTAAGTTCTTACTAGATAGGGAGCTAATTACATTTGATTGTTTTACTCTACAATTGAAAAAACAACTAGAACGAGATTTGTTTAAAGTCTAGCTATTACTACGTGTTAAAGCTAGAAGATCTAAATTCGAGGATGCTATTGGGGTTGCGCATGAACAGACCGAGAGTGTTGATTAAAGTGATGATGAAGATGATATTCCACAGTTGGATGAATCTATATCTAATAATACTTGGATCTCACTTAGGGTCTCGTTTTGCTATGGATAAAGGCAAATATAAGTTGAATGAAGACGATCATTATACATTGTAAGATGACGATGCTAATTTTGATAATGATACCTCATTACTAACTAGAAGGTCCAAAAAGAAGACGGTCTAGTGGGGTTGTCATTATAGCCGACTGCCCAATCCACAACCACCACCACACCCACAATCACAGCAACAATTCCAACCGCACCTATTATAACTATTTTACCATTGCTTAGGCGGCGATAAATCCCTTATTGAAGAGCGCGGCAGCTCAGGGGGAGAAGCCTGATAGGTGGAGAAGACTGGTTGTAAAGAGGATGCGTTGAGAAAGAAACAAAGACAGAGACGATGATCCCAGTGACCAAATGATGTGAGCTGCCTAACAGTAGACCAATTGATGGTGAACTGCCTAACTCTTCAACTAGAAGACTTGGTAAGCTTGAACAGGTTAAGGGGGAGTCTAGTCAATCTAACAGAGACATTGAATTGACGAGTTTAATAGTGATAATTCTGAGTTCGAGGATACCTAGAGAAATTTAATTTAGAAAATGATGAAACTTCTGAAGTTGAATCGTAGTGATAGACCTAGAGGAGTTAAGATCTGAAAAAGATGAAATTCTTAAAGGTGAGTCGGAAGCTACAAGAGTTGTTTACGGTGTATGACATGATCTTATGAAGATGTCAGAGGGTAGTGAAGATTTTGTGGAAAAGGAGTTATATGCAGGAACTCAAAAGAGCTACATAGAATCAAGCTATTGTCAAGGGGGAGTCTGTTGGTGCATCGAAACTAGAGGTATTGTCAACGGGGAGTCTGTTGGTGCATCTTGTGTGACAACAACTTCTAGTTTGTAATAGTTAGTTTTATAAGTTATTTTGTTAATTATTATAATCGTTAACTTTTGTCTTGTATGTGTATATGTGTAAGTTCGTACGAACTTAGATGTAGGTACGAACTTAAGTTCGTACGAACTTAGGTAAGTTCGTATGGGCTTCGAAGTTACCTAAGTTCGTACGAACTTAGGTGCCTATATATACACAAGTCCGAATGTTTTAGAAAATAAGTTTGAAACTCAGTCTTAGTTCTTAGTGCAAGTTCGCAGAAAGGATAAAGAGAAAGTTTGTATTTTAGTTTGAATGTAATACTTGATTACGTTCAATAAAAGTGTTCTTTACATATTCGTGTTTACTTGTTTACTATAGTTGTGTATATTTGAGGATTCCGCACTCATATATACTGATTTACCTCGTGGATCCAGTCCCCGTGAACCTACAAATAACGTAACATTATCCCATAGTTAATTAACTAACTACATCATAACAAACACGCAAATTAACTATTCGCTAATCATGGTAAGTCCTAGATCTAGCATAATAACAATAATATTAAACATTGTAATCAAAATAGATCAAGGAAAGAGATAATTGCAGATTATAACGAGTTCGTAATAAACTTGAAATTACAAGAGCTGGACTTCGATCGTATCCCAAGTGTATTACACTTCTTCACTTACTACCCTCTAATTAATTACTAAACTAATAATAATAATTAATTCCTAATCTAGAGAGAGAAAGCCAGAGAGAGAAACTATCATTTTGGAAGTAATTGTGAGTGGATTAGAATGATTTGGTTGAAAGAGGAGTTGGATATATCTAGAGGTGTCCCCAAACTGTATTTTGACCATTTGAACCGTATTTGACCTTCGAAAATCCGGCCCGTATTGCACGAACCGTACCAAGATGTAAGATTTATTGAGATACGGGTCGTGCGAACCGTATACAGTTCATCTTAGACGTATACGGTTCACACCCAATAGTATATGGTTGGTGTGGGCCATATACAGTTCAGACTGAACAGTATACGGGTGGCGGGCCCGTATGCACGGTGTTGTGGCTTCGTGTGTGGGTTCGTAATTCCTTCGTTGGTTGTTTTTGCTCTAACTTCTTCGTTTCTTGTCCGGTTTTAGCTATTCTTGAACCCACACGATCGTAATCCATGATCTTTAATTTCAGGTTGATGGAGGATTATTTCCATAAAATTATCAAATTGATTAGATCATGAGCAAAACGTCTTGTGTTGATTTTGTTCCATTTTACTCATTTTTGCCCGTTTTTGCAGCATCGTCTTTGTAACACCTAATTAACACAATAAACCAAATAAATTTAATATTTTGGTTAAAATATTAATTATTTAATTAATATAGGCAAGATAACGTGAGTAAAAGTGTGATTTTTTACGCGTTATCAGAGCCCCTAAATTGTTTTTATATATAAGCAAAATTCATTAAAACTACGATAAGTCGATAATTGTTATCAAAATAATCAAAACAAAAGAATGATGGTACTAGATAATCTTACATAATTACGTGAATCATGAGGCTCTTATAACATTCTTGGAAGCAAAGTTGTTCATTAACTCTTCATAATCAATATTCTCTAATGTATCGTTCTCAATAGCTATCATTGTCAATCCATTAAGTCTTTCTTGTGACATTGTGGATCGTAAGTAGGACTTCAACAACTTCAATTTTGAGAAACTTCTTTCTACATACACCATAGTTACTGGAATAGTCAAGAAGACTCTATATGCAATAATTGCATTAGCAAACAATCGAATTTTTCATACATTTTAAAACATCAGTGGGGTTGGTAGTTTCACTTGTTAAGAACTTTTCAATCAACTTTAACTCAAGATAAAGTTCATTGGTATCAATATCTGATCAGTCAGTGCGACTTCTAGATGGCTACAACATAACTTAAGATCTTTGTCATCATATCCCTTCAATTTTTATGGAAACGAAAAACCAAACTTTTTTTCATAATCTTTGTATTGTTCAAATCTTGTTTTTAGAGGATCAATCGCTTGATCAATAATATATAAAAAGATAATTAACTTTAAAATTCTTCTTAGGCGAAATTACGACATCAATTGGACCCTTATCAATAGTATAATTTCTCTTCCAAAATTTTAATCATGTTTGGATTAAGTCCCTCTCAATTTCTTGGATCAAATATGTCAACATGAACATTATCAACATCAACATGATCATCTTCAACGTCATTATCATCATCATGATCATCAACACCCACATTATCACCATTAATATCAATACCATCACTATTTTTTATTATTAAGAGAAACTTCTATTTTTTATTTTTTTTTGAAAAACTTATCTAGAGACCCACTTTGAGCCTTTCTTAATTCAACCTCTCTTTTTCTTTTCTTTTTTACATTTTTCACAACCAAATGAACACTTAGGAGGCATAATTATATGAAAATATTATACCAATAATTATGATCTAATAAGAAATTAAAGTGGTAAACAAATAAATAAAATAGTGAAATAAACTTGATTATTAATCATGATGCTAGTACCTGGTTCGTCGCTTCCTATGAACAAAAAAATAATGGGTTAGTAAAAAAGGGTTTTGAATCGGTGACTATGGACTAGAATTGCTAAATCACTAATGGGCAATAATAATGGGTTAATTAAAACGGGATGGAAAAGCCTTTAAAAAAAAGGAATAAGTACAAAAAAATAAAAAGGAAGGTCTTTTCAGGAATCGAATATGGATCAACCAAGCGGAAAGCGTGAAAGAATTTCAAGCCAATTGATCAGCTGAAAGTTTATGTTCCATTTTACGTAAAGTGATATATATTAACATATATACTATCTATATTGGCTAAATTTCGATCGTTATTTTTTTCGAGGCCCTGTGCGATTGCATACACATCACACCCTCTAAACCGGCTTATGGTCATAGTTAGGAAAATGAATGAACTAAAATTAAAGAAGATGACATCTTAAAGTATCAGTTACCATGTAGTGTTAATTTCATAGAAGTTATGTGAATATATATATATATATATATAGGGGAAGGATCCATAGGGAAGCTTCAAATTTTGGGGAAGGAGGGAAGCAAATCTTAGCCCTTGATTTTTTCATAAAAAAACGTTTTTAACATTCATTTGTGATGAATGTTAAATTTTGATTAACATTCATCACAAATGAATGTTAACAATATTCATTTATGATGAAATCAAGGGTTGAGATTTGCTTCCCTCTTTCCCTAATTTTTTTTCTTCCCTCTTGATCTCTCCCCTATATATATATATATATATATATACATCATAATAAAATAAAATAACACTCACATAATCCTTAGATTTCTTTTAAAAAGATCATCATTGGCATCATCATACAACTTAAGAGATGAAGATTTAAAACATATACCTTTTTATGCCTATACAATCACACAAACCCAAAATAAAAATAAAAAGAGAAATTGTTAGTCTCAAATATCACTTATGGATTGAATAATATGGAGTTACAATATATAGCTTGAATTTTGTAGAGGGCAGTGAATACAATTCAACTTGTTATTTATCGTATTTTAAAATTCCTAACAGATATTAGTAAGTGATGCAGCAGATTCAAAGACTCCTCCTAAAATAGCTTTTACTTGTTTTGGGATTTGATTTATGCATTTAGAAGCTTTATTTTCATAAATGCACCAAGAGTCCATAACCTTTTTCATTGTATGAATTCGCTCTCAAATTTTAATTTTTCTAGAATGCATATTTGATTTTCATGAATCTGTACATCTAGATTATTTTGCAACGTCTTAATTTTAAGCTTATTTGCTTGCTTATTAACCACATTTGTTTTCAACTCAGTGAGTTCAATTTTAACTCCTTTTGAATATCATACAAGTTTGATAAATCAACTATTAAATATTCCATCATTGAATCCTTTTCTACTAGGGAGTAATATATGAGATTGTATACCTTTAACAAAGTTTCAAGATCCCATCCAGTTGCTGCACACTTCCAGAAGCGACTTCAGACATGTCGGCTTTAAATTCAGTATTTTTGCCATTAAACAATAATCATTGTCCAGGCATATCAGTTCCTCATCTTCTTCATTTGATGATGAACTATCAGAGTCACTGAAAGATGCTTCTTCGGCAACTATACCCTTGCTCTTCTTTTTACCTCCCTTAGGGAGTGCCTTCATTTCTTTGTACTTAGCTTTATATTTTTCAAATTTGTTTCACTTTGAATTGAATCTTTTGTTTGAGATGTTACTAGTTGGTTTTACTCTACAATCAGTTGCATAGTGGCCAATTTTTTCACAGTTGTAACAACTACTTGCTGATTTAGAAGTATCATGGATAGAAATACCAGTGATCTTGGTATTTCTGATCCCTTTTCTAAAATTAGATACCAACATAGCCATGTCTCTTTCCAATTGACCAATTCTATCCTCATCAACTACATCCTTAGATTGTTCTTTTATTTGTTCAACCTCCTCTTCTTTCTCTTTTAGCCATCTTTGTAGTTCTTTTAGCTATTAGTAGTTGTTGGGTTTCTTCTCACTGACGATGTTCAACCACTAAAGCATTTGAAATCTTTTGAGTACCTAGAGTAGCTCTTATGTTATCATTTTGATCGGCTTGTTTCTCTGATTGTTCCTAGTTTAATAAGATTCCATAAACTTTTGGTTAAATTAAGAAGAGAATAGTCATTTCATTGCTAGTGCATGTGACTATTGTACCCCAAATCCTTCTAGGCAGTGTGTCTAAGAATTTCTCGACAATGAACCTTTGCTCTTTACCAATAGCAGCTTTATCCATTTTGTTCATCAGGGACTAGTATCTGGTATAAGTAGCAGTAAGGGATTCATTGTTATCAATTCCAAAAAAACTCATATTGCCTAGTTAGATTTATTTCACGGCAATGAATAATATTTGGTGTACCAATATAAATGTTCTTCAGTGTGTCCCACATTTCTCTAGTAGTGGTACACAATTTGATAGACTCAAACACATCATTTGGTAAAGCAATGCCTATAATGACTTTAGCTTACTTATTAAGTCTAACCAATTATCTATCTTCCTCTGACCGTTGCATTACAAGGTTGGGTATTAACATCTTTGGAGATCCAGTTGTCATAGTAGTAGCAGGAACTTCAAGTACAACTGTAGTAGGAACATATGGCCCATTGGTTATGATGTCACATAGCCTATCATTAGTGAGGTCAAAAAACATCATCATCCGGGACATCCAGGTTTGGTTGTTGAACCATTACCCTTTTGATATGAGGAATCAACACAACTATATTTGATGGATTCCATTACAGATCTGGTTAATTGAATTTAAACCTACTCCACTTTGATACCAATTGTTAGTCCCAAATATCACTTATGGATTACGTGATATGGAGTTACATTATATAGCATGAATTTGTAGAGGAGGGTAAATACAATCTAACTCGTTATTTATCGTATTCTAAAATTCTTAACATATATTAGTAATTTTAAAACACTTATATAATAAAACAGAGTATAAATCACAAATACTAAAAGCTGGTAACAAAGAATGCTGAAATAGATAACCTTGAATGATGAATTTATTAATCACAAATTACATCAACATATTGAATTAACCAGATTTGTATGACTAATAGATAACCTTCAATATAATTGTAAGTTACCGTTGCACTCTATGTGAGAATAGTATGACTAATACTCACTGACTCTAATTTGTAGTTAGACAAACTGTATCACTGAATAAATCAAATGATGGCTAAAAATCGGTAAACGACTAAGTACAATAAGTCACTCGATCTATAGACAGGTATTCCCCATAAATATCTCCTACATACTCGGAAAATAGAATGTCGTGTGTCACTGCGTGAATGACTTATTTCTAATTGACAAACTATTAGAAAAAATCTTCTGTAGTTCCCATCTGATCATGCTTTCTTTGTGAGTAGAAATTCCACCAATCAAAATGATGCATGATGTCAGACATTCCACATCTGTGAATTCAAAGGTTGCTGATGTAATGTTGACCAGGGACTTCACACAAAGCGAGTTACGACAAATACTGTACCTTATTTCCTTATTTCTAAAATTGTTGGAGGACAAAGAAGCTTCCTCACTCACTGTGAGCTAACGTGCTCTTGTAGAGTGACTTGACTTGATTTCTTCGAGTGAATACCTCTTATTTCCAAACAACGACTACTGCTTTTTATTTTATGCATAAGTAAATAAATCTCATCTGCACACCAGGGAGCAGATTTACCCATAGTAGAGATTATTTAATTAGCAGTAATCATATTCGTTTGTAGTGCATAATACCTTCATGTATTTTTGGTGTTCTTGGCTTATAGCGACATAAACACTAGCGACGAGGTCAACTAGGGAAACAATTGTTCACAAAGTGTTGTCTTCATCTTCTTAGCAGTGACTAGGTTGACCGACGATTAATGATCCAACTTATGGTTTAGGAGTTTTTACTTCATCATTTCTATGAAGTCCTCTAATGATTAAGTTGATCATCGATCAGTGAGTCAATAGAAACTCATATCACAATCAAGTATACACAATTGTACCCCAGATCTTTTTAGTCAGTATGTCTAAGAATTTCTTGACAATGAACTTTTGCTCTTTACCAATACCAACTTTATCCATTTTGTTCATCAAGGACTGATATCTAATATAAGTAGTAGCAAAGAATTAACAACTCATATTGCCTAGTTAGATTTACTATCGTAAACTAATCTATTGGAAGATGTCAGTGGTGCATAATTAGCAGAGACGTATGGTAAAAGAATTGATAATTTCAAAGTAAACTCATTTCCATGTCTAGAAAGTCACATAAATATTTAAACTAACATATTTTTAGATTAATTAAGAAAACTCAACAAAAAGAGAAAAATTGTTGCTCATTATAAAGCCACCTCATCATGCACACTTCCTCATAGGGAAAACTCAACTTTATGACATTAGTTGCATCCCCTTTTAATAGTAAATAAGCATAAGAATAATAATAATAACAATAGTATAGATAGATACTGTATTATATCAATGACCACACATACTACATATATTGCCTCTCAAGAGGTTTAATCCATAACATCTAAATTGAAAATTTTCTCCAACCTATATAAGTCGAAGTGATATTATAATTTTAATTATCAACTACATATATATAATCTAATTGATCTAACTTTCAGATATAAACGAAATAACTTCAATAATATATAAAGTGATAACTGAATGTTATAACATGTAGTTATGTCTCATCTATGGTCTAGAACTCAAAAGTAAACCTTATGTACAATACAATTAATGAATTAAGTTAAAATGAAAATGTGATTTTTTGTAAGAATGGAGGAATCAATCTCAATCGCTCATTTTCATCAAGATAATAAAACCCCCACATTTTAAAAATTGAATATCTCACAAACGGGTAGTCAAAAAATTATAAAAATTGCACCAAAAAAATCAACATTTCAACATTTTCTCTTCGATTAAACATCTCACAAAATATACTTTCGCTGAACTTTTTCTTCTCATTATTTGATTGGTTTTGAAAACTGCTAACACATGTGATAGTTGTCGGTATCACATATGATACTCGCTGATAACATATGTGATAGTCGATAGTAACACATGTGATAGTCGATAGTAACACATGTGTTATGTGGGACTATCACATATTTTACCAGTTTTCAACACCCACAAAAAAAAAAAAAGTTCGTCGAAAGTAAATCATGTGAGATGTTTAATCGTAAATAAAAAGTTGATCATTATGGTGTAATTTTTATAATTTTTTGACTAGCTTTTTTTTTTTGGATATTTAACTTTAAAAACGTGGATGAAAGTTGGGTTTTGCCAAATGGATGACCAGGATTCATTCATTCATTCTCACTAAAATTCTCATTTTCATTTGAACTCAACTCTACAATCAATATACACAACTAGAGGGGAGTTCAAATGAGTATGAGTTTTTTGTGAGAATGAAACTACCGATAGGAGAACTCTATGTGGCAAAACCCACTTTCGCCCCACGTTTTTTAAAATTAAATATCTCAAAAATGGTAAGTCAAAAAATATTAAAAATCAACATTTTTTTCTCTTCGATTAGACATCTCACAATGTATACTTTCGACCAACTTTTTTTTTTCATTTTTTGTGGGTTAACACATGTGTTACCATTGACTAACAAATGTGTTACCCGCGACTATCACATGTGTTATCAACGACTATCACATATGTTACAAACGATAGTCGGTGGTAACACATGTGAGAGTCACCGGTAACATATGTATAAGTTGTTTATAACACATGTGTTACCGGTTTTCAAAACCAACCAAAAATGAAAAAAAAAAAAAAGTCGATTGAAAATACACCATTTTTTGCTCTCTTAGTTATCTCTCATAATTTAATTGGTCAACTTTATGGATTATATTTTGTAAAGTTTGTGTGAACTTATCATTTCTCTTATTTTGTATAAATTACATTACATTGTATTAACAAAATATCACTACAAAATGGCAATACGTATAAGATTCATGATCGATATATACATACTTCCATTTGCCAACCAGGCTGCCCAAAACTGGGAAAATCTGGATGTTGGGAAGGTCAGTTGGTCTTAAAAACCAAACTATGTGGTCCATGAATACATGATAACCATGTGTGCACCACATCACCAGGCCAGGGGCTATGAGAAAATGGTGTATTTTCGTTGTTCATTTTAAATAGAGGTATTTAACGTCTGAAGTTGATTAGACCATACCCGTTTAAATCAAGAACTTAAATTTTTTAAAAAGTGTTGTAGCAAGCACTCCTTTCCTCTCACATGTACGCCTCCCCATATATATATAGAGGGTGTAATCAGACAAACCCATTTTTTTAATATACTGACAATCAAAATTAACCTTCACATGAATATACTCCGTATAGAATTATTCCCCGCTGAATTACACATATTTTCTCCAACATTTTTATCATAATTAAAAACACTTTAAAGATATTCAAGTGATTGATGGAACCATTTATTAATTAGTTAATGGCATTAACAATGTCATCAATCGACTACATTAACGTTTAATAACTCCTCATAAATATATTATGTAGGGTGAAACTAATAAACTATAATATACTCTTTGTTATGATCAATGTTTGAAATTAGGGTCAACTCAGTCGGTTACTTGGTTGACTCAGACTCGGATATAATAGTAGATTGTTTCAGAGTGGGTTAATGGTGTATTTTTATTCGGATTAACCTGGCGAGTTTAAGGGGTTGATCCGGGGCTTGTGATTTGGTTATTGCTTTGGACCCAATTTTTTTTTCTTATTTTTTCTAGAAATATGTAAACGAGCTCCATTATTATCTTATTATTTTATCATTAAAATAGTCACTATAAATCATTAAACTATATTAAAATACATCGCATTAAAAGATGTTTCCGATCCTTGCTTGTATATTGGTACGCGGTTTCTTAAAAACATAATAATTTATGTAATAATATTTAATTATCTATAACTTCCAACTAAGAATTCATTATTGTCACAATTTAACAAATCAAAACAATGTTAGTACACGATCATATACGTTGACAAATATTCAAGTTCCTGAAAACGGGTCACAAACCGAGTTGATCCGAGTTGACTTAGATTGACTCGGACCCGATCACTATGCCGAGTCGTTTTGAAATTCTAAATTTTAAAATATTAATCATGATGATAGAGTCAACTTCTAATATATAAAACTAGGCTCTTTATTTAATGAGAAAAAAATACTTCTGCAAAATAGTTAATTCCTCAAATTCTCAAACCCATTAACTACTGATCTTTGACCGGTCAAGCTGGTTATTCCTAGCCTATTACAGTATTACCATAAACTCAACTAAACAATTATAGCAAGTTGTAACGTCTTAAATGCCAAGGTAAATTAATACAACACCATATTAAGGTGGCATACTCAAATTAACAACACCCTTGTTATATACTCTCCGTATCTGATTAGTTATAAATATATCATCACCTGAAGTGATAAATTGTGGTTTATACGAAACTAAGAAAAAAAAAACATATTATCATAATGTTGTAAGCTAAACAAAACTAGAATCCATAAACAAACATGAAGTCGTGAATTAATGAACTATCGGTATTTGTCCTTTCCCTTTTCCCGCGAGAAACTAAATATTAATTAGTGGTATCATCATGACAGATTGACATCTATGAGCATTGTGTCTTTTGGTGTACTACATTTCGTAATAACTAGAGTTTTTCCGTTTAAAATAATCATTTATTTTTTATTTAGTTTTTGAACAATTAGACCATTCTGTATGGTAACTAACCTAAGATTGAGGACTGACATTCACATTAGCGTCACGTCAGTCTTAAAACTGAGGACTAACTCAAGACTGAACGTTCCTTATGGTAACTGCAAGATTGAACTTTTCAGCGTCACGTCAGCGCCACGTCATTTCTTAAATATCAATACAAATACATTTTTTTTATTAATAATAAAAATTACAATAATTAAAAAATTAATGTATATTAATAATAAGAATTACAATATTAAAATCTTATGTTCCATTAATAATTAAAAAACTACTTTACACTAATAATTAAAATTACAATAATTAAAAACCTACGTTACACTAATGGGTGAATAATTCGTACCCAAAATTGGATTGTTAACTAAATTATTGAAAAAATTATTGAATGGTGATTGAGATTAGGAATTGTTGTTGTGTGTTTTAGATATTTTTGGTGAATGTGTTTGATGTAATTTGTGAGTAAAATGTAAGTAGAGATTGTAAGAATTATGTGTGAAAAAGAAATGTAATTGTTTGATATAATTTGTGTGTGAAATAGATAGAGATGGTAAAAATTGTGTGTGAAAATAAAAGGTTATTGTATGTATTATGTATAGATGTTTGATATTGTTTAAAAATAAAATTTGTTTTTTTCTAACTTTGGCCAAAGCTTCCCGTTCTCGCTTCGTTTTGCGCAAGACTAAATGCCACATGACGGCCCCTAAGACAGGACTACGCCTATGGTGACTAAGGAGGACTAAAACTATGTGGCTTCCATATGGGACTAAGACGAAGACGAAACCGCTCCATAAGAAGTGATCTTATACTTTTTTATCTCTTATGTGACCAATAAAAGTTAACTGTTATATAAGTTTACGTCATTATTCGTATGATTTATCGAGAAAATCAATAAACTAATAGTGATATATGGTCATTTGTATAGATATAATTTTAATGATATGAAATTATATTTTAAACAATTAAAATATATATACACATGAAACGATATCTTTTTACGTGTTAAAACTTATATGTAATGTTAAATCACCATTAGAAAGGAAAATATTTTACTTACTTAAAACGATGTCATTTCATCTATATATATTTTTTATTTTTTACATTTTTAAAATATAGTTCCTTGTCATAAAATTATATTTATAAAATTAGTCATTATCAATATTTTACCGGCTCCTTCAATGGATCATGCAAGTAATGGTTGAAACTTATATAAAAATTAATTTTCAATGATTAGTACAACAACTTAAGAGTATAAGAATAAAAAATGAGTAATTATTTTATAAAAAAATTTCAAATAAGTAATGTCTCTGAACGTTGATCAAATAATTTATTCCTTTCATCACAATATATGCAAAATATTTAACTAGTTTAACAAGTGTAGTAAATCTGGTGAAAGAAGCACCTTTATTTGAAAAGACAATTTTTTTTCAAGTAAAATACATCAAAAACGAAAGAATTTTTCATTTCTATATACGCGTGCATCTGTGTTTGGCTGCACCAATGTTCTAAATTGAATGCGTGCAAATGTTGTACTTATGCTCTATTGAATCTTCAAAAGTGCTTCACTACGGAAAGTCCGACATTATTTTTTTTTTTTTCTTTTTGTCTTTTCTCATATTTTCAAAGTATCGGACATCTCAGTCGACTTTTGATTAGTCCAAAAATTGGTATGTGATCAACGATATTAAAATGATTCACTTATAATCGTGACGAAGTTTTTAACATAATTTATTTATATCAAGTATATATATTTGTAAAATATATAAATATTGTAGTATAAAACTTTTTAATATTTTATCCGTCTCAAAATAAATATCTCTTAATAAAAATTTTATAAGTATTTTTGTAAGTAAGTGATTGCTATTCTTGTCTTATATTTAAAACAAATCTCACTTGAATATTTTAAGATACGAGTTATTGTTTTATTAAAAGTAATAAATAAAATTAAAATTTTAATAATTTTTAATAGCTAATTTTTTATAAGTAGAATTTTTTTTTCTCACAAATAAACATAACAATGTAGAGACGTGGACATTCTATTTACAACTAATTTGCAACAATGAGAAAAATATAATCCTATGATTCTATCTCATTCATTATTCATTGTAATAATATTGTAGAAAGAAATAAAATATGCAATCTTAGAGAAGCTTCTCTTTCACTTTTCTTTATTCTAAATAACTTATTATTCATTGCTAACTCCCCCTTTTCTTTATTATTTATTTATATTATTTATATTTAAATTATATTTGTATTTATTGTTTCAAGATCAGACACACATTTTTTAATTTAATTGTCTCCAACGGACTACAGACTACACAAACAAACATATACTTGATCACAAACAGAGAGAGAGAGAAACACACCCAGCTCTACTTCTAGATCTACTATAACTGCTTGTCAGCTCACAAACTTCATTTCTTAATTTCAATCACAACGTACAACAAAATCACATTTCGCATTTCTTGAATCTCAATCTTTATGTTTGAGCATTAAATTTGCAAAACTGCATTGGGTTCTTAGTCAACTGTAATGGGTATGTTGTAATAAATTAAAAAATAGTTTTCCGGCAGCTTTGCCGGAGCTCCGATGAAGTTACTGTATTACATAAATTTTAGTTCAGTGGAACCCTGAATTTTGACTTTGATAATGTGGGTTTGACCATTTTGAAATATATTTATATATATGTGTATCTATAAAAATTAAAGATGTTTAAGTCAGCTAGATGGAGGAGTGACAAGAACAAGATCAAATATGTATTCAGATTGCAGTTTCATGCAACTCAGGTAATATTAATATTACTTAATTATAATTTATGCTAATGCAAATGTGTATCTCTTTTATATTGAAATGATTGATGATTGATTGCATTAGTGGGTGTTTGTTGAATTGACTAACAGAAAATTTTCAATGTGTTAGCTACGGGGGACTAATGAGCTTTTCAATTAGGTGATTTGGATATCAAGTACTCACTTTTTTAAATCTTGATCTCTAAAAATAGTAAATTCATGTGTCTTCATTTTTGCTTTTCTTGTGTTCAATTTATAGAATTTACTTTAGTATTGTGTATGTGTGAATTGTGTTTAATTCATGATTACTTTCAAGATTCATGAATGCATTATTGGTTTAATTCGACTGTGTTGGGAGAGAATCTGGTTCATTGCTGGTGAATGAATCACCAGAAATTTGTAATCCAATATTTTTATATGAAAATTCAACGGAAAAAATGGGCTTTTATTGTTTTGTTTTGTTTTCATTTTGTTACTTATAAAAAAATAGTTCGGTTTTAGGTTGTGAGAATAATAAAGACTTAATTTGACCTGATGTTTTGTTCTAATGTTTACTTGGATGATTGGTTTTGCATTTACAGCTAACAGAGTTAGCAGGGGATACATTGATCATATCAATAATTCCAGCAGATGTTGGGAAGCCGACAACGAGATTAGAGAAAGAGAAAGTTAAAGATGGAAATTGTTATTGGGAGAAGCCGCACTACGAAACTGTGAAGTTTATTCATGATCCGAAAAATGGAAAGTTTAATGAGAAAATTTATTACTTTGCTCTGGCAACGGTACAAACCTTCTTAGATCTATGCTTAGTTATTTTAAATCAAGTAAGTTATAATGGAAGTTAATTTCCTAGTGTAAATTGTAGGGCTCTTCGAAATCTAGTGGTATTGGTGAAGTTTCAATTGATTTTGCAAGTTTTGCTGATGCTACAAAGATTTCTTCTTTATGTCTTCCTCTAAAAAATGCTAATTGTGCTGCATTCTTGCATGTTAGTCCCTTCTCCTTTTAGAAATGCAAATTATCTTTTTGGTAATCAACCCATTTTTTATCTGTTTAAAAGAATCTTTCGGTTCATGTTTAATGGCTGTGCATACCTTTTGAATTAGGTATCGATTCAAAGGGTGCAAGAGTCCTTAGATCAAAGGTAACGTATACTTAACCATTTTCAACTGTCCTTTTTTTTCTTCATAATATTATGCTAGAGCTCATAAAATTTACAGGAAGATTGATGTTAGTGAAAATACAAATCGCCAAGATAGGAGTTTGAGGGCTCAGTTAAGCAACGGTGACATAGAAGAAAGCACGACAATCAATCCTATTGAAGTATGTTCACATTTCACAAATTATAGTTTGCTAGAAGTGCTCAACTATTAAGCGAATATTTTTAAAATAACCAAAAATAAATATGTCGAATGGACTTTGGCAGGATCATGGGACTCTGACTGATAACACAGACCGTCAGGGATCTATCAGGTCTGATATTATTACACTAGCGGGTTCTGATATCAGCTCCCGGACTGAACCCGAACCCAAGGAGACAAAAACGATGCATGAACCATGTGTTACAACAATTTATGAGGAGCGAAACATGTCACAATGGGATTGGCTAAATGGTTCACCTCCTGAAGTGAGCACAGATGATTCTTCAATAAGTCCCGGGGAGCTCGTCTTAGGAGAAATACTCGAAGAGGGTTCACCAGAAGCTGTCATAAAAAAGCTCAAATCTGAACTCGAGGTTTTAAGTAGACAAGCTGATGTTTCGGGGTTAGAATTACAAACTCTTCGTAAGCAAATCGTCAAGGAAAGAAAGAGGGGTCAGGATCTTTCTCGAGAAGTAGCTGAACTTAACGAAGAAAGAAACACATTCAAGGAGGAGTGTCAAAAGTTGAAGGCAAATAAAAGATGTAGTACTGAAGACGCCAAAGTCAAAGTTAAAGTCAAAGGGGATCCATGGGATCTTGTTGATGAACTGAGACAAGAACTTAACTATGAAAAGGATTTGAATTCCAATTTCCGGATACAACTTCAAAAAACACAAGAATCGAATGCTGAGTTGATTCTTGCAGTGCAGGATCTTGATGCAATGCTCGAACAGAAGGATTCAGAGATGTCAAAGTCAAGGCCAAAATCTTGTGATTTGGAAGAAGAGAAATCCGAGACAGATGATGATGATGAAGATCAAAAGGCATTGGAAGACATTGTTAGAGAGCATAGTGGTATGCAGGAGGCTTATTTGCTAGAACAAAAGATAACAGAACTCTATGGCGAAATAGAGCTACACAAAAGAGATAAAAATGAGCTTGAAATGCAAATGGACCAAATCTCACTTGATTACGAGATCCTGAAGCAGGGAAACCATGATATGTGCTATAAACTGGAGCAAAGTCAACATCAAGAACAACTGAAGATTCAGTATGAATGCACATCTTATTCTGTGGTCAACGAACTCGAAGCGCAGATCGAGAGCATGAATAATGAGCTCAAAACGAAATCTGAAAAGCTATCAGAATCGGTGCTTGCCATTGAAGAGGTTGAAACGTATGTCAAGAACTTGGAGAAAAATTTAGAGGATCAAGCTCGCGAATTTCAAGTGGATATTGAAGATCTTATGAATGCAAAAGTCAAGCAGGAGCAGAGAGCCATTCGTGCAGAAGAAAGCTTGAGAAAGATGAAATTACAAAACGCAAATACAGCAGAAAGGCTTCAAAAGGAATTCAAAAGGCTTTCTACACAAATGAATTCTAGTTTTGAAGCAAACGAGAAGGTCAAGATAAAAGCCATGGATGAAGCCAATCAGCTTCGTGTAGAGAAAAGGTATCTCAACGAAATGCTTAAGAAAGTCAAACAAGATTTAGATGGTCTTCGCATTTATTACAAAGAAAAACTGGTTGAACTTTTGTGTCTAGTAACTCAAAAGTCAAAGCATTTGGAGAAGATGGAGAAACAATTCGAAGATATATCCGGTTATGGAGCTGAGATTCAGGGGCTAAAAGCAGACAAGAAGAATCTTGAAAGTGAAAGAAAAGATCTTCAAAATGAGATTCGTTTAGCAAAAATCGAACTTGAGAGTTTAAAGAACCTATTGCCCAAGATGGCAGATATTAATAAGCAAAAAGATGGCGACTATGAACGATTGCAATCAGAAATGGAACATCTTAAATCTCAATACAATGACTTTAAACTGTCTACGACTGAGGATGAAACTGAAAAAGAAAGGCTAAGGAGTCAAATATCTCAACTAAAAGACGAAATCAAGAAGAACGAAGATGCATTAAGTAGTATGGAGAAGAAACTTAATGACAATAGTAAAGCTGTTTCAAGAAACAACCCTCGTAGCTTGAAAGAGGTTATTAATCTGAAGAACCAAATAGAACAACTTGAGGTAGCTATAATTTGTAAAACTGTTATGAGAAACGTTTAATTAATTACTAGTTAGCTGCAGGTTAATCGATAAATGTTGTGTTTGATCGGCAGGGGGAAATAAAACTAAAGGAAACCACATTAAAGAGCTCTGAAATCTTGTTTCTTGAGAAGGAGAAAGATCTTGAATATAAAATCCAAGAGTTGGAAAAAAGATTGGAGGTTGTTAATGAAACCGCTGCAAATTCACAGGTAATTAGAACAGTAACAACACTTAAGATGTGAAAACCTTTTTTTTTTTTTTTTTTTTTTTTTTTAAAGTTGCATATTTGGTAACTTTATGTTCGATCGCAGGCATCTACAGCTGATGAGATTGAATTATTGAAGAGGTTAAACAAATCCATGGAAGTAGAACTGTTGGAAATGCAAGAAAGATATTCCGAAATAAGTCTCAAATTTGCAGAAGTAGAGGGTGAAAGGCAAAAACTTGTAATGATACTACGAAACCTCAAAAACTCGAAGAAATGTAAGTCATAATCAAATGTTGTGATGTAAATCTGGTAACATATGGTTTTGTTTCATTGTTTTGCAACTTTTTATATATTAAAAAGATTATTTAGAGAACTGAAAGTAGTATATTGTGCTGAGTTGTATAGTATAACAGGGTTAAGTCTCTAAATGTACAATTATGCATTGACTTCTTTATTAAGTACACTGTTATATACACCACCATTGTATGTACGTAATATTTAATTCCGACCATTGTGTGTACGAGACTGGCTCTATCAAGTCACTTGTTCACGTGTAACCGGTTATCATATTTTTTCTTTTCTTTGTTAATTCCACATATTTAATGACGTGTTATATTACAAGAAAAAATAAAAAAACAATGTCCTTTCCACATACTTATATATACCAGCACAGATATGCAAATCTTGATAAGTTCCATGACCCTCAAATCTACATGACCATACATTTACATACACTTACATATTATGATCTGAATATACATATATATATATATATACATATATCTTATATATTATATAGAACATAGTAAAAGTAGCCGGCAGCGACAAACGTGAGCAGATCCGGGGACTTCGACAAACTTATCTGGTAATCAAAGATGGTCATTCACTTTCAGGATGATGGCGGTATCAAATCCGCAGCCTACAAGATGCCACATCCTTGTTTTCTTCCGATCTGCAGCTCCATTTTTGCCGGACATGGTGGTCCATCGCATTTATACCTTCTGCAGATATAAGGCTTTCACGGGCCATCGCATTTATTGCAAGCGCATGTCTCATATGGGACTAAGAAGCTTAAAAATTAGATGCAATGAGCTCAAGTTCCGGTGAGTAGCTATGATGCATGGTTCCGTACATGCATGAACCCGTAACAACATGAATTTGTAGTCATTTAAGTGGTTTATATGTCATTTTGTGATGCTAATCCATTTGTAGACTTGTTGTAACGTCCATATAATATTTATTTCGGGGTGGCATTCTCGGTACAACCCGAGACGCTGTCCCTAATTAACACAAAATTAAAGGGGTTAGGGTTGGGATTCTCAACCCAACAACCTACCAACTTGTTTTTTTCGGTTCGGGCTTGAGTCATAATTTGGGTTAACCGATCGACCCCCCTAACTGAAAATATTTAGTCTGTTTTGTTTTTATAAATTACAATCCCCCAACCCAAAATCGATCCGCTGACCCAAAACTAACCCATCAGAATCCGTTTGACATGAAACCAAATGATTAAGTTAGTTAAGGTTCCCACTGATAATAATGACCGACCTTTATACTAAGGCTTTTGATAGGTTTCGGTTTGAGCTTTTAATCAAACTGAATGGAATGAGTAATCCTGAATAAGTTATTTTCCACGAGAACTTCTGTTTGGCTGTATTTTACTTCTATTTCTTATTTTATTTTATTTTTATCTTTGCAAAAATAAAAAGTTGAGGGTTACTATAATATTGCAAAGAAATGATGAAAACATTACCCATGCCTAGAACATTATATATGTGTGGCTTTTAGATGTAGTACATACACACTAAAAAGTACCTAAAATTCAAAGTAATTAATAGCTTTACTATACGATGTATTGGTAGGCATACGACATAACGGTTTTCAAGTACTTAATCTATAGTAAATAACATAATTTTTCTGTGCAATCTTTATTTTGATGTACGACTTAAGGCTTAATTCTTAGGAAATAGATTGTACCTAAATACATGTTCTCGGATAAATATAAATTAATTTATTTGGGGGGTTCACTGACTGTTTCTTTTGCTACATCTCGAAACAAGCGTCGACTCAGTCAGTGTATCCTAAAACTAAAACAAACTCGACCGTGAAACAAGAATACCGTTTTCAAGGTCTCTAGTCAAACTATGTCGCTCTGTTGTACAAAAGTACAGACCTGTCACCTCTGGTTTGATTTTAGATTTGTTTGTTTCTAACTCTAGTCTTGTCCCATAGCTTAAACACGTATCTATGTATATTGCTTAAAATATAAAAGGACTTGACTTTAAAGATGACATAAAATTCAAAATATCCGATCCATGGAATTCTGGACCTTTTAGATTCTAAGGATATATCAAATGTGAGATATATAGTTAATCGTGAACAATAACCAAATATGTACTTGAAAATTCTGCATGTCAAATGTTTAAGTGGACAACAATACCGATAATCGTAGTGTTCTAACAAAGGAATAAATTAAAATTCCTAATTATGTATTCTACTCATCATGGCTAATTCGATCTTTGTATCAGTGACACTCTAAAAAAGAATGTACGTTTCAAAATATGAACAATTTCGTATTCGCATTTTAAATTTTAAGTTATTTTATGATTTTTAATAAAAGTTCTTAGTTTACGGGGAATTTCTTACATTTATTTAGATTAATTGCTCAAAACTTGCCCAATTAAATGTCTAAGTATTTTAGGTGTCGCAAAATGATTTTAATTTGAAAATTCTAAGTTTTTGGGTTATACTCTAGGTTCGTACAATGTAGGTTCGAAGGTCCAAGTTCGTACGAACTTGGACTCTGATGGGTATAAAAGGGTCTGACCTGGTCAAAACCCTTACATTATCTAAACCCTTCGAACATATCCTCAATCGAACCTACCTGTACCTTTCAAACCTACCCAACTATTACATTATTTTCAAACTAAATTTTGAAGTTAGATATGTGTTAGACTTTTTCACTCCGATAATCATCTTCTACTCGTTCATACGAACCTAAGTACGTAAGACATTCACATTTTGAACCATTAAATTGTAATATATTCGGATTTTATGAAAACTAACTTAAAAATCAAAATTATGATAGTGTTAATGGTTAAAACTTGGATTTCTTTGTTGTTTAAGCTTAACCTCATCTTAGCGCACCTATTGCAACTGTCTGATCATGTTTTCATTGTCAAAAATTTTAAAATAGATTTTGGTGTTCAATCCGTTTGAACTTACAGTTCGTACGAACTTAGTAGGTTCGTACGAACCTAGCCAAGTGTAAGTTCGTACGAACTTAGTTTGACTTGGTCAAATTGTAAGTTCGTACTAACTTACATGTTTTTGAAAAATAATTTTCTTTTAATAATTAATATGTAATAACTTGTATTAATCGTAGGATCTTCGTTGCAGGGTTCTAAATTGATTTTGTTTATTCCTAACATTATTATTAACTATCTTTGGTGTGTTGTGTTTATTTTGCAGAAATGGCTGATCAAGTGCGTTCATTCTACAACAAGCACAACCTGGCAATCTCTTTTGATTTGGCCGATCCAGCCATAGAGCAATTCTAAGGCATGCTGACTTTCTTGATGCGCTCGAGGGTTTTCTTGCTCTAACTCACTCGCCGACCTTGAGGTTTGAATACCTCAATCAGTCCTGGGCGACTACTGTTCATGACTGCCGACCACAACCACCGGTCATTCGAGCTACCGTAAATGGTGTGAATATCGAATTCAGTGCTGCTTTTCTGAGGCAAGTTCTGCAGCTGGGAACGGAGGTTCAAGAAAATGGCCCGACCTCATTCCCTCTCGAGATGTGTGCTGGCGCTTTTCAACGCATGGGTTATGTTGGGGATGTCACCCACACTCAGTGATAGGTCACACAACGTACTGATCAGATTACAATTACACTTAATTGAGTGCGGAATCCTACAATCATGTCACACCCCACTTTAGCGGAAACACAAGATGTAACAGTACAATGATTTCACAATCGAAAATTACAAAAGATCACCGTTTAACGGTCTACAATTAATACATTACATAACGTCTTACAAGCGTTTACAGCACAAAAGTAAATAATCTAAACATGCGATTACATCCAAAAGAGACAAAAAATCCCGTAACGCTACAGCAGCATAGATCATATAATGGGTTTAACTTCAATAGACAAGTTGTGACTAATTCCAGAAAAGCATGTAAAATAACAGGTCAACTATGAAACATAGTTGGTGAGTACACAAGTTTTGTGAAATGAAGACCCTTTCCAAGAGTTTACAAATCTAGTTTAAAAGTTCCAGGTTACTACGTGATTAGTTTGCAAAAGTTTAGTGCCGAGGCTCATACAAAGACGATAATCATCCGATAAGTTCTTAAAATCAATTTTTAGGATAATCAAATGCTATTGCGCGAATAATTATGAAATAATTCATTATAACTAGGCTCATTTAAGAGCGAAACTCATTTGATAGTTAAATTCATTTGAGATTCGATGTTTTGTTCGCAAAAGAGGTGTAGTTAAGTACGAGATTCATTAAGGAGCGATTCCCTTTTTGTACTCAATTAAAAGTCGTGATTCATTTATAACGTCGCGCTCATATTTTCAAAGGAATGTTTAATTCACGTTTATAAAGCTCAAGATATAGTGTTTAATAAGTTCAAGTTATGTTTATAAAACTCATATTGTAGTATTTCATAAGTTCAGGTTACGTTTATAAAGTCAATGGATCATCAAATTAATATCAAAACGTTTATAATCTCAACGGATTATTATGTCGAAGTTCATAAGAATGCGAGGCATTATTATGAAACCACGTTTATCATTAACCAAAACCACAATGATTTATAGTATGAATCTCAGGTTATAAAATTTATGATTTTAAAGAAATATCGTTTCAAATGACAAAGTCATTGTAAAGCTCGGGTCGTAAGTTTTATAGTTTCAAAGAAATATCATTCCAGATGTCAAAACGTCATACGTTTATAGTCGTTTATGAATTTCTATGCTATCACGTTATATTGTCTATAGTCACAATGATTTTATCATGCTTGAGTCCACAACCAAACCTACAACCGATAAACCTTTGCCCCAAAAGAGAGATGCCCTATCGTTGGCATTTAGGATGATGGGATGCACTCACGTGGCCGCGTGAGTGGGGAGGTGGTCACGCTCCCAAATAGTACTATTCATATGCATCATTTGGCTCATATAGAGTTAATGGTCGTGTAGATATACCGGGGACTTTAGATACGATAGAAAACAAGCATATAATCATGTTCGTATAAACTTCAAACATTCAAGAAGTTATTCGTAATCAATACGACATTTTAACCATGTCAAGTATTCGAAAGTAAGCATAGCATATAGCATAGCATAGCATTTATAAATCAAGGATAACATTTGTAAAACGAGCATAGCATTTGTAAAACGAGCATAGTATAAGCAAAGCATTCGTAAATCAAGTATAGCATAAGAATAATATTTGTAATCCAAATATAGTAATTAAATCATATAGCATGCTTTTCACCCCAAAAAATTTAAGTAAAACGTTAAAAAGAGGGGCTGTGTAAACTCACAATCGTTAGTGAGCGTACGGAATGGATGTAATGCGCGTTTCGACCGAGTGTGACTCCTATCCAAGACCTACGAATACAAGGTTCCTAATTAGATTCTCGTCTAATATGGTTTGTTAAGATTGCTTAGCTAGTCAAATACGTTACAAAGTGCCGTTAGAGTTTGATTTGTCGTTTAATTAACGTTGTCGATAATTATTCTGGTTGCGAATAAAATAATGGAAACACATGAAAACAGACTCCAAAAATTATCAAATTTAGTATACAACATACAATATGATTCACAAATTTTCTGTGAAAATTTGGAGATTTTTAGACTTACAGATTATTTTTAATCAAATAATGTCTAAAAGGTGTGATAAATATGGGAAAAATAGTAATTATTCATGAAAAATTCTTAAATTTTTACTAGATCCTTTTTAAGTCATTTTAAGTTTTTTGTAAAATTTTCAGGTCGTTTTGAGCACTGAAACTTTGGTTTCCAACTTTATGTGTTTTAACAAGTCGTAAATCGGAAAACATATCAAAACACTTCCAAGGAGTGTTAAATTTTGAAGATAGTGTCATTTTATGTGGAAAATGACACAGGAATTTTTCCATATTTATTTGATGTCAAAAAGTATTTTTCATGAATATTTTTCTTTTTGTAGCCTTTATTTCTATTAATCTAGGAAAAATTACTTGTGTTTATCCAAAAATTCTCATTTTTATTTTCAAGATTCTTTTCATGATATAGTTACTGATAAAAATCATCCCCAAATTTTTAACACAGTTTATCTAATATTTTTGTATTTTTGTTTCATCACAACACAATTATTTACATTTTACAAGGCTAGAATAATGCATGATGTTCATGCATTTTCTAAAAATACTAAATCACCAAGATAAATTCCTATATTTTTATACTACTGAAATACACATGTTAGAAGTCTAAAAATAATTTTTCTTAGATTTATTGAACACCTTAAGACCCATGAACAAGTATCACAACAAGGTGCTCATAGAAAAGTTACTGTTTGCGCATCAGTTTTGTGTGATACATTTGGAGGTCGAATACTCAATGGATTTGAGTGAGACCAGTGAGGTTTTAAAGGTAAGACATTAAGATAAATTTTAGAAGAAAAATCAAGATTTTTGGACCATTATTCACTGAGTTATGGTCGTTTCAAGTGAGGTCAAAATCTGGACAGATTACATATAAGACAAGGGTGATCATTTTGGTGTGTTTTTCTCTACCAACGATTTTTAGACCTCATCCAATGATTGAGGGCTTTTTTATATGCATGAATATGTATTTTTACAGAAACAAAAATATACTTTAACATAAATTAGGATCTAGTTACGAAAATGGTGCATGCAAGCTCAAAAATTGGGTTTTTGGCTCTTTTTGAAGAACACAACTTGCTACGAAGTTCTAGATCTTATTTATTCATTTAAATCTTTGATCTAAAACACTCTTGGTGTTAAAATACATCCAAGATGTGTTAGAAACTATTTTTAACCATTAAATCCATTCAAGCTTGCAAGAACATGAAAATAGTTACAATAACATCAAAAAGTCGACTTCTTCGGTTTGATTCTTGGTTTGATCATAGGTTACCCTTCTTTTACATATGAATGTGTATAAGGTGTAACCTAAAAACCATCAAACCTTATATGAGGATTTAAGCCATGAAAAAGGCATGAAATCCATGAAATGAACATTATAAAAGAAGGAAATGAAAGCTAGGATGAGTGGTTATACCTTAAGGATCTTGTATTAATGTAAGAACACCTTTAAAATGATGATTTAATGATGAAAAAGGGGCTGGAAATTCTGGAGTTTAGTGTGTGTTTAGAGAGTTTGTATGTGTTTTCTTGAGAGAAAATGAGAGAGTGAAAGAGGAGGTAATGATTTTGCATGGAATCAATTATGGTGAGTGGAGTTTTGTAAGAAAAAGAAGGGATTTAAGTGGGGGAAAGGGGAGGTCCGGTTTTCGGCTTAAAAATATGAGTTTAAATTGTGTTGTTTTAAAATTGCACAAGTCTTGTACATTTCAAGACTTTAAATTGTGTTGTTTTAATGCTTAATATTTGGGTGATGAAAATTGATGTTCTAAATTTCTAAAATACTTCAAATTTTATTTTAGATTGTTTATAATGGATATTCAAGTATTAGTTTGTCGGATTCGAGTTTCGTTTATTCGATTCGGGTCGCGTTTGCCAAGTTACGGAATTTCGGTTAATTCCGATTTTTGTGGTTAAAGTTTGAGTCATGAAACTTTATCTTATAAGTTTATAACACTCATCAAAATGTATTTGATTCAATCACGATTGACATTCGCGAGTTAATTAACCGATTTTCGGTTGCGTTTACTGAGTTACGGAATTTCCGGTTAAATTCCGATTTTTGCGATATGATAAATATTTTGTGATGATTATGAAATTTAATTTCATTTGTTTTCTTTGGCACCTTGTAACCTAATTTTGTGTTCCTCACAGTCTAAAAGTACGCTAAGTAATCTCCTAGAACATTACGCGATTTCGGTAACTTACGGTTTCGGTACTTAAGGAGTCGTAACCTAGACTTTTCACTAGGATTTTAGAGTGCTGTAAACATAATTAGATAGAATAGGAATTTAAGTGCGTTAATGACCTGAGATTTTTTGACGGTTGTCACAAATCAAGTGAGTAAACGGATTGAATTGAACACACAATATAAATAACTCGATTATATTGATAATCAAATGATACTAAATGATTAGAGACGCTCTCTGATATATTTGATTACAATATGCTCTGAGTTTCACGTTTAAGCTTACGTACAAATGAAAACATAACAGCCTATTTATAGACAACCCTGCGACACTACTGTTATGCGACTATAAGCTAAAGTTGCACCTTTGACTTTACAGACAAAGTCGCAGACAGTGTTGCATAGACACTAAACTTAATCTCTAAGACTTATCAAGATTCTGACATTCTAATCTTGCACCAACAAACTCCCCCTTGTCAGTAGCTTGATATGTTGTTTGTCTTGCTTCATATTCATTTGCTAGGGAGATAGCTTCCAGCACAGATGCCGTTTCTGACACACACTTTCACAACGTTCTGAAACTTCATTGCTTCACTTTCTTCATTTTTGTTGAACATAATGTGACTTTCTTTAAGTGCCAGCAAGCCTTGTCTTGATAAATTTATTAGACTGATTGGGTCATAAACATAGACAGATTCAACTTTATCCTTCTGTTCATCTTTGAAAACCTCTATGCATGCTTCTCCAGTTGTACCATTATAGTACCACCACTCAGATTTTTAGCAAAATCAATTGGTAATCTTTCCAACGGAATCTTCTTAAGCACTTTGACCGGAGGATATACAATTCTAACCCACGGCTTGTTTGTGAAACCACTAATCTTCTTTTTGTAAATCTTTCGTTTTCCAAGAGTTGGTTTCATCAAGTTAAATCCATATCTCACCTCCTTTTGTACATTGCTTCCAATGTATCTTCCCATACTCGACCATGTGCGATTTATGATATTTAGCTGAGCTAACTTAGAAATTTCACACTTAGGAAGAGTACTAAGGTCTTTAAAGCTTCGCTTGAAGTACTGCAATCCACCAATTCTTTTTATAACAATCAAATTTAGTCCTCATCATATTTCCAGCTTATTATTTGACCACCGCATTCACCATTCACTTTGTAAAGTTTCTTCTTTATCATTGGTGTTTATGACGGTACTCTGAACCATTCCGAATATTTAGTAGAACTTGAACATTCAGGAACTTCAAGATTAGCTTCAACTTCAATCTCTTCATCCGTTTCCTCACTGTCATCAATGTCTTCATCTCCTTGATCATTACTTTCAAATACAAAATCATCACATAATTCATCTTCATTATCAACACTTTCATATTCAATATTCTCATTATCACTCGGAATCTCGAAGGGATTATGGGATAATTCTTCTGAAACAGTTTCTTCTTAATCATCTTGGTTTATCCCAGCAGCTTCCCTTTCCAAATACTCTAACATAGGAATCAGATTTTCTTCAAAGTTAAATGACACCGATAGCTGTTCAATATTCAGAAATCCTTCTTCCTTATTCAAACTTCTATCGCTCGGCTCAGTATAAACAACCATCTGTAGATTATTTTCACTTGTTGGCTCTGGTTGTTGTTGTTCACTCGAAAATTCTGGTTGTTCATTTCCAGCTTCAGATTCTTTATTTTTGTTTCTGGTTGTGCTCCACCATCATTCTTATCATCAGAATCATCATCAGCAGAGGAATCATCATCAGAGTCAGAAGAATCATCTTTATCATCATCTTTGTCTTCTTTATCTTCTTCATGTTCATCATTATCATCTTGATTCTCCCCCTGAACAATAGAATTTCGATGATGTTCAAGCTCTTTCTCTAACTCTTCAATCTTTTTAGATTGAGCATCAATCTGTGCTTGTTGAGTTTCAAATAGTTTAGTATGAGAGTCAATTTGAGCTTGTTGATGTTCAATCAACTTTGATTGATCTAGAAATGAAGATTTCAATTCTTCCATAATCGTCAACAACTGAGTCATAAGCACTGGAGCAGAAGATGTTGAACTTGGTTCTTGTGGAGTCGGAAGTGATTGAGAAGATGTATTTGGTTGTGAAGAATGGATTTGTTGAGTACCTTGTACTTGAGATGTTGAAATATGAGCTCTTCTTTGCCTTGCACGGGGAGGTTCTTCAGGGACATAATCAGCATCAGCGGCTTCAACTGCAAGTGCTCTCTTCTCTTAACGAGCACGTTGAAGAAGAATTAAACGTTCATCACTGCTCTTTTGCAAGCGTTCCCTTCTTATGTCTCTTTCTCGCTCAAGATTCTTTCGATTTTCAACTTCTTCAGAATCATCACTTGATTCACTGGAATCATCGCTTGAGACATGAACTTCTTCCCTTAGTGGTGCACTAGTTCCCACTTCCAAAGGCTCATTTGCCTGAATATTCTCAGCAAAATCTTCATTTACAGCTTCATCCTCAGCATGTAAAGGAATATCATCTATATTCGGCTCATTCTCAACAGGAGCTTCAAATAATTGTTCTTCACCCTCGTGATGTTGATCAACTGGATCATCTAGCCAATTATCGTTTAAAGGCTCTTGATAGTTCTCGTTGATGATATGTCCAAACACAGGAATCAATGCAGGAGTTGGATTTCTTCCAAAATTCTTGCAATCAACATATACTCTCTTAGTCATGGGGACCAATCTCAGAGTAAGCGTTCCTTGGTTAGGCAAATTCGGAAATAAATGATTTAAAATCAGTTGAACAAATCAAGGAAACATGTAGAACTTGGTGTGACTTGATATGTTCGATATCATATTTGCAAACACGTATCCGGAAAAATTGTAAGGTTTGTTCAAAGTAAGAGCAACCATGGCAGAGCCCAAACGATGACCCATTCCGTCTAATCCGCCTTTACTTCCAGATAAGCACACAATCAGAAAGTGCATGAATAATCTCCATACATGACTTAACTTTTGTTTCCTATATTTGATCTGGTGAAATTTCAGGATATCTGATTCGTTGAAAGTATCCAGAAACTAAAGTTGCAGGGAAAAGTATTCTTGCATCAGCATTGAAGGTCCCTTTGAACGGATCCAATACGGGATTGCAACGTGTATTAGTTTGCGGAATGATATAATACACAAAATAACAATAAAACAAGTTAATTGCAAGTGTTTAAGGTGTAAGTTCGTAGGTATTCGAAAATAACTCTGTATATTCGAATATAACTGATTTCAAAAGCTTACAAATGAAATTTATTACAACTTAGTTTTTATACCCAGTAAGTTCGTACGAACTTACTGGTCCTAGGTTCGTACGAACTTACATGTTCGTACGAATTCCTAGGTTCGTACGAACATATAGGTTCGTACGAACTTACTGGTCCTAGGTTCGTACGAACTTACATGTTCGTACGAATTCCTAGGTTCATACGAACATATAGGTTCGTACGGACTTACAAACTAAAAACTAAAAAGGCTAAGTTAATAAACAATTTACATTATTAACTACAAAACTAATAACAAAACTAACTATTACAAAATAAGAGCTGTTGTCACCAAACGTGCACCAACAGACTCCCCCTTGACAATAGCTCGGTCAGTCTTCAGTCTTCTGGCTCTGTCGAATCTTGATTCTTGATCAACTCTGTCGACTCTCAGCCCATAAGCCTTTTTCAACACATACTTTGACGACCCTCTGATACTTTCGCCCTTCATGCCTCCAACTATCTCTGTATAAGATCTTGTTCTCATGAAGCTTCAACAGGTCATCTTTTGACAAGTTTACCAGATGTAAACTGTCATATACTCTCAACAGCTCCTTCTCATCAGCATCCTCCATGACTGCTTCAGCTGTCTTACTGTCCACATACCACCACTTGAGATTTCTCAGAATATCCTGTGGCATTTTCTTCAAAGGAACCCTCTTCAAGCACTTGACCGGTTTATAAACCATTTTCATCCACGGCTTGTTTGTAATAGGATCAATCCGGGTCAAATCGGGAACTCTTTTACCTGATCTTGGTTTTAAATCAACGAAATTATTCTTTCTTCCTTCACGCTTAATTATTCTCTCTAGAGTTCCGGCGTAAGGATCATTATTGACATTTACCAAGTCAATCCAGGCCAGTTCCTTCAGTTCGATCTTTGGTAGCGAGCTGAAAGTTTTCAGTTTTCTTCTTAAGTACTGAATTCCATCATATCTTTTAATTCTGAACAGTTTTAGTTCACTGTCATAGAACCAACTTATGATGCCTTTGCTCAACTTTCCTGCCCCTCTAACCCTTATATCACCTTTATACTTTATCTCAGGTTCCTTTTCTGCCTTCTTAAACCATAAGGCTTTCAGCTCAGCTCTGGACAGTTCTGGTTCTTCAGATGTCTCATCGCCAAGGACCTCATCACCATCAGACTCTATGTCCTTGCGATCTAACACTTTCTCACCATCTTCAAACTCGATAATCACTTCAGTGACAGGTTGCTTGGGCACAACATGTTCATCTATATCAACATCTGTATCTTGAACAGTCTCCTCATCTGATTTCCAGTCTGCAACACTTGTACTGAGGATTTCTCCTTCTTCTAGTTCTTACCCATCACTATCAAATTCATCTAAGCCAAGCAGTGCTTCGATGGTATCAGACTCTGTAAGATCTATAGGGGTGCTCTCCTTATCTGCTTCGTTTTCATTCTTCTTTGCACCCCACCCTGATTTCTGGCTACCATCACCGTCTGCCGCTGCACCAACACCAGACCCTGATTCTGTTCCCCAACCACCTTTCTGATCCGTTTTTTCTTCGATTTTCTTGCTCCAGTCTGACCCTTCTGCTTGTGCCTCACTGGACTCTTTGTTCCACCCTCCAGATGGTTCAGTCTCTTCTTGAGGCTTTGAAGCACCTTGTCCAGATCCGCTCACACCAGAACCTTGACCAGACTCCCCCTGAGCTATAACTGCACCTTGCACTCTAGATGAAGAGCCAGGCAGCTCACCTTCTTTGGGTGCACTTGGATCATCGTCACAGTCATTATCAGCTTTGAGTCTCAGCTCATCTTCCTTGCATCCTGTTGTCTTATCCCCCCTGAGCAACTGGCGCTTCATTTGGAAGATAGTGACCTCATGTAGCCGCACTTGATCTTCTACCTTTTCAAGGTTCTTCTCTAAGCGCTCATTAATAGCTGTCAGATTTGTGACTCGAACTTCCTGGCTTGTAACAACAGCAGTTAAAGCAGTCACCATATCCATCAGGCTAGTGATCCGGCCCTCAAGATAGGTAAACTTGTCCGGATCGGAGAGAAGAGCAGCGGGATTGGGAACCGATTGGGTGGGTCGAGCTAGAGGTGGAGCGGTGGTTGGTGTAGATAAGACAGTAGCAGGTGGCGTCGTTGTGGAGGGAACTGGTGGTCGTTGTGTTGTTGATGGAGCAACAGGTGGTGGAGTAGGTGTGACAAACATAGGAGCTAAACCACCCGCTCCAATAACCACACCAGTTGGTCGCTGGCGTTTGCGAGCCTGCACTCTAAATTGTTCCGGTTCAGAGTCATCATCGGAGTTCCCAGGTACATATTCATCGTCCTCCTGGACCTTTCTCTTGCCTTTTTCCTTTTCCCAGGCAGCCTTAGGGTCAATCAACACCCCCTTGGACCCATGAAACCCAATCATAGGGCGGTCCTCGTCATCATTACCATCATCATCATCATCACCATCATCATCAGCATCAGATTCTGTAGCCTCAGAATCAAGAGCTGCATCCTTATCAGCTTCAGCAGCAGGAGGAGACCCTGGTCCTTTATGGAGGAGGTAGTCATCAATGTCCTCGAAAACATCATCAAACGTGGGCTCAGAAGTGACAGCCATATCACTAGGGCCTCCTTCGCCCTGCAGAACATCCCTTAACAGATCAGCAGCAACAGCAGCATCAACATGCTCTCCCTCAGCAGGATGCTCAATCTGGTGCAGGAGTTCTTCAACAATCTCATGCTGTGGCTCATCAGCAGCCACCTCAGCTTGGGCCGGTGCCGGCTCTGGTTCTTGAGCTTGAACCTCAGCAGCTCCCTGGGGCACAGGCACATCCAACCAGCCATTATCTGGTGGAGCCTGATAATTTGCATCAATGATTGCCCCAAACAAAGGCACATCCTGTGGCCTATCAGCAACTGCACGTCTCTTGTTGTGGCTGAGACAGTGCCCAAATATCTTCTTGTCGATCGGCATCAGATGAACCACCGGGTCGATAGCTGGAAGATTGGGAATGAGTGCATTCAACACCATCATCACAAATCGGGGGTACAAAATGAAATGCTCCTTAACGCTCCCCTTAATCTGCTGAACCATCTCATCAAAGAAGTATTAACTGAAACAGTAGGGCTTGTTGTAGACAAGTGAAATCATCCCAGACTGTAACTTTTGGTTCATTGTATCGAACCCTGCCTTCTTCGATCCAAAAGAAACAAGCAAGATATGCATCAGGTACCTCCATTGGCCGTACACCAAACTCTTTGTGTACTGAGTGTGGGTCACATCTCCCACATAACCCATTCGCTGAAACGCGCCGGCACGCATCTCTAAAGGAAAAGTAGTTGGGCCGTTCTCCTGTTCTTCAGTGCCCAGTTGCAACACCTGCCTCAGAAACTCAGTAGTGAACTCAATATCGACCCCATTAACTGTAGCCTGTATCACAGGTGGCTGAGGCACACAATCGTGAACAGCCGTCGCCCAAAACTGACTGAGGTAAGGAAACCTCAATGTCGGCGAGTGAGAGAGTGCAAAGAACACACGCGAGCGCATGAGAAACTCCAACATGCCTCGAAACGGAGCCGCCGCCGGATTGGCCAAGTCAAACGACACTGCCACATTGTGCTTGTTAAAGAAATCACGCACAAGATCAGCCATATCTGCAAACATAAACACAAATACACCAAAAATAAAGAATAATAAGGTTAGATTAAAGACATAATTAATATAGAACCCTGCAAACAAGATTCTACGATTAAAACAAGTCTGAAAAAATTTTAAAGTTCAAACCATAAAAGGTTCGTACGAAGTTATAAGTTCGTACGAACTTACTGCCCTTGTAGGTTCGTACGAACTTACATTTGCTAGGTTCGTACGAACATGTAGGTTCGTACGAACATGTAGGTTCGAACGTATGAACTGAAAAAGCAACTTCAAAAATTTTATGCAAGAAAAAGCAATCAGGCACTTGGAATAGGTGCGCCTACATGCGTTGTAACATAATCAAGCATAACACATCAATTTTAATCACTTAAACTTGCACAATTTTGATTTTAAGTTTGTTTTTTATAAAACCTAACTTAAATCCGAATGTATAGATGTCCAACGGTTCAAATCACAAATAAATGACTTACAAAGATGCGGTTTATGTTTATGATGAAGTTTAACGATTTGGAATGCAAAATCTCAGTCCCAAAAATGGATTTAAATTCGAAAAATGGTATGTTCGCAGAGGGGTATGTTCGTACGAAGTTAGGGTTTTTGAAAAAGTGAAATGTTTGACTGAGTTTGACCCTTTTATACCCTCAGTAGGTTCGTACGAACATATACGTTCGTACGAACATACCTTCTAAGTTCGTACGAACTTAGAATCTTAAAATTAAAAAGTTAAACTTTTTCTATTTTAAAACGAAAAGCAATAACCTAAATACTTAGACATTCAATTTAGCAAGGTTTGAACAATTAAACAAACAAAATGTAAACATTTCCCAAAGACAAAGAACTTTTATTCATTTATTTATGTAAACACTTAAAAATAACATAAAATGTAAAATGCGAATATGAAATTGTTCATATTTAGAAAAGTACAATATTTTTGAGAGTGTCACTGATACAAAGATCGAATTAGCCATGATGAGAGCAATACACAGTTTGGAATTTTCATTTATTCCTTTGATTATTATTGTTGTAAGTTATAGAACACAACGATTATCGGTATTGTTGTCCACTCAAGCATTCGACATTCAGAATTCTCAAGTACATATAAGATTATTGTTCACGATCTCTTATGAATCTTACATTTGATATACCTTTAGGATCTAGACAGTCATGAATAGCATGTAACGGATATGTTTCATTTTTTTATTTCATCTTTAAAGTCAAGTCTATTTGCTTTATCAGCAATGTACATAAGTACATGTTTCAATTTTTATGACAAGACTAGGGTTAGAAACAAACAAATCTAAAATCAAACCAGAGGTGACAGGTCTGTACTTTCGTACAACAAAGCGATATAGTTTGACTAGAGACCTTGAAAACGGTATTCTTGTTTCGCAGTTGAGTTTGTTCTAGATTTTAGGATACACTGGCTGAATCTAGGTCAACATATTTCTAGATGAAGCAGAAGAATCAGTCAGTGAACCCCCTAGATGATTTAATGTTATTTTATATCCAGTAACAAGCATTCATGAACTGTCCATCTCCTAAGAATTAAGACTTAGGCCATACATCAAAATAAAGATAACACAAAGATCGTATTATTAAGTATAGAATGAGAAACATTATGTTTTATGCCTACCAATACATCGTAAAGTGAAGCTATCAAATACGTTGCATTTTTAGGTACTTTTACTGTGAATGTTCTGCATCTTAAAGCCACACATATAAAATGTTCTAGGCATGGGTAAAAGATTCATCATTTCTCTGCAATTAGTACAGTGGCCCTCAAATTTTTATTGTTTTTGAAAAGATAAAAAGTAAAACAAACTAAGAAATAGAAATAAAAACATACTAAGTTCTTTGAGGAAATATTTACTCAGGATTTCTCATCCCATTAAGTTGGAGTAAGAGCTCAAACCGAGACCGATCAAATGCCTTTGTATAAAGGTCAGCCAGATTGTCATCAGAAATGACCTTAACTAATTTAATTAAATGTTTTTCTGCACAGTCACGAATGAAATGATGTCTTATTTCAATGTGTTTCGTCTTACTATGCTTTACAGGATTATTAGTTATAGACATGGTTGACTGATTGTCAATCATAATAGGAGTGTTAGTGAAATTCAAACCATAGTCACGCAGCTGTTGTTGTATCCACAATACTTGTGAACAACAACTACCGGCTGCCACATACTCAGCCTCACAGGTTGAGATTGCAACCGAGGTTTGTTTCTTACATTGCTATGAAACAATGCGACCCCCTAATAACTGACAACCTCCCGTGGTAGATTTCCTATTCAGGTTACAACCTCCATAATCTGAGTCAGTATAAGCAACAAAGTCAAAATTGCCTCCCGAGGGATACCAAAGACCTAACTTAGGTTTTCCCTTAAGGTAACGCAAAATTCTCTTTGCTACTTTCATGTGCGATTCCTTAGGCGTAGATTGAAAGCGCGCACACAAATAGACTGCAAATGTTATATCTGGTCTAGAAGCGGTTAGATACATGAGAGAACCAATAATGGCCCGATATAGGGTCGGATCCACATCTTCAGTACTTTCATAATCTGGTCCAAGATTGTGATTCAATTGAATCGGAGTGCCATATGACGAGCTTTCAGTCATCTTGAAACGCGTGAGCATTTCATGAACATACTTCGTCTGATGGATGAAGAATCCATCCTTCTTTTGATCAACTTGTAATCCTAAGAAGAAATTCAATTCCCCCATCGCACTCATTTCAAATCTTCGCTTCATAACTTGTTCAAAGTCTCTGCACATTTTCTCATCGGATGATCCAAAAATGATATCATCGACATACACTTGAACAAGTAGGAAATCTTCCTTTTGCCATTTGATGAACAATGTACAGTCTATCTGCCCTCTTTTGAACCCATTTTCCAAGAGATAAGTAGATAGAGTCTCATACCAAGCTCTAGGTGCTTGATGCAGTCCATACAGAGCCTTGTCCAATTTATAGACTCGGTCTTGATAGTCTGGATCACTGAACCCCGGAGCTTGTTCAACAAACACAAGTTCCTGAACTTTACCATATAGGAAGGCACTCTTTACATCAAGTTGATAGACTTTGATCCTTTTATGTGCAGCATATGCCAGAAACAATCGAATTGCTTCCAACCTTGCTACTGGTGCGAACACCTCAGTGTAGTCTATCCCTTCCTGCTGATTAAATCCTTGAACTACTAATCTAGCTTTGTTGCGAGTTACAACTCCCTTGTCATCACGTTTGCACTTAAACACCCATTTGGTGCCTATTGCATATTCCCCTTTTGGTAGATCAACTAGCTCCCATACTTTGAGCTTCTTGAACTGATCAAGCTCCTCTTGCATAGCCTCTACCCAAGAATTATCCTTAAGAGCCATTTGTACATTTTCGGGCTCAATTTGAGAAATGAAACAACTAAACAGGCACTTATGCATGATTCCAGTATCTTGAATCGATGCATATAGACTGTTGCTTTCTGATATTTCTCTGTGAGTCTTTACTCTAGAACTCGGATCACCAATGATATTATCAATCGGATGATACTTGTTCACACGAGTTGAGACTATAGAGTCAACCGGTAAGTCAGATCCTAGATTTGATCCAATCTCCCTTTGAGGTGATACTTCATCCTCTGCAATTTCATGCATAGGATCCGTAACCTTTGAAGAAGATGGGATGTTATTTAGATTTGAATCATTTTCCGCAATAGGATTGACAATCGTTTCTTTCCCTTTATCATATGCATCTTCCGAATTTGGAATGCTAGATCTTGGTGCAAACACATTGTTTTCACCATCATCTAGAACAACTTGATCCAATCCCAAAGTGTCAGCTTCACTTAGGAACGGAAGATTGAATGACTTGAAGACAGCATTATAGTCAAACAACCATTTTGGTCCAGTTTGTACAGCTGGAGTATAAGATGTGACTTGTATGTTATACACAATCTCAACTCTTCCAGTTGTCTTATTATAGACTCGTTTGTTTGGAGATCCAGCCTCATATCCTAGGAATAAACCTTTGTCGGTTTTCTCTCCAAATTTGGATTGATGTTTGGTTTTTAATAAGGTACATCTAACACCAAAGGGTTCAAGACCAGTCAGATTTGGTTTTCTACCATTTAGAAGCTCGTAATATGTCTTGTTTAGCTTCTTAACAGTCAAAACCCTATTAAGTACATGGCAGGCTGTATTTACGGCTTCTCCCTAGAAAATAACGGGAAGTCTTGAATCGGCCAGCATTGTTCTAGCTGCTTCAATTAAGGTACGATTTTTCCTTTCAGCGACACCATTTTGTTGTGGCTCATAGGGTGCACTAAACTGGTGCTGAATTCCTTTACTTAAGCAAAAGACATTCAATACCGAGTTCTTGAACTCTAAGCCATTGTCGCTTCGAATTTTCTTGACTCCTCGACCAAATTGATGTTCAATCTGGGTAAAGAATGTCATCAGCATTTCAGCTGTCTCATCCTTTGATTCCAGAAAGAATACCCATGAAAAACGTGAGAAGTCATCAGTGATAACCAGACAGTAATGTTTACCACCTATGCTCCTTGCGTTCACAGGACCAAATAGATCCATATGAAGAAGATCAAAGGTTGAGGCAATGGAATTTTGAGATTTTGACTGATGAGGCTTCTTGTGTTGTTTGCCTTTTTGACAAGGCACACATTTATCCTCTACCAAATCTCTGTACTGGAACACCTAGTACTAGTCCATTCTTGACTATATAGTTCATCTTTCTAAAGTGTAAGTGTGCCATTTTCCGGTGCCATAACTGAGAGTTAGACACAGATGCAGTGGATATAAGACATGTAGACTCTAGGAAGGATTCAGTAACACTCATGTCCATCACATAAGTATCATTCCTTCTGGGAGCCCTCATGATTATCCATTCATCTGGAATGACAAAACCGGGTTTCAATATGAGTGCTTCTCTATTCGTGAAATGGACAGGATGTCCTTTGTCACAAATCTGAGATACACTCATCAGATTGTGCTTCAGCTCCTCAACGAATTTGACTCGCTCTAGCTTAAACTTTCCATTTGTTACCGTCCCATATCCTGTGATTTGACCGCCTTTCTCTCCAGCAAAGTTTACATATCCTCCCCTCTTGTGTATGAAATCCACAAGAAGTTGTCTTTCCCCCGTCATATGCCTGGAGCAACCGCTGTCTACATACCACCAATTGGTAGCACGCCTGATTAACTCCTGCACATAAATTTGAAAAGATTAGTCATCAAGGGGGACCCAAGCCATGACGGTCTTGGGTCTACCATTCTCATCCACGAATGTAAACTCTTTTAAGTATCCATTACTCTTTGTGTTAGAGGTGGATGCTTTGAGAGTCGCATTCGTTTGAGTATGGGAGGAATTACTACTAGGCTGTCTTTCTGGTGACTTCTGAAAAAGTCTTGGATTTACAGGCCTGGGGTTTGATGTAGATCTAACCGTATTGGGATAGTTATAATTCGAATTATGATAATTCCTATTATTACTATTTGGGTTAGAAAAAACGATTGTTGGGAGTATGAAATCGTTGTGGAGTTTTCGACCGAGATGTCTGTCCATGATAGTACCCCTTTGTAGGAGTAGCATTTCTGGAATAATCAACAGTCGTGTACTTCCCAGTTTTAGAAGTCGGTTGGGATCTCTGAGAACTCAAGGTTCTCTTGAATCCTAACCCGTTTCTACCAGAATTAACACTATGTTCCTTAGAATCTACAGGAACATTTGTAATCCTTTGATGAACCGAAAGTCTCTCAGGCATGTTTACTTTCTTGTCCTGAGAGGGACCAAGTTTTTCAGGTGATTTGTCCTTAATCACTTGAGGAACTTTGCCACCTTTCCCTTTTGTTGGGCACATACTTGCCACATGTCCCTTTTGGTGACACACGAAGCAAGAACGTTTCACCGAGGCCTTTTTAGGAGCCTTGTGATCCGATGGTTTGTCCAACACAAGTAAAGATGTAGAGGATGTTGGGACATGTTATTGTGACAATAGATCTAGCTTGTAATAGGACTAGTGTATTTATTATCATCTTTGTATAAATTGGTTTAGACTTGTAAATATATGATATTAACTTGTTATTATTATTTGTTAAATGTTATTAGACAAATATCGATTTTAAGTTAAAGACTGAATCGCGAATTGAGAAGTCAACTCGCAGGTCAACAGACTTGCGAGTTGAGATCTCAACTCGCAGTCCAATCTGGACTCGCAGCTCTCAGCTGCGAGTTGAGATCTGGGCTCACTGTAAACTGGACTTGCAGGTCTTACCTGCGAGTTGAGTTTTTGGCTCGCAGCTATCTCGGTTCGCAGGACTTACCTGCGAGCTGAGATGTGGGCTCGCAGTCCATCTGGACTCGCAGGCCCATGGGCTGCGAGTTGAGTCAACTCGCTAGGCCCATGGCCTGCGAGTTGAACCAGATATAAATATTTTAAATGCTGCTCATTATGAGACATCTAGTAATCCGTGCCATAATTACACACACCAAATATTTTAAGTATTCTCTCCTCGAAATCCGTGCAGATATAAAAGCATTTATTGAATAGGCTCGGTTTTGATTGTTTAACACTAGTTAATATCAAAACGAAGCTTGTTAATTAATTGCAAAGTTATATAACCAATAAACCTTAAGTATTGAGGGATTCCGCACCTCAATACCTAAAAGATAATCCGTTATCGCTAACCAAGATCTAGAGACTTAGAATTGGTATCAGAGCTTTCGGGCTTAGAAACGTTGTGGTTACAAGGTTTTTGGTTATATAACATCTTTAGGGTCGTTTTTCGAACGAAATCTACGGATTTATTCGTAAAAATACCAAAAGGTTCAGTTCCCAGATTTCGAGGCGCCGTTTTGCGAGTTGAGATTAGGGTTACTGTTATCTGCGAGTTGAGATTAGGGTTTCTGCGAGTTGAGAATCAGCTGCGAACCGAGTTCCTTGCGAACTGAGTTTTCTGCGAGTTGAGAATCAGCTGCGAACCGAGTTCCTTGCGAACTGAGTTTTCTGCGAGTTGAGAATCAGCTGCGAACCGAGTTCCTTGCGAACTGAGTTTTCTGCGAGCTGAGATTTTCTGCGAGTTGACATTTTTTAGTTGCGAGTTGAGAGTATTAAATTCGCAATATAACTTAATTTTTCACTTTAAAATGTCTGATTTAAGCCGAATGATCGAGATGGAACACGAGGTTGGAAAATCTAATGTTCCACCGAAGCTACTTAGACTTGAGGACTATTATGGGTGGAAAGACAGATTTGAAAGTTACTGTAGATTCCACGACATCACTATTTGGTTGTGTATTAAAAATGGATATGTTGCACCTACAGCTGAGGTAGGGAACGCAACAGTGATTGTGACTTATGATCGAATGAATGACCATCAGAAGAAAGAATTCACCATCGATAATAAAGCACATTCTTCAATTAAGATGAGCCTTCCTAAGGAGATCAACCATCAGTTGAAGTCCTTTCACACAGCTAAAGAGCTGTGGGATGCTCTAGAAAAGAGATGTGAGGGGAGCCCTCAGGTGAAAGCTGGTAAATGTAATCTTCTAAAAAAGCAGTTTATGGTATTTAAGGCTTTTAGAGAAGAAGATCTTGAGGCTTACACCACCCGTTTCTATCATCTATTAAGTGAGCTTGACGACCATGCTATCTTTTATAATGACAAGGAGAAAACCGACAAGTTTATTGAGGGTTTACCTTGTAAATGGGAGATGTACGGTATCATGCTGAAAGATAATGATGAAAGATATGCAACCATGACCCTAGAGAAAGCGATTGATAAACTAAGGGGTTATGACTTCTCTAAGAAAACGAGAGATACGGATTCTGATCATCTACAGAATCCTGGTCTGTACCATGGAAAGACTAGTATCTCTAATTCCTCATCCAATTTGACCACGGCTTTGTTTGCGGGTGAAATTGATGAGATTGGAGAAAAATTGGCTGAGGATCTCTGTTTCATTGCTTCGGATAACGGTGATAAACGAAACAGGAACACCACCTCAGATAAATCCACTCAAGGGCATCATAAGATGCCGATGAGTGTGAAATCAGCCGAACAACAACTTTCTGTGTTGGCATCGTTCGTTGCTTCTTATGAAAACTATATTCAAGGGAAGATAAACGATCCAGCACAATTTGATGAAAGATAGTCTGACCATACACTGTTATCAAGAATCTATGAAAATATGTCAAGACAAATAATAAGAATTATGGCTGTTAGTGAAATTACTGGTGTCTCTATTGTACTAAGTACAGACCTGACTCCTTTAGTTTTGCCAATAGTTTCAAGCTTGGTTTGTCTATACTAAGGGATCTTCTGTTGTACTAAGTACAGAACTAGAACCACTAGTATCTACAAAACGAGTTTGATATTTGTCACATTTACTCAAGGGTATGTCATATGTTTCGAAAAGAACATCATTTAGTGACCTCTATCTTGCAAAGTGAAAGAAACAGTGTTATGTGTTTTACTAAATTTCTCAGTATGTCATTTTTGAATCACATTTGGTAATACACATACAAACAATAAAAGGTTTGCTCGGAAATCAGTATAGACTTTGTTTATATGGATTATAATACCGATAATCATCTTGAACTGACTATGTTAATTAAACTATTTTATTTTGATGTGAATGGTGTATTCTGTGGAGATAGGTAACCAAGTTATACTCTTATAAATGTAAGTTGATAAATGGTTAAGTTGTGAGTTCTTATGTAACTTATTGTGAATTTCATAAGGTATGCATACTAACAATCATCTTAGACTCTTTACTCATCAATTGGTTCAGCTGTTTCTTTCTAATCTGATCCCGCTGTAGATAAATTCTTGTCGCCCTTGATTAGGATATTTTATTTTACTTTATTTTATTGTAATTTTATTTTAGTCAAAGTGTTTCATTAATACAAGGGTACTTGATACAAATGTTTATTATGAATCATTGAACTTTTATTTATTTCATTTTATCTTATTTCTCTTTATTTTATTTTTCTTATGTTTCTATTGTTCGTATTATTGCATCACAAGTGAAAGATCCTCAGATTTTAGACTTGTGCTTTTTTTCAAGAAAGACAAGTGAAAAATATTTTATTTTAGACTTGTGCTTTTTTTCAAGAAAGACAAGTGAAAAATATTTTATTTTAGACTTGTGCACTATTCCATGAGAAAAACAAGTGAAAGATACGTGTATTTTAGACTTGTTTATTTTTAGGAACTTAAAAATTACGTTTTTATAAATAAAATGTATTTTTTAGACCTTTTTTGCGAATCCAGAACAGGGCTGCGAGTTGAACTCAACTCTGCGAGTTGAGTTCTGCGAGCCGAGTTCAAATGTATCAAAAGGGGGCTGCGGGTTCAAATGTTACACACACTGCGAATCCACTTGATCTTGCGAACCCACACACATTGCGAGCCGAAACACTATTTCCATCTCATTTTCGAAATTTCAGTTGGATATCGAATCTTTGACCTCATACACTTTATTCACTTTTAGCTTGCGAATCTATTGAGGTATAAATCATCTAATTCCACCGCGTATTTAATCCACAATCGACATTTTTATTAAAATGAGGGTTTTTGATTTTTAAATTACTAAAATCCTTAACAGTGCTTAAATGGACAAGAAACCTTAGGGTTTATGTTAATCGAAGCATATTAAACAGGATGCAATCGGCTGATCATGCTAAAATTCGCTAAAATTGAAACATTAAATGATGTCATCTTGACAGTTCTTGCTGCGAGTTGAGATCCAGACTCAACTCGCAGCCCGCTCCTGCGAGTCCACTCTGCAAGTTGACCAGCGAGTTGAAACTTGCGAGTTGACTTGACCAGCGAGTTGAAACTTGCGAGTTGACTTGACCAGCGAGTTGAAACTTGCGAGTTGAAACTTGCGAGTTGACTTGTTGACCAGCGAGTTGAAACTTGCGAGTTGACTTGTTGACCAGCGAGTTGAACCTGCGAGTTGAACTTGCGAGTTGACTTGTTGACTGCGAGTTGAACTTGCGAGTTGACTTGTTGACCAGCGAGTTGAACTTGCGAGTTGAACCTGCGAGTTGAACTTGCGAGTTGACTTGTTGACTGCGAGTTGAACTTGCGAGTTGACTTTTTGAAACTTTTGATTTCTAATTTTAATTTACGATCTCTCGATTAGTTAACTAATTGAGCGTTTATAAGTTAAAATAGTCTACGGTTAGACGTGTCGACTTAAATGTAAACACGTAAAACCGTATACTCTATATATAAGACTTATGACTTTCCGTAATAAGTAATATATTTGTGTAGCAGGTTAATTTGAAAGTTAGACTTATTGATTCTGTATATGTTGAACAACTATAATTGATAATTAAGTTACACAACTTAATAGTTCAATTATGAGTTGTAGATCATATAAGTTTATCAATATTTGTTAAACTGTTTGTCTAACATTAGTGTGATATGTTGTTGTTATTACAGAAATGGTTCGACAATTTGCTGCTCAGCACAATGTGCTCGTCGATCTGGATATCAATGCACGAGGTGCATCCAGGATAGCTCAGATTCTTACTTTTCTGAGTCGATCAAGGATTCAATTTGCAATCACCGATTCACCTGCTTTGTCTCATGATATACTTACCCAATTTTGGGCAAATATTGTATATGATACATCGGTGAATCCTCCGGTCATCCAGACAAGGATAAATGATCGTCCTGTTATCTTTTCTGCTTCAGATCTTAGGAACATTTTACAGTTGGGAACTGTGGAGCAGGAAGATGGACCAACTGAGTTTCCGTTGGACTTTATCGAGGGAGCTTTAGGACGTATGGGGTATGTTGGACCCAAGAGAGGCCGTCAGTTTCTGAAAGCTCTCGTGTTCGGAGAATGGAGATTTTTACTCCATGTCTTGGTCACGATCTTTGGGCCAAAGAAAGGAGGATATGATGAGCTTAGCTCTTCTCTATTATCGGCTGCACTGTCACTGGTTTACAATAAACCATACAGTTTTTCAGACTATGTTTTTGGAGAATTTGTTAGACAAATCTTGGGAGGTGTCAGGTCTCAGTTTATGCTATATCCCAGATTTTGTATGCTTATCATTCGGGCTTCGATTCCTGACTTGCCAGACTTTCAAGCTGATTTAAAAGTTGATACCATCGGGCTGAGGGCTTACAATGCCATGTTTATGCACACCTCAAGAAGGTTTGAGATGCAACCACAGCCGAGAGAGCTGTTTGGGTTCTTGATCCATCCCGATTATGTGACGCCACCAAATCATGGTTGGCTAGATGTTGATGTGGCCGAGGGTGCTCCTGAGCCACAAGAACTGATTGAGGAGGTTCTCATTCAAGCAAATCAGCAAGAGCAACAAGTTGATGTTGACATTGCAGCTGAAGTGGTGCAGCAAGTACTGGCTGAGAACGATGATGCCAATGATCCCATCATGCAGGATGTGGATCAGTATGTTGCTGAGGCACCAAGGTTTGAAGAACCATCCACAGAGGCACCTGATGCTGTTGGGCCATCGGGCAGAAATGAAGAAGCTGCTTCTGCTTCTGAATCTGGGTCTGATGCTGATGATGATGATGATGAGACTGGACCACCAGGGTTTGTCTCCGGTATCCCTGAAGGGATGATTCGTCAAGGATCAAAATTGATTATGGATCCGGCATTGAAGTTAAAGAGGAAAGCCGTGGACCAAGATCCCGATTTTGTTTTGGTTGATGAAGATGAGGATGAAGAAGAAGAGGAGGAGGTGCTGATTACTCGACCTCGCAAGCTGCTCAGACAAACAGCTTCAACCTCTGCAGCTCATCTACAATCAAGTTCTACGCCCTCAGAGGCTGAAATGATTGCTGCTTTGGTTCGCCCGTCTTCGCACCCAACCACCAAATCTAGCAGGGTTGCGGCGCGTTTATTAACCGATGTTGCTACCGAGATAGCGAAGAAAATACAACCGCCTGCTCCCACACCACCAACAACAACTTCTGATGCTCCATCCACCTCACCTATGACTGATGCTGAACGCATTACACAATTGGAGTCTAGGGTTAGAGAATTGCAAGTAGTGGCTAACACTTTTGCTAATCAGCTTCTACAACTGTCCGACAATGTCACTACACAGAACAATGCTTACTCATTGCTACTCAAGACCAACAGCACTCTGGTAGATGACGTGGCTGAAAAGCAACGACAACTTGATCGTCTCTCTCGTCGTATTACATTCTTAGAACAGAACCAGCCATCTCAAGGGGAGAAAGCTGCAATTGAGAAGGCTGCATTTGAAGAAGTTTGTAAAGAGGATGAGCTGGCTAAGAAGAGCCGAGATGATGAAGACGATGATCCCGCAGCTGGAAAAGATAGTGAGCTGGCCGGTCCTTCAACGACTGGTCAGCAGACTACATTTCAGGGGGAGTCTGCTGAAGCAAGTGGTAGTGGAGCTGGTGCTGAAGAAGGTGACACTTATATTAATATAGACTGATTGTAATTATTAATACATTGTAACTTTGAATTACAATTATGTAATTAAGATGTTTAAACTTGAATGTTTAAAATGTTATAATTATGAATGTTCGTATATTATAAGCCTTTTGTAATTCTAGATTGACTATGATCGATAAAAGAGTTATAGGATTATATATATATGATGTTCGCATATTATAAGACTTATTCAAATTTTAGATCGATTTTCATAATCGATGAAAGATTTGAATAAGTATATATATATATACTATATTTTAAATACACAAAGGGATTAATAAGAAAAATCTTAGATTGATTCAGGGAAATCAATGAAAGAACTTATGATATTAATCTATTTGTGTATGTATTTCTATAGGTCATGAAATGTTGAACTTATCAGATTCTGAAGGCGACATGCCAGATGAATTAGATGAGGACATTGACTTTGACCTTGAAGAAGGAGAGTTTGTACCTCCTGAAGATTGGACTTTCATTGTTAATGATGGGGCAGACGAATGTGTAGATCTTGACGCTGATGTTGTTGAACACATTGTAAGCCCATCTACAACTAAAGTGGTCATCAAGGAAGAAGATGGAGAAATGGTTGTTGAGTTAGATGAAAGTCTAGATGACTCAACCAGTTCTGAATCAGAAGATGACCTTCCAGAGAAACTCAGAAATAATCCCATGTTTAGACCTCTGAAAAGGAGAAAGCAAAAGGTTGGGATGTCTGAAGTAGATATAACTGGAAAGAAAACTCCAAGGAAGGGGATCATCGGCTGGTATTTTGATTCTGACTTGAAACTTTTCGCTATCAAAAGATTTGACGGAGTTCAATATTTCGATAAGAAGCTTAAAGTATTCAGTTCGCTTCCTCGATTTGAAATTCGAGACTTGGCACGCTTAGAACTGATAAATCCCAGTAATGATCCCTACGCAACGTATGTTGAGAGAATCATTCGGACTGAGGGTAGATCAATGAAGTTTGAGAAGATTAAGCCAAGAGTCGGAAAGACGATCAAATTAAAGGAACGAAGTCAGAGAACTGGCCGAAGATTAAGGAAGAAAACTTATCCAGCGGTCAAGTGCATACAGCAGATACCACTGAAGACAATGCCACAGAATATTCTGGGAAATCTTCTGAACTGGCACGTGGACTCAGAGACTGGTGAAGCTGTCATGGTTGAAGCTGATGATGAAGTCGTAGGAGGAGAAAGAGTAATTCTAACAGTCTATGACCATCGACACCTGATGAATCTGTCGAGGAAGGACCTGTTGAAGTTAAACGAAAACAGGATCTTAACGACTGAAGCATGGGGTGATCTTGCAAGAGATTATCAATTAATGGTGAAGACTTGTATTAGAATGAAGATTCATATGGGCAGTAGTATTTACAAGTAAAAGACCAAAGACAAAGTTGAAGATAACGACACTAGAGCTATTGTCAAGGGGGAGTCTGTTGGGACATGTTATTGTGACAATAGATCTAGCTTGTAATAGGACTAGTGTATTTATTATCATCTTTGTATAAATTGGTTTAGACTTGTAAATATATGATATTAACTTGTTATTATTATTTGTTAAATGTTATTAGACAAATATCGATTTTAAGTTAAAGACTGAATCGCGAATGAGAAGTCAACTCGCAGGTCAACAGACTTGCGAGTTGAGATCTCAACTCGCAGTCCAATCTGGACTCGCAGCTCTCAGCTGCGAGTTGAGATCTGGGCTCGCTGTAAACTGGACTCGCAGGTCTTACCTGCGAGTTGAGTTTTTGGCTCGCAGCTATCTCGGTTCGCAGGACTTACCTGCGAGCTGAGATGTGGGCTCGCAGTCCATCTGGACTCGCAGGCCCATGGCCTGCGAGTTGAACCAGATATAAATATTTTAAATGCTGCTCATTATGAGACATCTAGTAATCCGTGCCATAATTACACACACCAAATATTTTAAGTATTCTCTCCTCAAAATCCGTGCAGATATAAAAGCATTTATTGAATAGGCTCGGTTTTGATTGTTTAACACTAGTTAATATCAAAACGAAGCTTGTTAATTAATTGCAAAGTTATATAACCAATAAACCTTAAGTATTGAGGGATTCCGCACCTCAATACCTAAAAGATAATCCGTTATCGCTAACCAAGATCTAGAGACTTACAGAGGAGCTCAAATCTACTTGCTTACCTTTATCCAATTTAAGATTTTCATTTACCTTTTCAGGGTTGGATAAAATAGGTTTAATGGACTCAATTGGCTCCTCAGTACCGGTTACAACTTCCATTGCACTTTCTTTGACAAAGGATATTTTCTTTTTAAGAATAGAAGAAGGTTCCTTGGAAGTGTCGGTAGGTATTGATTCATCTTCTGTACTTACTTCAGCTTTTGCAGGTCTAACAAATTGTATTAGACCTGGAACTGCTGATTGAGTATCAGAATCATCAACTGGTAACATCTCAGTATCATCAGAAACACAGGAATAGTTGTGATTAAAGGGAGGAGGGCTTTCTGAATAACCCATTCCCTTGTGATCACCAGGCTTTTTGCCTACACTAAGCATGTTATCTAAGGTTTCGATAGTTTACTTTCTTAACTCTAGTTTCCTGTTAAGATCAGCTATCCTAACCTTAGCATTAGCTAATTCCTTTTCTCTGTCAGCCGACAGTTTAGTCAATTCTAAAATGTGTTCATGAGCCAAGTCGTTTATTACACTTTGCTCATTTAATTTTTCTTTTAAATATTTTATGTCAGCTTTATCAGATTTTTCTTTACTTATCAATTCAGTGTTTCTGATGTTTAAAATGGTGTTTTCTTCTTTTAGGGTTTTTAACTGAGATGTTATAACATCAGATGACTCCACTAACTTTTCAGCCTGTTCCTGAAAGTTAGTACAAAGCACACAAGCCTTAACTACAAGTTCTAAGTTAAGTAATACCTTTTGTCTATCTGCATCAAGATTTGCCATGTAGGCAACGAAGTCCTTTGAGCTCATTTCTTCAGTCGACTTCAGGGTCTTGATCCTTTCTTCATTAGCTGGTATATCCACTTCCATCTCTGTAGTAGTTTCTTTCTCAGAATTAGACTCAGCATTGCTTTCCTCCTTCTCTTCAATGATGGAAGCCATGAATGCTTGTGATTCCTCAGACTTTGTGCCCCAGTCATATGCCCCTTCTTGAGATTGCACCACCAGAGCTCTTGAAGTATTATTACTTCCTGAGCTCTGATTGTTTTCAGAGGAACCTTGACTGTAGTATCTAGATCCATTCTGACCAGGAGTTTGTTCTCTTTTCGGTCTCTGACATTCCCTAGCAAAATGCCCGAAACCATCACAGTTATAGCATTTAACTTTGGACTTATCGAAACCTAGTTTGCTACTCACAAACTTTCTCCCAGTCCGGTTCATGAATCTTTGAGCTCTTCGAGCAATCATGGCCATTTGCCATTGAAGATCGATCTCTTCTAAGTCATCTTGGTCTAACTGATCATAATCCTCATTTGTTAATTCGGGATCTGTGATCTTTCCCTTGATGAAGTTTTCATGTGAAGCTATGAAAGAGGCAAGTAGAGCTACTTCCTCTTCGGCGGACTTGATGCTCATTGGCATTGATTTGAAACAATTTGTTGTCCCAGCCCTTTGTTTCCTATCAACTCCCGAGTCTTCAGATGAGGCTAAGTAACAGACATTGCTACCAGAACATCTGACAGCCGAGTCTGTTTCAGCCTCAACAGTAAGGAATGCAGTAACACCACTACTTGTTGATGCAGTGGTATTAGTTCGTTTACCGTGGTAAACACTGGGATCCTGTACTTGATCAGATCCTGTTTTTTCCTTTGCATGTTTAAGTCATAGACATGCAGTTTCCCGATCACTTCAGCAAGCGTGAAAGTCTTATAATTGTTACTCTCTTTTATCATCAAAGTATATATATCCCACTTTGACGGTAGTGCTTCTAGAAGTTTGTTATTCTTAACTAAATCGGCATAGCTAAGACCAACATTTTCCATCTCTGTCATTAGATGATAAAATCTTGTAATGATATCTTCCAATGACTCAGATTTCATATGCTTAAAAACATAGAATTGTTTGGTAAGCAAATCTGTTCTTCCTTCCTTGATCTGCTCATTTCCTTCAAACCTCTTCTCCAGAGCCAACCATAGCTCTCTAGATAGGTCGTATTTCTTGAAGGTGTGCTTTATTTCTTGAGGAAGGCACATAGTTAGAGCAGACAAAGCCTTGTTTTCAGCCTCATACATCTTTCTCTGTTCTTCTTTCAGAGATGAATACTGCACTACCCTTTGTTTGCCTTCAAACTCATAGGTCGGTGCCTCATGTCCATCCATGATACAGATCCACATACGTACGTCATTGTATTTTGCGAATGACTCGGATCTATCCTTCCACCAAAAGTAGTCTTCTCCCTGGAGAAGTTTTGGTGGCGAGGCAGACTTACCTACCTCATGATCCATTTCAAGTAGCTTACTAAGGTTAGACATGTTTATAAAGTCAACTAAAGCCTAGCACACCAAGTCAAAAGTGAAAAGTAGAAAAGTCAACAGAAGTCAACAGCCCTAGGTTCGTACGAACTTAGATTTATTCGAACTTGTAGGTTCGAATACTATCTATGTTCGTATGAATTCAAACGTTCGAACTTAGTAGGTTCGAAGCTGTAGGTTCGTACGAACTTACAGCTGTAGGTTCGTACGAACTTACAGCTGGCTAGGTTCAAAGGCTATTTTGGGTAGGTTCGTACGACACTTTCTGATGTGTACAAACTTGCTGTTCTATCTCAAATCTGAGCCAAAATTCAGATCTAGAAAGATTCAACCGTTGAAATTTGATGTAACAAGATGAATATGATTCACAAACACACAAGGAAGCCAAAAGTACAACTTATTGCTTCCTAAACACTTTCAAAAATTGTTTTCCTTGTGTTTTATCAATCACGAACCCAACAAAAGCTTGCAAATCTCTGATACCAATTGAAGGTCCCTTTGAACGGATCCAATACGGGATAGCAACGTGTATTAGTTTGCGGAATGATATAATACACAAAACAACAATAAAACAAGTTAATTGCAAGTGTTTAAGGTGTAAGTTCGTAGGTATTCGAAGATAACTTTGTATATTCGAATATAACTGATTTCAAAAGCTTACAAATGAAAGAATACAACTTAGTTTTTATACCCAGTAAGTTCATACGAACTTACTGGTCCTAGGTTCGTACGAACTTACATGTTCGTACGAACTTCCTAGGTTCGTACGACCTTACAAACTAAAAACTAAAAAGGCTAAGTTAATAAACAATTTACATTATTAACTACAAAACTAATAACAAAACTAACTATTACAAAATAAGAGCTGTTGTCACCAAACGTGCACCAACAAGCATCATTCCCAAACTGCAATACGGTGCGCATTGTTTCCTCAGTAATAACCTGCTGATCTAGGACAGTGGTAATCAGTCTTTGCACACCATCAACTGTATCGTGTGTTGCATTAGTCCAAAAATCTATAATATGATTGTCGCAACCCCCAAGACGCGTGGCAGCGGAAGGTATGAGGTGTCAAAGGGGGTGCCGACCAAATCAAATATCACAACACAAGAGTTACAACAAACGACCTCTATATGAGACGTTTTCAAAAATCATTACATTACAAACTTAAAAGTGTTCACATAAAAACTAGGAGTTCGCATCCGATACGTAGAATTACATAACTATTATTACAAAATATAGTAAATGCAATCTAATTCCTTGGTTGTTTCAAAATATGCGACTCGAGCTATTGCTTCCAAAGCATCCTACTGCGGCTGGTCACCTGAGAATACATACTAAAAGAGTCAACATAAAGTTGGTGAGTTCATAGGTTTGAAAACAGTTGATATCACATCGTATGGAACGTGTGGAACACAAAATTTCCTGTTTGTATCATCCAACAATGATAGTAATGTATTACAAAAATGTAAAAGAGGTGTATATTGTTGCCATGAGCCCATAGTTCGAGCTTAACTGTGGTGTCGGGTCACAATTAAGTGCCACGATCGTGGTGCCTCCCTGCGAGTGCCTAATCCAACACTCGTAAGAACAAATGATAATGCGTCCGTTTGACCAGTTAGCGCGACTAACCCGGACGGGGGAGTCAATCCCAAATATTCATTAACATTCACGCTATAACGATACTAACAAACTATGTGTGGGGGACTTTCAGGATTAGTTAAATAACTCATGCAACCACTATATCGTGTTTTGTACTTGCGTTCACATAAAAATAGCAGTTGTTAAAAGTAGTTGTATGTATTCTCACCCCTGAGTGGAAATAGTAGAAAAAGGGGCTATGAAACTCACCTGAGATTAGTATGTTATTTAGCAAATAACAAATAGCAAGCAACTTGTGTTCCCAAGAGAAATCTTCTAACGCCAAGTTGAAAGACCGATCAAAAAGGAGAGGAAGGTGAGGAAAGGGCTTGATTTCTTGACTTCTCCTTGAAAGTGTGATGGCAGCTTGTGGTGGTGGAGTGGTGGTTGATGGTGGTGAGGATGGTGGCAGATTTTTTTAGAGAGAGAAAGAGAGTAGGGAGACTAGAGAGAAGGAGGAGAGAAAGTGTGGGTTGTGTGTGTGAAAAATGGAGTGTAGGGAGGTGTTTTTGTGGGGTGGGCTTGGGCTTATTTGGGGTGGGCCTATTTGGGGTGGCCTCTTGGGCCAGCCTAGGCCGAGTTGGGCCTGGCCCAAAGGTGTTTCGGGCTCGTGACTCGTTTTCTCGACTTCGTGTTTCGTTCTCCGTTCGTTTAAACGTTAATTTGTGGTTTTTAAAAGTAGATAATTTACGTTAAGCTTTTGTATATACTTTTAAATTTGTGAATAATATTCGGGATAAGTAAGTATTCTTAAAATACTAAATTGAGTTACAAAAGTATATTTCGGGTGTTGCTCGGGTGTCGGGCTCGGTTTGCGCGTTTTTGTCGCGTTTGTTACGTTTCAAACACAACGTCAAAGTTTTTCGTGTATTATTATTTGAAATAATAATATAAGGTATATAACCACTATTTTAACTATAAAATATGATTAAGTTATCTATGAAAAGGTTTCACCAACGTCGTAATAATAGTCGGACCACGTCCGGTTGTTTCGCGTATTTACGAATAATTACGAAGGTGTAATTCAAACAATTACGTAAGTGTATATACACATATATACAAATATTTGCAAGTAATCACAAGTACTTAGCCTAATAAAGAACTAAATACACGTAATTAGAGTTCTAGTTTAAGGTAATCATTACCCTAAAGTGTCGGGTGTCACATTCTCCCCTTGTTAGGGAAATTTCGTCCCGAAATTAGTTTGTTGTCGCAGTCTGTGGGGTATCCACGAATAGATGAGGGTATTTCAGCCGTATTTGGTCTTCCCGTTCCCAGGTGAATTCAGGACCACGCCTAGAATTCCACCGGACTTTAACGATGGGAATTCGACTTTGTTTTAAACGTTTGACCTCACGGTCCATGATTTCTACGGGTTCCTCGACGAAATGGATTGTGTTATCAATATGGATTTCGTTGAGCGGGATAACAAGTGTCTCATCAGACAAACATTTCTTCAAGTTAGAAATGTGAAAGGTGTTGTGCACACTACTGAGTTGTGGTGGTAGCTGCAGACGATATGCCACCGGACCGATTCTTTCAAGAATCTCGAATGGTCCGATGTACCTAGGGTTCAGTTTACCGCGTTTGCCAAAACGAATGACACCTCTCCAAGGTGACACTTTCAAAAGTACTTTGTCCCCAACTTGGAACTCTAGTGGTTTGCGTCTCACGTCAGCGTAACTCTTCTGACGATCACGAGCGGCTTTCAGCCGGTTTTGAATGGTTACGATTTTCTCGGTCGTTTCATGAATGACTTCGGGACCGGTGAGTTGACTATCGCCCACCTCGGTCCAACAGACGGGTGATCGGCATTTTCGACCATATAGTGCCTCGAAAGGTGCAACGCTGATGCTGGTGTGATAGCTGTTGTTGTATGAAAACTCACATAAGGGTAGGTGGCTTTCCCAATTGTTTCCGAAGTCAACTACGCAAGCTCGTAGCATGTCTTCCAAAGTTTGGATGGGTCGTTCACTTTGACCATCGGTTTGTGGGTGGTAAGCGGTGCTTAGATCCAGACGAGTACCGAGAGCTTTTTGAAGTGTTTACCAGAATCGAGAGGTGAAGCGGCTATCTCTATCCGAGATGATCGAGATGGGTATGCCGTGTCTTGCTACAACCTCTTTGATGTAGATGCGAGCCAAACGCTCCATCTTGTCGGTTTCTTTGATAGCTAGGAAATGGGTGGATTTTGTGAGGCGATCAACGATCACCCAAATGGTATCGCAACCGCTCGGGGTTTTCGACAGTTTTGTGATGAAGTCTATGGTTATTTGTTCCCATTTCCATCGGGGTATTTCGGGTTGTTGAAGCAATCCAGAAGGTTTCTGATATTCGGCCTTTACTTTGGAACAGGTTAAACATTTGCTAACGTAAGTGGCTATGTCAGCTTTCATGTTGGGCCACCAATATCGTTGTTTGAGATCGTGATACATTTTATCGGAACCAGGATGAATAGAGTATCGGGATTTGTGAGCTTCATCCATCACCAAATCCCGTAGGTTCCCAAGGCTTGGTAACCAAATTCGGTTGGAGAAATATCAGGTTCCGTCGGATTTTATTTCAAATTGCTTATCCATGCCTCGTAAGGCTTCGTTTTTAACGTTTTCTTCGTTGAGTGCTTCGAGTTGAACGGAAGAAATTTGAGTAGTTAACTAAAGTCTCATACTAAGTTCACATGTTAAAGTCTCAGGCTAAAGTCGCATAGCAAATCTTTGAACAAAGTCGCAAAATAAAGTCTCAGATCAAGGTCGCATGTTAAAGTCGCAGAATAAAGTCTCATCTAATATCATTGCGACTTTAGGATTAAAGTCGCAGGATAAAGTCGCATGAAATTGTCAAGAGTAAGTTCACAGAAATAAGGTCGCATAATAAAGTCGCATACTAAAGTCGCATAAACGAACAGTTAGTTTTCAAATTCAAGTACGAAACCTTATTTAATCTTACAATTTTCAATTTAAACATGATATCCAGGCTGTTATGTATCAAATGTATCAAGATATATATAGTTTAATCGTTTATTTCAACAGTTTTAATGACGTCATATTTAAAACCCTAAAACTGAATAGACTTCAAACAATTAATCATGAAATAAGTTGAATCAACAATTAAAACTTATACCTTAGTTGAATCTGATAACAACGAATGAATAGCAACCGATTTCAAAGGATTCCAACGGTTGAAACTTGAAAATTTTGATTTTTAGAGTAAAGTCGCATAAATCGCTGGAGCAAAGTCGCAGATAAAGTCGCACTCACTTAATCAAAAATGATTAAGGTATAGTCGCGTGATTAAGTATTTATAGGAAACTGTTTATGCGACTTTAACATAAAGTTGCATATGTGATCTTATGAATAAGTTCGCAGAAGACAATTTTTTGACATTAACTTGTGATTTTCAAATCACTTTGATCTTTTCTTTTTCAGATGCGTTACTCAATCAAGATTTAAACAACTTTTGATCAAAAAATTAACATAGAATATAAAATTCAAATTTAAAGAATAAAAGTTAAACATCTTTTTGTGAAGGAGATTCTAATTTGGTTCAGGATCATATTAGTATGAAACATGATTTTATTTAAGAATATCAAAAGTCTAAGCTTGATTTATCAGTATTTATTTTATAAGCTCAAATGTAAACATTTATAAAACAAAATTTCTAATTTTAAAATGACAACAATCTTGATCGTTACATTTAAAAATAAAAACCATCATATTTTTTCAAATTTCTTGAAAATTATATGCTGAACACCACAACTTGATTTAACCACTAACTAATGATTATACTTTTTGAGATATTTTCCTATCATATATATCTATTTTTGAACATAACTAGCAGTGGATCATGTCTGAGCACATTCAAGTGAATAACGTATATAGTTGTTTTGGACTTACATGCACATACGGACTCACAAGCCGGCAACTATATATGTAGATCCCGATAATGATCCTTAATCAAATCGCTCAATGGAGATAATCACACGAATAGAATATAAAGCTTAAAACAATGAAGAACTAAACAATAATAATACTTTATATTTCTTTTCTCTAAAAGATTTCAGCAGCCAAAAAAACAGAGAATAAGTGTGTGAAATGTCTATGAAAAGTCTTTTCCTAAAATATTACAACTTGGGTATTTATACTAAACAAACTGGCCGACTTATGCGACACAAGCCTTGTGTCGCAGAGATCACTATTGCGACATAAGCGCTGTGTCGCAACTACAACTAATGCGACACAGGCCTTGTGTCGCATAACACAGAAAATGTAAATTCAACTAAGTCAATTACATTTACACACACATTACAGACTTGACCAACTGACAGACACACTAAGATGTATCAACAAACTCCCCCGTGTCTTCAGCTTGGTCTTCAAAATCTTCAATCAAACCCAGCCTGCTGGAAATACACCGCCAGCGTGTATTCCATGTGTTACACATACGTTGACAATCCTTTGAAATTGAAATGCGATCTTCTTATTCACAGCATTTCTCTCATTAAAGCGAATTGGATTGTCGAATAGCTTTCTCAAATCTTTCTCTGAGAAATTTATCAAGCTCATTGGATCAAATACTCGAAATTGAGTTTTCTTCAAATTATACAACGAGCTCTTCTCTGGTTGCTCTGTCTCAGGCACAAATATCAAAACTGCCTCACCGGTATGAGCATCTAGTTCCCAGTAATGAAATCTTCTTAGAAAGTCCAAGGGAACTGTTTCCAGAGGAATCTTCTTCAAGCAATCAGCCGTTGGGTAACGCATTTTGATCAATGGCTGATTGGTGACTGGATCAAACCGTTTCTTATAGATAATTCTGGTTCCCAGCATCGGTTTGATAAACTTGTACCTTTTGGTACGAATCTCCCTTTGTAGAATAGTCAGAATGAAAATTGGCACGATCATCATTTGACGGGTTAATTAAAGAGAGCTGAGCAAGACGATTAACTTCTCCTTCTGGCAGTGTGCTCAGCTTGGTGAATGATCTTTTGAAATATTGGATACCATCTAACCTCTTGATCATAAACAACCCGTTCGATATCTTCCAACTCTTAATCAATCCTGTATATGCTCCACTGACTTTGTACGATTTGCAGGTAACCGGCACTTGTTTTCCATCTTTTCCGTGCGGCCACCAATTTGCAAGTCTCTCAGCTCTAGTTTCAATAACTTCAGTTTCAGGAGCATGAGCATAAGATGTTTCTTCAGCTTGAGCCTCAGATGCATTATCAGTTTCTTCTTCACTTTCATCCTCAGAAGAGTCAGTCTCAATGATCGGTGCATCATCATAAAACTCATCATCATTAAGTCCTTCTTCCTCAAACTCAACATCATCATCTTCTTCAAAATTTTCACTTTCATTATCATAATTGACTTCATTTATCATGCGTTGTATAAATGAGAGGTCTGCACAAGAATAGTCTACAGCCAACGGTCTTGGCTGGCCTGGAATCCGGTGCACAGGAAAATACTCTAAAGTAGGCATTTCATTAGATTGTTTAATATGTACATCTTTAGTTACAGACTCAGACCCCGGTCCTATTGGTTCTATAGTTGGAATGGAGGGAACAGACTCCCCTGGACCAATAGACCGGGTCTCAAACTCCCCAAAATTATCCTCTAAGGTTGTAATTCTAGAAGTTTGAGCCTCGGTAAGTGCAGCTTGAGACTGAATGATAATAGCCTGGTCGTGCACAGTCTTCTGCATTTCCTCCATCCGTTCCAAAAGTTGCTTTATAATATCCGGAAGAGGTTGCACTGGAGTCTGAATTTCTGAAGGCCCTGCAGACGAAGTGGTGCGAGGTCGACTGGATGTTGGAATATCGTCAGAGACAAGGTAAGTGACATCCTTACGGGGCCTTTTGCCCGTCGACCTGGGAGCAGAGGGGCATATGTCATCAATATCCCTCATGAGATCTTCAAATTGAGGATCGGGATTGATAGCTTGTTGTTGTTGTTGAGGAGGTGGTTGCTGGAGAGGGGCTTGAAGAGGCGGTTCTTGAACCGGTGCCTGTGGTAGAGGAGAAAGTGGCCTAGGAATAGGAGCCGGATCAGCAAATTCGTCACCCTCCGGAGGCACGTAGGCTTCATTAACAATATGTCCAAACAATGGCACATCAGGTGGGACCTGTGCGCCCCGTGCATAGTGACCGGAAACCACGAAAATTCGGGTATTCATCGGTGTTTGACGAAATTGGTGTTGCGGAGCCACCGGTAAACTTGGGAGCAAATGATTTATCAATAATTGGACAAAACGTGGGTATAAAGCCCACTGTCTCTCCCCAGCCTGGGCGTGGTCGACCATAATTCGAAAAATATAACCCGAGAAATTGTAGGGTTTGTTGTAGACCAATGCCAGCATGGCTGATGCAGTAGAATGGCTGATGCCATCGAAACCAGCCTTACGTCCAGATAGGCACACAATCATGATATGCATAAGATACCGCCAGACCTTTGTGAGAAAAGCCTTGCGATATTGATCGCGTGGGACACCTGGATATCCCATCCTAATCATGCCGCCAGCAATAAAGGCGTTGGCAAAAGTCACCGGCATGTCAGAGTCATCGGGAAACTGAAAGAACTCCCGAATGAGCTGCTCAAATAAAATGATTTCACGATCATGAACCCTGGAAATAAGCCTTTTATACGGGAGATCCGAATTAATCACAGCATTTGTCCAGAAATCCGTGACATGATCACGGTAAATAGTGGTTGTGGCCGTGATCGCAGTATAAATCCTTGAACGGCGCAGAAATGCAATCATCGGGCGATACGGCGCCGCCGATTCTTTTCCGTCGTCAAGAAAAATCATGACATTATGTCTTGGTTCCCAGAAATAAGCGTTCACGTTAATATCTGCCATAGCTATAAGAACAAAGTAAACTTGGAAGCTGTTAGACATAAACACCTTTTTACAGATTGAAAATTTTCAATTAAAAATGTACTGCGACACAAGACTTGTGTCGCAAAATAACACAGCGACATAACGAGTTATGTCGCAGTTTTGCAATTAAATCAATTTAATGATTTATGAGCGACATAAGGGTTGTGTCGCAAACTACATCAGCGACATAGTAATTGCGTCGCATACTGTCAGCGACATTAACACTGGCACAGTTGTCTCGCAGGTTATGTCGCAAAGATGAACACGAAGAAACCCAGATTTTCAGATGAACAAATTTGGGGGGTTATGAGTTTCAATTGGTTTGAAACGTTCATTATCATGACAGAAACATTATACACTAACTATTACATGCATTTAAACAGTTTAAGATTCGTAATTTTGCAAAACAAAAATAAAACCTAAAAGCCGAAAGTTTAAATGACAATGTTAACGTGAATACAGAGTAATAATGAACGAAATTTGTACCTATCGACGCGGAAAGGTAAGGAGAACAGGAAGCAAGCAGTGAATCGAAGGGAAATCCAAAGAAATGCACGCAGAAATCGAAAAACGGAGTCGGAAATATTGTGTCGCAGGATCCACCTTGTGTCGCAGGATTCAATTTTGTGTCGCTGGTAATTAGAAACTAATTACAGAGACACGAGGGTATTTATACCCGGGACACAATGAGCGACACAAGGTTGCGACACAAGTCTTGTGTCGCTAGATGGTCAACACAATATGCGACACAAGGCTTGTGTCGCTGTGTTGGCAACACAATTATGCGACACAAGGATTGTGTCGCTGAAGTCAATCAAGGATTAAATTTTTAATTTTTATTTGTGACACTTAGAAAAGAGATTGAACAAAAACAGATATATAATAATAAAATAACATAAAAGAACGTTTTGAGAGGTGTGTATTTAGGGATCATATTAGAAAGAGAGACTCGCAAGACAATGTCAAATTTTAATTCGATTATCAGTATAGTTGTCCAAGTTTAAATTTATGAAGCAAAGTTAACAAGCCTGAGAAGCAATCTGTAACAAGACGATTATCAGTATTGTTTGTCCACTTAAACATGTAACACACTCAACTTCAAGCTTAGCATTTATTGTGAGAGTGAGTATGTCTTCGTGAATCCCACACAGATATACTCCTAGTATCAAGACATGCCCAAGACTTCGATTGTTTAGAGAAAGTATTTGAATTCAACATTTTTAAGAATCAAGCCAGCGGTGACAGGTCTGTACTGATGTACAACAAAGCGACTTAACTTGATTCAGGTTTAAGCAAAACCAGACTTGGTCAAACCATTTGGCGACCTTGTGAGGTGTCTTTGATTTTATAAGACTTTAAAGTACTTTGACTTTTGTTTGCTTAGTGTTTGAATGTATGCTGACTGAAACCAGGTCTGTACAGATATACAACAAAGGAAATAGACTACATAAATCCCCAAATGTTGTCAGATACAAGCTCAGGTTAATAGAAGCATGGCAAGCTGATACATAGGAATTAAGACACATTGTCATACATCATATGTTGGTCATCACAAAAGAATAATCACAGATTAAAGGATTTCTTAGAAGCTCAAAGAAAAGTATGAGAATGCCTACCAATACATCGTGCAATGATGCAAATGTTTGTAAGGACATGTATAACATATACGAGATAAACCTACTGATACATCCAGGATAAAACTTAAGATTGACGTGTGAGGGGTGTCTCATAATGTACTATCATCTCCCTAGTTGATTACAGACACAACTGAACGTCTTTTGCACATGTTGCAACGTTGCTTTTCTTTAATGCTAGTAAACACAAAGAGTGGCTATTGCTTTTCTTACCCTTTTTTTTTTTTTTAAAGAATAATCATAAGAACATAACATAGTAAGGTCACAAATATTACTTTTGAATTTGAAAGAAACGTAACCCTATCATGTTGACTAGCTCATCGAAACGAGCACGGGAAAAGGCTTTGGTGAACAGGTCGGCATTCTGCTTAAGGGTATCTATTTGGACCAGATCAATTAGGTGTTTCTCATAGCAATCGCGAATGAAATGAAACCTAATTTCTATGTGTTTGGTCTTAGAATGTTGGACAGGATTACGTGTAATACATATAGCAGCAGTATTATCTATATGAATAGGAGTCATAGTTAAGAGTAAACCGTAGTCGCGCAATTGGTGTTGTATCCAAAGAACCTGGGAACAACAACTGGCAGCAGCAATGTATTCAGCCTCTGCGGTTGTGGTAGAAACAATTGTTTGCTTTTTGCACTGCCATGACACAAGCCGAGGTCCAAGAAACTGACATCCACCAGAAGTAGACTTCTTATCCATATTGCATCCACCATAATCCGAGTCCGAGTAAGCAGTGAGCGCGAAGGTTTTCTCATTAGAATACCATAGACCAAGAGTTGGTCTATATTTGAGATAACCGAAGATTCGCGTAACCGCCTTCATGTGAGACACCTTCGGTTTAGCCCGATACCTGGAACAGAGAGAGACTGCAAAGACAATGTCCGGACGTGATGCAGTCAGATACATCAGAGAACAGATCATAGATCGGTAATCTTTTTCCGGACAGTCCTCCTCATCTTCCGCTGGACCAAGGTGATGATTCAGCTCTAAAGGCGTCCCATAGGATTTACAGTTAGTCAAGTTGTACCGTGTAAGCATATCATTGACGTACGTGAATCCCCTTAGCAGACTGTTCGACTTGTACACCCAAGAAAAAGTTTAGCTCCCCCATTGCAGTCATTTCAAATTCTGACTTCATGATCCGCTCAAAGTTGCGACATAGTTCATCCTTGGTAGAACCAAAAATGATGTCATCCACATAAACCTGTACTAATAACAAGTCCTCCCCTGCATGTTTGATGAAGAGAGTACTGTCAATCGTTCCTCGTACAAAACCATTCTTCAGAAGATGAGTCGCAAGCCGCTCATACCAAGCTCTAGGAGCTTGATGAAGACCATACAACGCCTTGTCCAGCTTGCAGACGTAGTTCGGATGAACAGAGTCTTCAAACCCAGGTGGTTATTTGACATAGACCTCTTCAACCACTTGACCATACAGAAATGCACTCTTAACGTCAAGCTGGTAAACCCGAAATCCTTTGAATGAGGCGTATGCCAGGAAAATGCGGATGGATTCCAAACGAGCAACCGGGGCAAATACTTCATCGTAGTCCAAACCTTCAATTTGAGTGAATCCCTGGACCACTAGACGTGCTTTATTGCGAATTACCACGCCCCGATCATCCTTCTTCACACGATATACCCAACGAGTGCCAATAGGATGAACACCATTGGGTAAAGGCACCAAAGTCCATACTTGCAGTTTTTTGAATTGTTGAAGCTCTTCCTGCATAGCCTCAACCCAGTATGGATCCTTCAATGCATCAGCTGTCTTCTTCGGTTCGACTTGTGAGAGAAAGCATTCTTCAATTTCCGAAGAAAGACAAACAGGATCAGAGTCGGTAACAGGAGACGACTGCAACATAGATTGTTCAGCAGCAGCAATCTGTCGTCTCGTTAAAACACCTCTGTTTAAATCACCAAGAATGGCATCAACTGGATGTGACACATTGATCCGAGAACTCGGAATTGCAGCTGGAACGATGATAGAATCAAGGTTTGTAGAGTCAGCTTCAAGTTCGAGTTGAAGTGCAGGTAAATCTTCAATGTCATATGCAGGTAATGGTTCAAATTCAGATACGGGTGATTGATCAGAATCCTCTAGCATTTGTTCCTCATCATTTGTAGGATCGGGAACATTTTCAGTAACGAGAGGAGGTGGAGTTTCACAAGTAGCAGCGGGAGCAGTTGCTGGTGTTGCTGTAGGTGGTGAAGGAACAGAGATGGGTGGAGTTTCAGAAGCAATATCCAGCCCATGAAGTAGTGTCACTATATCCTCTTCTTCATTTTCCTCAGGAATATTGAAAGAATCAAATAGTGTTTAATAGTCAAACAAATATTCGGGTCCCTTCCCTTGAGGGTTGTCAGTGTAATGGAAAAAGGTGACTTCAAAATGTTCTTCCACACGCTTGGACACTAAGTTATACACACGTTTGTTTGGGAAGTTGTTAGAGAATCCTAGGAAGACGCCTTCACAGGATTTCTCACCAAACTTAGCAATTCGTTCCTTGGTGTGCATAATAGTGCATAAACAGCCGAACGGTTCAAGAAACTGAAGATTAGGTTTTCTGTTGTTGAACAATTCATAGGATGTCTTGTTCTTCTTCTTAACAGTTAACACCCGATTCAAAACGTAGCAAGCCGTATTCACAGCTTCGGCCCAAAAGGTGATTGGAAGCTTAGAGTCAGATAGCATTGTACGTGCAGCCTCAATCAAAGTCCTATTCTTACGTTCTGCAACCCCATTCTGCTGTGGTGTCCTTGCGGGCACTGAATTGGTGTTCAATACCATTGCTCAAACAGTACAGTTCCATAATTGAGTTCTTAAACTTTGTACCATTATCACTCCTAATCTTCTTGATTCTCAACTCACAAAGATTTTGTAGTTTATCGAAGAAATAGATGAGAATCTCAGGCACTTCATCCTTGGTCTTCAGAAAATATACCCAAGAAAACCGCGAATAATCATCCGTCACAACTAGGAAATAAGAAGCACCTCCCAAACTCTTCTTTCTGACTAGCCCGAATAAATCCATGTGAAACAACTCCAAGGGCTTCTCAGTTGAATTGGCCAGCTTCGGTCTGTGAGACTTCTTGTGTTGCTTTCCTTTTTGACAAGGGACGCAGTGATCATTCAGCCCAAATGATTGCTTAGGAACACCTCGCACTAGATCATTCTTGATCAGGTAGTTCATCTTGCGAAAGTGCAAGTGTCCCATACGCCTGTGCCATAAAAGTGATTCCTTTTCGGGAGCTTTGGAGAGAAGACATGTGAGCTGTGTGGTTTCCACAGTACTCATGTCGAGAATATAAGTATCTCTCTCCCTAGGTGCCTTCAATAACACCCATTCATCAGGGATCACAAATCCCGGCTTCAATATACAACACTCAGTGTCTGTGAAGGCAGTAGTGTACTTTTTGTCGCACACTTAAGAGACACTGAGTAGATTGTGTTGTAACTGTTCCACAAAATTCACCTTCTCAAAACTTACCATTCCATTGGTAAGTGTACCCTGACCAGAAATAACTTCCCCTTTATCACCAGCGAAGGCCACATAACCTCCATTGTAAGCATGAACCTCAGACAAAAGGGAAACATCACCGGTCATGTGCCGAGAACAACCACTGTCGATATACCATTTACTATTCTTTACAGATTCAGGTTGTTGCGGCACCACAAACAAGGTAAATTAGTTTGAAATGGAGACCCAAGCCTTGATAGTCTTGGGTACTCTAGTGACATCATCAACAACAACCACATCAGTCAAAATTTTATTTTCAAACATTTTAGAATGTTTGACTGATGAGTTATTGTCAGATGTAGAATCCTTGCAAGATTCTTTAATCTTCCAAACCTGCTTTGGTTTGGATGCTTGCGAGTCAACAACTTTGAGCTTTAAGTTTTGCAATTTATTTTGCTCAACTTTGTTGACTTTGACAGCTGGAAAGGAAGTCTTTGAGCCTCTCATAGAAATATGTTTCTTTGAAAGAATTTTAGATTTAGAGACTCGTGAAACCTGCTTTCCAAACTGTTTCTTAGCAAGCACAGAACAGTTATTTATCAAATGGTCTTGCTTCTTGCAGTAAAAACAAGACCGATGCTCAACACTAGATTGAAATTGAGGAATAAAACGATGAGCCCGACCAAAAGAAGCACGTGTTGAACACTCACATTGATGTGAACATTCAACAGGGGATGCTTTTGAGGTATGTTTAGAAGATTTATTTTGAATATTCAATTTAGAAGCAATCTTCTTTTGAGGTTCAGCCGTAGCTTTACCTTTTCCTTTTGATATAGCCCGTTCATTTCTTTCAATAGTAATGATATGATTTTCAGGCTTGACGTTTTTCTTAACTGGTCGATACTCTTGATCAGTTATATCCTCAATTTCAATTTCCTCTTCAATAATACGAGGAAGCACAGAAAGAGTCTTTCCTAATTTAGGCTCAACTATATTTTCAGACTTAATAAGTTCAGTCTGATGAATCTCGGCCTTAACAGGCTTAACTTTCTCAACCTTTTGAGTCTTACTTGTTTCAGACTAACTAGTATTAGCCCTAACTGGCTCGGGCCTACTAGTTTCAGGTTGTTTGGATGCAATTATGACATTTTCAGCCTTAACTAGCTCAGGCTTACTTATTTTGATGCTAACCGCAGGTTTAACAGGTTTAACAGGTTTAACATCTATCTTTGTAAAGATAGGTATCAAATCATTGACATTATCCTTGACAGGCATGAGAAGATAATCCTTAGGAGGTGGGACTTGATGAAAACCAAGTCCGGCCTTACTTTTAGTATCGGTCCTCTGTGCCTGTAGGATTTCATCAAAGACTAGAGAGGAGGTCGAAAAGTTGGAAAGCTTTTTCTTTAGATTTAAAACCTCAGTTTGAGATTCAACAAGTTCTCTTTTAACAGATGATAGTACATCAACATAGCTACCAATTTCATCTTGTTGTTCAAAAATTTTAGCTTTCAATTCCTTTCTCTCTTCTAAAATAGCTTTTAACTTTAAGCCACTTGCCTTATCACTGTTTCTTAACATGTCATTTGTTTCATTTAAATTTTCAATAACAGTGTTAAGGCGTTTGGTATCCTCTCTATACCTGTTTAGTTGGTTAGTTAATTTAATGCACGAAACACAGGATAAAGGTTCATCATCTACCTCATGCACCTCAGCCATCAGTGCCTTTTCTGCATCATCCTCATCTGGATCAGACCATTCCCACGCATTGTTGGAAAGCAGCAGTGCAGCGGAAACCATCGCTTTCTCATCATTTTTGGTCTTATCAGTTGAGTTGTACTGAGAAGGTTTAGATAGACCGGAAGGTGGGTTCTTCTTACGGTCACATTCACGAGCAAAGTGTCCATAGTTATGACACTGGTAGCATTTCACCTTGCTCTTGTTAAAACCCAGACCCTTCTCTTCCGAATCAGTGACATTCTTCCTTCCAGTTTTCTTCAAGAAGTTCTTCACTCTTCTTGTGAGCATAGCCATGCTCCACTTCAAGTCCATCCGCTCAAGTTCTTCTTGATCAATTTGACTGAAATCTTCTTCAGTCAGATCCACAGTGCTGTTCTTGTTGGATAGGAAGTCATCATAAGCCGACAAGAAGGCTGTAAAAACAACTGCATGTTCTTCAGCAACTGCAGGAGATGCACCTTTGAAGTTTGAATAAGCACCACCCCCACTTGAAGAGTTAATGGTGGTTTATTTGTTGAACCCACCTCACTATTATGCTTTAACATAGCCCCAACTTGTTGAATAGATGCTGATGCAGAAGACGTCATCGTAACGGGCTCGAAAGACTTTTCAAAAAGTTTCTAAAACTGGAGTTAGTGACACAACTGTTGTGTCGCAGCTTGTGTCGCAGATGAGCTTACAACGACACTAATATTGTGTCGCAAACCTTGTGTCGCGAAACAAGTATGTCGCAACTGTTATGTCGCAAAGATTAATGTCGTTAAAACCCTATTAGCGACACAAATTAATGTCGCAGCCAAAAACAATGAAGAACTAAACGCTCAATGGAGATAATCACACGAATATAATATAAAGCTTAAAACAATGAAGAACTAAACAATAATAATACTTTATATTTCTTTTCTCTAAAAGATTTCAGCAGCCAAAAAAACAGAGAATAAGTGTGTGAAATGTCTATGAAAAGTCTTTTCCTAAAATATTACAACTTGGGTATTTATACTAAACAAACTGGCCGACTTATGCGACACAAGCCTTGTGTCGCAGAGATCACTATTGCGACATAAGCGCTGTGTCGCAACTACAACTAATGCGACACAGGCCTTGTGTCGCATAACACAGAAAATGTAAATTCAAAGTGTCATCCTATGTGGCATCGTTGGCTCTTTTATTCAAATATTTATATATATACATCTCTTTTTTATAATCACTGGAGATTGGCGTGTGTATGTTAAGAATATACTTTTCTTTCTAATTTGAAAAACAATCCAGTCACTTATTTTCAAAATGTAGACCCAGATGTTTATCATTCAAAAATTTAAAATATAAGATTCAAAATTATTTACAGGAGCCTACTGATATATCAAACAAAGTACTTAGTATTTTCCATTTTTATTCACATTTCCCTGATGTACTATCCTTTCCTTATTTTTACAAACAAAATCTCCCCCCCCCCCCTTTTTTTTTTTTAACAATATAAGAAAAAGTGATCTAAGTCAGTTTTCAATCTAGATCAAGAGTTCACATCCCAATCATTTTAACAAGTTCCTCAAATCGATTTTTCAGAAAAGCCTTTGTAAAAATATCTGCGTTTTGTTTAAAGTGTCGATTTGGACTAAGGAGATCAGTTGCTTTTCATAACAATCCCGTTTGAAATGATATGTTTTGTTTTTGAATGTTGTACGGGATTGCGTGTTATGCATATAGCAGTTGTATTATCAATATGGATAGGAGTTTTAGTAAGAAGTAAACCGTAATCTCTCATCTGATGTTGTATCCACCAAACTTGTGAACAACAACTTGATGCGACGATGTATTCAGCTTCGGCTGAAGAAGTGGAAACAGTCGTCTGTTTCTTACACTGCCATGAGACTAGTCGGTTTCTAAAATACTGACATCCTCCTATAGTAGACTTTTTGTCCATATTACATCCTCCATAATCTGAATTAGAAAAAGGCTGAAAGCTGGATATCTTCATCTTTTGGATACCATAACCCGAGCGATGGTTTTCCCTTGAGATAACAGAAGATTCTTTTCGCAGTTTTAAATGAGAAATCTTTGGACAAGCCTGATATCTTGAACAAATTGATACAACAAACATTATGTCCGGTCGAGATGCTAAAGATACATTAATGAACCGATTATCGATCGATATTCGTGTTGATCGTATCTTCTTCTTCAAGTGAAGGCCCTAATTTGTGATTAACATCTATGGGAGTTCCAACAATTTTGCAATCAACCATTTTGAATCGGCTCAAAATGTCTTTAACATATTTTGATTGATGGATAAAAATTCCCTTCTCAGTCTGTTTAACTTGTAAACCTAAAAAGAAGTTCAATTCTCCCATAGAGCTCATCTCAAATTTTGACTTCATAATTGTCTCGAAATCTTTACAAAGATTATCATTTGTTGACTCGAAGATAATGTCATCCACATAAATTTGCACAAGCAGGAAGTCTTCATTAGACTTCCTTATGAAGAGAGTACTGTCAATTTGTCCTCTGGTAAATCCGTTTTGCAACAGGTGTTAAGACAATGTCTCGTACCATGGTCTAGGTGCTTGATGAAGACCATACAAGGCTTTGTCAAGTTTGTAGACATGATCAGGAAATTGATGGTCTTGAAATCCAGGAGGTTGACATACATAGACCTCTTCATGAACCTTTCCGTACAAGAACACGCTTTTCACATCCAGTTGATACACTTTGAATTTCTTGAATGAAGCATAAGCAAGAAATAAACGAATTAATTCAAGGCGTGCAACCAAAGCAAAGACTTCTGTGTAATCTAATCCCTCAATTTGAGTGAAACCCTGAACGACCAATCTTGCTTTGTTTCGAACAATTACTCCACGGTCATCCTTCTTTGCTCTAAAAACCCACCGAGTACCAATGGAAAGTACTCCCTTTGGTAACTTGACAAGTTTCCACATGTGACACCCGACACTTTAGGGTAATGATTTCCTTAAACTAGAACTCTAATTTCGTGTATTTAGTTCTTTATTAGGCTAAGTACTTGTAATTGTTTGCAACTATTTGTATATATGTGTATACACACTTACGTAATTGTTTGAATTACACCTTCGTAATTATTCGTAATTTCGCGAAACAACCGGACGTGGTCCGACTATTTATACGACGTTGGTGAAAACTTTTCATAGATAACGGAATCATATTTTATAGTTAAAATAGTGGTTATATACCTTATATTATTATTTCAAATAATAATACACGAAAAACTTTGACGTTTTGTTTAAAACGTAACAAACGCGGCGAAAACGCGCAAACCGAGCCCGACACCCGAGCAACACCCGAAATATACTTTTGTGACTCAATTTAGTATTTTAAGAATACTTACTTATCCCGAATATTATTCACAAATTAAAAATATAAACAAAAGCTCAACGTAAATTATCAACTTTTCAAATCACAAATTAACGTTTAAACGAACGGGGAACGAAACACGAAGTTGAGAAAACGAGTCACGAGCCCGAAACATCTTTGGGCCAGGCCCAACTCGGCCTAGGCTGGTCCAAGAGGCCACCCCAATTAGGCCCACCCAAATAAGCCCAAGCCCAAGCCCACCCCACAAAAACACCTCCATACACTTCATTTTTCACACACACAACCCACACATTTCTCTCTTCCTTCTCTCTACTCTCCCTCTCTCTCTAAAATCTGCCATCAACTACCACCTTCCCACCACCACCAACCACCTCATCACCACCATCAACCACCACTCCACCACCACGAGCCGCCGTCACATTTTCAAGAAAAAGTCAAGAATCAAGCTCTTTCCTCACTTTCCTCTCCATTTCGATCGGTTCTTCAAGCTTGTAAGAACATCTAATTCATCCATAATACTTGTAACACATCTATAAACATGTTAAAATGTTCACTTAACAAAGATATGTACAAAAGATTTCACAAAAATCGTTTTTAGAGAACTTAAAACATGCAAGAACCTTACATGCAATCTGGCCAGAAAATTAGTCCGACTTTGGGAGGTGATATCTCCCTCAAAACTTAACCAAAATGAACGATTAAAAACTCTAAAACTAAGTTTAAGAAGTTAGCTTTCATTTGCCACTGGTCTCATAATTTTTGGAGCTCGTTTGATACTCGAAATAAGTTTTACAAAATCATGTAGACGGGCTGGGAAAAAGGCAGAAAACATGTCCCTTATTGTTTCAGTCATAACTCGAGATTTACATGTCCAAACGACTTGAAACCAACGCCAAAACTTCAGAAATTTTGTTAAAAATAATAGTGGTAGAGACGACTTTGTCCCAAATATGCACGCATTTTTCCCAAAAACTCAATCTCCTTGCATGTCTCCTGATTGGCCACTTTTTGTCCTCTGTGGAAACTTACAATTTTAATAAATACTTAAACTTGTCTAAAAATTCTGTAAAAATTATTTTAAGTACCTAACATACTAAGGAACAACATACATTTTTCTTGGATTTTTTCTCGAACATTTGAATTACGAAACAAAATCTACAAAACTGATATGGTTCTGACCCTGTGTCGCAGAAGCCCAGTAGTCATTAGCGACACTAGCCTTGTGTCGCTATAGCATTGAACCGTCACATTTTGCGACACAACCCTTGTGTCGCTATAGCATTGAACCGTCACATTTTGCGACACAACCCTTGTGTCGCTATAGCATTGAACCGTCACATTTGCGACACAACCCTTGTGTCGCTCTATCATTCGAACCGTCACATTTGCGACACAACCCTTATGTCGCTAGTCACATTTGCGACACAACCCTTGTGTCGCTATAACATTTGAACTGTCACCTCTGCGACACTAAAATTGTGTCGCCAACAACACATTAGCGACACAAGCCTTGTGTCGCTGATGACCAAAAATCAAAACATTTTTGCTAAAAGAAATATAAGTTGAAATAAAAATTGTTCACGCTCGACCCCAGCCAGGGGCCTTGCCCCTTGGACCCCACCAGGGGTTGCCACCCCTTGGACCCCGCCACCAGGGGCGCTGCCCCCGGACCCCCGTCATTCGTGGGCTTCACCCACTTCCCACACTAAGCAACATTATGTTTTCACAAACTTTCACCAACGGGTCGTACACGTTTTCGAATAAGCAAACAAGAATGGGCATACTAGTTAAGTGAACTACTAGCGTATAGGTGGACATTAACCCTCCACATACACGATTGGCTTAAGTGGACATTAACCCTCCACTTATACAATCACTATAGATGGTCTTTTGAGACATCTACTTACACAATCTTATACGTCTAGGGCGTTAGAAGATTACTCTTGGGAACACAAATTGCTTGCTGTTATTTGTTAAATAACATACTAATCTCAGGTGAGTTTCATAGCCCCTTTTTCTACTATTTCCACTCAGGGGTGAGAATACATACAACTGCTTTTAACAACTGCTATTTTATGTGAACGCAAGTACAAAACACGATATATTGGTTGCATGAGTTATTTAACTAATCCTGAAAGTCCCCCACACATAGTTTGTTAGTATCGATATAGCGTGAATGTTAATGAATAGTACTATTTGGGATTGACTCCCCCGTCCGGGTTAGTCGCACTAACTGGTCAAACGGACGCATTATCATTTGTTCTTGCGAGTGTTGGATTAGGCACTCGCTGGGAGGCACCACAATCGTGGCACTTGATTGTGACCCGACACCGCAGTTAAGCTCGAACTATGGGCTCATGGCAACAATATACACCTCTTTTACATTTTTGTAATACATTACTATCATTGTTGGATGATACAAACAGGAAATCTTGTGTTCCACACGTTCCATATAATGTAATATCAATTGTTTTCAAACCTATGAGCTCACCAACTTTGTGTTGACTCTTTTAGTATGTATTCTCAGGTGACCAGCCGCAGTAGGATGCTTTGGAAGCAATAGCTCGAGTCGCATATTTTGAAACAACCAAGGAATTAGATTGCATTTACTATATTTTGTAATAATAGTTATGTGATTCTACGAATCGGATGCGAACTCCTAGCTTTTATGTAAACACTTTTAAGTTTGTAATGTAATGATTTTTGAAAACGTCTCATATAGAGGTCGTTTGTTGTAACTCTTGTGTTGTGATATTTGATTTGGTCGGCGCCCCCATGACACCCCATACCTTCCGCTGCCACGCGTCTTGGGGGTGCGACACCACACTTGCATTTTCACAAATTGTTGTAGCTCTTCTTGCATAGCTTCCACCCATGAACGATCTTGTAAAGCCATTTTCACATTTTTCGGTTCAATTTGTGACAAGAAACACGACTCCATTTGAGCAATCAACCCTTCTTGGGTTTGTTGAACTTGATGTCGATTCTGCACACCCTCCTGTAGATTACCAATGATGTTCTCTGAAGATTGTCTTGAATGAACCCTAAATTAGGAAGATTACGAATATCTTCAGCAACAATTGTAGTATCTATGTTTGTTAGAATTTCTTCATTCAAACAAGTGTTGTCATCATGATTGCTTGCATCATCAAAAGATGAATTTTCCAATTCAGATAGAGTTTCTTGGAAGTCTTCATCATTTGGCAATTGTTGCTCAGAGTTGTCACCTGCGAAAGTTGTAACAGAAGCAGAAGTGGAAGCTATATCATTTGAAAGATGATTAGTAAGATTATGATTATCCCCCTCATAAATCATACCAACCATTTCATCAATAGACTCAGGAAGAATGTTGAATGATTTTTAAGAACATCATAATCAAACATCCACTCAGGACCCTTTCCAGATGAAGAACTTTTATGTCTAAGACATTCAACCTCATAATGTTCTTCTATCATTTTAGTTACTTTATTGTACACACGTTCGTTTGGTGAATTAACAGAGTATCCAAGAAAGTATCCATCCATGGATTTTTCACCAAATTTTGAGAATCTGTCTTTTGTGTTCAATATAGTACGTGGACAGCCAAAAGGTTCTAAAAACCTTAGATTTGGTTTCCGGTTATTTAGCAATTCATAACACGTTTTATTTTGCTTTTTAACCGTTAACACTCTATTAAGAACATAACATGCTGTATTGACTGCCTCTACCCAGAAAGTAATGGGCAGATTTGAGTCAGAAAGTAATATCCTAGCTGCCTCAATTAAGGTCCTATTCTTCCTTTCTGCAACCCCATTTTGTTGAGGGGTTCTCGGAGCACTAAATTGGTGATGGATATCATTTTGTAAACAAAAAAGTTCCAAATTATGATTTTTAAATTCCGTTCCGTTATCACTCCTTAGCATTTTAATTTTCAGTTTACAAAGATTTTCCAATTTTAAAAACAAAAATTTTAAAATTTCAGGTGTTTCATCTTTAGAATTCAGAAAGTAAACCCAAGAAAATCTTGAATAATCGTCAGTAACAACCAAGCAATAAGCCTTCCCCCCCCCCCCCCAAACTCTTAACATTTACTGGTCCAAAGAGGTCCATATGTAAAAGTTCAAGCGGTTGTTGAATTGAATTTACCATTTTTTGACCTGTGAGATTTCTTATGCTGTTTTGCTTTCTTACAAGAAAGACAATGATCAGTGATGGAGAAAGACATATTGGGAACACCTTCCACAAGATTATTTTTTACCAAAAAATTCATCTTGCGAAAGTGAATGTGCCCCATACGCCTATGCCACATAAGAGAATCTCTCTCTAATGCTTTTGTGAGCAAACAAGACAATATCAGGAGAAGACGAAGATACAGTTCTCATGTCGAGTGCGTATATATCCTTTCGCCTTGGAGCTTTCATTAAAACCCATTCCTTAGGATTAATGAACCCCGGTTTAAGTATCAAATATTCTACATCATTGAAGATAGTGCATTCTTTGGAAATCATTCCTCCTTTATCACCAGCAAATGAAACATATCCTCCATTAATTGATTTGACATCAGTTAAGAGGGATAAGTTTCCTGTCATGTGTCTGGAACAGCCGCTATCCACATACCAGATATTTTCTTGATTTTTGCTTGACTGTTCCAACACAACCTAAAGAACAAATTAGTTCGAAAGGGTGACCCAAGCCTTAATGGCCTTGGGTCGTCCATGTAGGTCACATATACACTCTAATCAGATTACAATTTCAATTGATTATGTGCGGAATCCAGTAATCAATAAATCGTACGGTTAAAATTGAACACGCAATCTAAATAACTATATTATATTGATAATCAAATGATATTGAATGATTACAGACGCTCACTAATATATATGATTACAATACTCTCTGAGTTTCACGTTTTAGCTTACGTACAAATTAAAACATAACAGCCTATTTATAAACAGACATGCGACTATACTGTTATGCGACTATGTTTAAACAAAGTCGCACCTGCGACTTTATTGAATAAAGTCGCAGACAGTGTCGCATAGACAAAAATCTAGACTTCTAAGACTTATCAAGATTCTGACATTCTAATCTTGCACCAACAAACTCCCCCTTGTCAGTAGCTTGATATGTTCTTTGTCTTGCTTCAGATCCATTTGCTAGGGAGATTACTTCCAGCATAGATGCCGTTTCTAACACATACTTTCACAACATTCTGAAACTTCATTGCTTCTTCATTTTTGTTGAATAGAATATGATTTTCTTTAAGTGCCAGCAAGTCTTGTCTTGATAAATTTATTAAGCTAATCAGATCATAGACGTAGATAGATTCAACTTTATCCTTTTGATTATCTTTGAAGATCTCTATGCATGCTTCTCCAGTTGTACCATTATAATACCACTACTTTAGATTTGTAGCAAAATCTATTGGTAATCTTTCCAATGGAATCTTCTTAAGTACTTTGACCGGAGGATATACAATTCTAACCCACGGCTTGTTTGTAAAACCACTGATCTTCTTCTTGTAATTTTTTCTTTTTCCAAGCGTTGGTTTCATCAAGTTAAATCCATAACTCACCTCCTTTTGTACATTACTCTCAATATACCTTCCTATACTTGATCCTGTGCGATTGATTATATTTAGCTTAGTTAACTTAGAAATTTCGCACTTAGGAAGAGTACTAAGATCCTTAAAGCTTCGCTTGAAATGCTGCAGTCCACCAGTTCTCTTATCAATAATCAAATTCAATTCCTCATCATATTTCCAGCTTATTATCTGACCTTCACATTCACCTTTTACTTTGTAGAGTTTCTTCTTAATCATTGGTGCATGTAACGGTACTCTGAACCATTCCGAATGCTTAGTAGAACTTGAACATTCAGGAACTTCAGGATTAGCTTCAGCTTCAATCTCTTCATCCATTTCTTCACTATCATCATCTTCTTGATCATTTCTCTCAAATACAAAATCATCACACAGTTCATCTTTATTATTAACAACTTCATATTCAAAATTCTCATTATCGCTAGGAATCTCGAAGAGGTTATCAAATAAATCTTCTGAATTCATTTCCTCTGAATCATCTTGATTTGTTCCAGCAGCTTCCCTTTCCAAGAACTCCAACATAGGAATCAGATTCTCTTCAAAATTAAATGACACCGATAATGGTTCAACATTCAGAAATCCTTCTTCCGTATTCAAACTTCTATCACTCGGTCCAGTATAAATAACCATCTGTAGATTATTTTCACATGTTGGTTCTGGTTGTTGTTGTTCACTTGGAAATTCTGGTTGTTCATTTCTGGCTTCAGATTCTGTATTTTATGGATGTGGTTTTTCTCCACCAACATCATTATTATCATCATCATCAGCATCATCAGGGTGAGAAGAATCATCATCATTCTCATCATCTTTTTCTTCTTCTTCTTTTTCTTCCTCAATATTCTCCCCCTGAACAACAGAATTTTTATTTTCAAGCTCCTTTTCTAACTCTTGAATTCTTTTTGATTGAGCATCAATCCGCGCTTGTTGAGTTTCAAATAATTTGGCATGAGAGTCAATTTGAGCTTGTTGCTTTTCAATTATCTTCGACTGATCTAAAAATGAGGCTTTCAATTCTTCCATGATCGACAGTAATTGAGTCATAAGTTCTGGAGCAGAAGATGTTGAACTTGGTGCTTGAGGAGTTGGAATTGATTGAGAAGATGCAGTTGGTTGTGAAGAATGAATTTGTGGAGTAGCTTGTAGTTGAGATGTGGAAACAGGAGCTCTTCTTTGCCTGGCACGAGGCCGTTCTTCAGGAACATAATCAGCATCAGCAGCTTCGGCAACAAGTGCTCTCTTTTCCTAACGAGCACGTTGAAGTTGAGCTAATCGTTAAGCACTGCCTTTTTGTAAACGTTCTCTTCTAGCATTTCTCTCTTGTTCAAGTCTTATTCGCTCTGCAGCTTCTTCTGTATCATCACTTGATTCACGAGAATCACTTGAAACTTGAACTTCCTCCCTTAGTGGTTCGCTAGTACCTACTTCCAAAGGCTCATTTGCCTGAATATCTTCTGCAAAATCATCATTTGTGGCTTCATCCTCAACATTCATATTCGGATAATTTTCAATATGAGCTTCAAACAGATTTTCTTCTCCTTCTTGCGCTAGATCAACAGGATCATCTAGCCAGTTATCATTCATTGGCTCTTGATAATTTTCATCAACGATATGTCCAAACACTGGAATCAGTGCAAGAGTTGGATTTCGCCCATAATTCTGACAGTCAAGATATACTCTTTTGGACATTGGAATCAATCTTAAAGTGAGCATCCCTTGATTAGGTATATTCGGATGAAGATGATTTAAGATCAGTTGAATAAATCTTGGAAACATGTAAAACTTGGTGTGACTGGAGATGTTTGATATCATATTAGCAAACACGTTGCCAGAAAAATTATAAGGCTTGTTCAAAGTCAGAGCAACCATTGTAGATCCCAGACTCTGACCCATTCCATCTAATCCTCCTTTACGTTCGGATAAGCACACAATCAAGAAGTGCATGAACAATCTCCATATAGGACCCAGTTTTTGCTTTCGATATTGATCTGGAGAGATTTCCGGATACCCGATTCGTTGAAAGAATCCAGAAACTAATGTGGGCGGGAAAAGTATCCTTGAATCAGCATCATTCCCGAACTGAAGAACTGTACGCACTGTAGCTTCTGTAATAATGACTTGTTGATTAAGAACAGTGGTAATCAGTCTTTTCACACCATCAACTGTATCATGTGTTGCATTGGTCCATAACTTAACGATATGACTTTCATATATAGTTGTTGAAGCAGTTAGTGCATAATATATCCTTGAACGTCTCAAAAAGTTCAGCAACTCAAGATATGGTTGCGAACTAGCCAGTGAAGTATCAATAAGAGCGCTTCTGTTGTGTCGTCCTTCAAACATCTTTGGATTAACCATCCTGTAATCTATAAAAAATATAGCAAGCTTGCACGATAGATATATTAATTTTACAAGTTTTGAACACTTAGAATCAAGATAAAGTCGCCTGTTGTGACAACCGTCAAAAATCTCAGGTCATTAATGCACTTAAATTCCTAGTCTATCTAATTTCGTTTACAGCACTCTAAAATCCTAGTGAAAAGTCTAGGTTATGACTCCTTAAGTACCGAAACCGTAAGTTACCGAAATCGCGTAACGTCTTAGAAGATTGCTTAGCGAACTTTAAGACCTTGAGGAACATTAAATTAGGTTACAAAGTGCCAAAGAAAAATAATGGAATTAAATTTCATATGTCATCACAAAATATTTATCATATAGCAAAATCGGAATTTAACCTGAAATTCCGTAACTCGGTAAACGCAACCGGAAATCGGTTAATTAACTCACGAATGTCAATTGTAAAAGAATCAAATTTATTTTGTGCATTATAAACTTAGAAAATAAAATTTTATAACTCCCATTTCAACCATTAAAACATCACAATTAAACATTTCAATATGTACAAACTTATACCAAAGCAATATGTAACATTTAAACCTTTAATTACTTAAAATTTAAAAATAAAAAATAAAAAATTTGTGTTTTTTTACTCCCCCTCCCCCCAAAAACGGCCAGCCACCCCACCCCCCCCCCCCTTTTGACCACTAACAACCTCCACTAACTCTATTTTGATTCCATGCAAAGGCTTATACACTCCCACACTCTTTCCTCTAATCATTTCTCTCATTTTCACTTTCAAAAACACTCTCAATTCTCTCTCAATTTTCTCTCAAGAACACAAAACTTTCCAGCCCTCTTTCAACCAAAAATCATCAATCTTAAAGTGTTCTTACACAAAAACACAACATCAAAGGTATAACCAACTATCTCTAGCTTCATTTTCTTCCTTTTTCTTTCTTTAAATCTTGTAAAACATGGATTTTATGCCTTTTCATGGCTAAAATTCTCATACAAGGTTTGATGGTTTGTAGGTTCCCTTACACTTGTTTAAGTGTTAAAACAAAAGTGCAACCAATGATCAAACCGAAAATCAAACCGAAAAGTCGACTTTTTGATGTTATAGAGTTTATTTACATGTTCTTGCTAGAATAAATGGTTTAAAATGTTAAAATATGTTTATTTTTATGTAAAATACATGTACATGCATAAAAGACAAGGCTTCAATCATTGGATGAGGTCTAAAATTCGTTGGTAGTGAAAAACACACCAAAATGATCACAATTGTCTTATATGTAATCTGTCCAGATTTTGACCTCACTTGAAACGACCATAACTCAGTGAATAATGGTCCAAAAATCTTGATTTTTCTTCTAGAATTTAGCTTAATGTCTTAGCTTTAAAACCCCACTATTTTAACTCAAATCCATTGAGTATTCGACCTCCAAATGTATCACACAAAACTGATGCGCAAATAGTAACTTTTCTGTGAGCACCTTGTTGTGATACTTGTTCATGGGTCTTAAGGTGTTCTATAAATCTAAGAAAAATTATTTTAGACTCCTAACATGTATATCTCAGTAGTATAAAAAGATAGGAATTTATCTTGATGATTAAGTATTTTTAGAAAATGCATGAACATCATGCATTGTTGTAATCTTGTAAATTGCAAATACTTGTGTTGTGATGATTCAAAAATATATAAGTGCTAGATAAAACGTCTTAAAATTTTTAGGATTATTTTTCTCAGTAACAATATCATGAAAAGAGTCTTGAAAATAAAAATGGGAATTTTTGGAAAAACATAAGTATTTTTCCTAAATTAATGCAAATAAAGCCTACAAAAGGTGAAATAATAATGAAAAATACTTTTGGACATAAAATAATTATGGGAAAATTCCAGTGTCATTTTCCTCAGAAAATGACACCATCCTCAAAATTTCACACTCTTTGGAAGTGTTTTGATATGTTTTCCGATTTATGTCTCGTTAAAACGCATAATGTTGGGAACCAAAGTTTCAGTGCTCAAAACGTCTTGAAAATTTTACACAAACTTAAAAATTGGTAGAAAATGATCTGGTAAAAATTCCAGAATTTTAAGTGAATAATTACTATTTTTCCCATGATTATCCCACTTTTTAGACATAAAATGATTATAAATAATCCATAAGTTTAAAAATCCCCAAATTTTCACAGAAAATTTGTGAACTATATTTCATATTTCATACCAAGTTTGGTAATTTTTAGATGTTGTATTCATATATTTCCATTATTTTGTTCCCAACTCGAACAATTACCGACATCGTAAATTAAATGGAAATTCAAACTTTTACGGCACTTTGTAATTTAATTAGCTAGCTAAGCAATCCTAACAAACCGTATTAGTCGAGAACTAATTAGAAACCTTGTGTTCTTAGGAAATGGATAGGAGTCAAACCCGGTCGGCACGCGCATTACATCCATCCGTACGCTCACGCTCAATAGTGAGTTACACAGCACCTCTTTTTAACGTTTTACTTAAATGTTTTGGGGTGAAAAGCATGCCTATATGATTTAAATTCTATATTTGCTTTACAAATACTATGCAATACTTGATTTACGAATGCTATGCTTATGCTATGCTCGTTTTACAAATGCTATCCTTGATTTACAAATACTATGCTCATGCTATGCTATTGCTATGCTTATTTTGAATACTTGACAAGGTTAAGATGTCATATTGATTACAAATAACGTCCTGAATGTTTACCGTTTATACGAACGTGATTATATGCTTGTTTTCTATCGTATCTAAAGTCCCCGGTATATCTACACGACCATTAACTCTATATGAGCCAAATGATGCATATGAATAGTACTATTTGGGAGCGAGACCACCTCCCCACTCACGCGGCCACGTGAGTGCATCCCATCATCCTAAATGCCAACGATAGGGCATCTCTCTTTGGGGCAAAGGTTTATCGGTTGTAGGTTTGGTTGTGGACTCAAGCATAATAATTCATTGTGACTATAGACAAAAATGCGATAGCATAGAAATTCATAAACGACTATAAATGTATGACATTTCGACTTTTGAAACGATATCTCTTTAAAAATATAAACTTTACGACCCGAGCTTTACAATGACTTTGTCATTTGAAATGATATCTCTTTTAAACTATAAACTTTACGACCCGAGCTTTGCAATGACTTTGACATCTGAACGATATTTCTTTGAAATTATAAACTTATGATCCGAGCTTTACAATGACCATGTCATTTGAAACGATATTTCTTTGAAACTATAAATGTATGACGTTTTGTCATTTGAAACAATATTTCTTTGAAACTATAAACCTTACGACCCGAACTTTACAAAGACGTTGTCATTTGAAACAATACTTCTTTAAAACCATAAATTTAAAACTTGAGTTTTACACTATAAATCATTGTGGTCGTGGACAATGATAGACGTGGTTTCATAATAACGCTTCGCATTCTTATGAACTTCGACATAATAAACCGTTGAGATTATAAACATTTTGATATTGATTTGATGACCCATTGACTTTATAAACGTAACCTGAATCTATTAAATGCTACAATATGAGTTTTATAAACATAACTTGAACTTATTAAACATTATATCTTGAGTTTTATAAAAGTGAATTGAACATTTCTTTGATAATATGAGCGTGGCGTTATGGACGAATTACGACTTTTAATTGAGCTCCAAAGGGAATCACTCCTAAATGAATCTCGTACTTAAATAAACCTCTTTTGCAAACAAAACATCGATTCACAAATGAATCTAACTATCAAATGGGTATCGCTCTTAAATGAGCCTTGTTTTAATGAATTACTTTTATAATTATCCGCGCAATAGCGCTTGACCATCCTAAAAATTGATCTTATGAAATTATCGGATGATTTTCGTCATTGTATGAGCCTCGGTACTAAACAGATTACTTTTGTGAACTAATCACGTAGTAACGTGGAACTTCTAAACTAAACTTTGTAAACTCTTGGAAAGGGTCTTTCCTTACGCAAAACCTGCGTACTCACCAACTATGTTTCATAGTTGACCTGTTTATTTTTACATGCTTTTCAGGAAATAGTCACAACTTGTCTATTGAAGCTAAACCTGTTATATGAGCTATGCTGCTATAACGTTACGGAATTTTGTCTCTTTTGGATGTAATCGCATGTTTACATTATTTACTTTTGTGTTGTAAATGCTTGTAAGACTTATGTAATGTACTAGTAGTAGACCGTTGAACGGTGATCTTTTGTAATTTTTGATTATGAAATCATTGTACTGTTACATCTCGTGTTTCCGCTTTAGCGGGGTGTGACACCTGTTTAAAGTCTCAGTATGAAATCTCTAATTAAAGTCCCAAATAAAGTCTCTTAATTAAAGTCTCATAACAAGTTCGCTTGATAAAGTCTCAGGCTAACGTCGCATATCATTTAAGAACAAAGTCGCATAATTAAAGTCTCAGATTAAAATCGCATAACTAAGTTCTCAAATAAAATCGCATAATAAGATGGCAGACATAAGTTCTCAAATAAAGTCGCATAATAAGATCGCATGTTTTGGAAATCAGTAAAGTCGCATACATAAAGTCGCATACTAAAGTCGCTTAGCTAAAGTCGCAGAGACGAACAGTATGTTTTCAATTTTAGTACGAAACCTTATAAAAACCTACAATTTCCAATCAAAACATACACACTAGGCCGCTATTAATCAAATGTATAAGATATGCGCATTCTAACCATGTATTTTCACCTTTTAAATGACGTCATTATGAAAAACCCTAAATCCGAATGGATTTCAAGCATTAAGTCACAAAATACATTGAATCAATGGTTAAAAATTATACCTTAGATTTATCGGATAACAACAAATGAATAGCAACTGATTTCAACATATTCCAACAGTTCAAACTCGAAAATTTTGAATTTTGAAATAAAGTTGCAGAATCGTTGTAGCAAGGTCGCAGATAAAGTCGCACAAGCTTAATCAGAAATGATTAAGATAGAGTCACGAGGTTTAAGTATTTATAATAATCAGTTTATGCGATCTTATTTAACAAAGTCGCACAAACAAGTTCGCAGACTCAAACTTGTGATTTTGAACTTTTCGTTTTTAGGATGCATTACTTAACCAGATTTAAAGAACTTTTGATTAAAAATAACATAGAATATAAAATTCAATTTTTAAAGAATAAAAAGCTACACATATTTTTGTGAACAAGATCTCAATTTGATTAGGGATCATATCAGTATGAAACGTGATTTTATTAAGAACATCAAAAGTTATAAGCTTGATTTATCAGTATTTAATTTATAAGCTCAATGCAAACATTTATAAAACATATTTTCTTTCTTTCAAATGACAATCAAACTTGATCTTTTCATTTTAAAAATAGAACCATCTTATTTTTCAAAATTCCTGAAAATTATACACGTAACATCACAACTTGATTTAACCATTTAACCAATGATCATACATTTTTGAGATATTTTGTTCTATCATATATCTATATCTCTTTTGTATGATCACTGGAGATTGGTGTGTGAAAGTTAAGAATATACTTTACTTTCTAATTTGAAAAATAATCCAGTCACAATTTTCAAAATGTAGACCTAGATGTTTATCATTTTCAAGATCAAAACATAAGTTTCAAAATAATTTACACGAGCCTACAGATATATCAAACAAATTACTTAGGGTATTCAATTTTTATTCACATCTCCCTAATGTACTATCATTTCCCAGATATTTACAAACAAAATCTCCCCCTTTTCTTAAAAAAATTTTTTAACTATAAAGCATTATAAGTATAAAAATAAAAATGATCTAAGTCAGTTTTTAATCTAGATCAAGATTTTGCATCCCAATCATTTTCACAAGTTCCTCAAATCGATTTTTCAGAAAAGCCTTTGTAAAAATATCTGCGTTTTGTTTTAAAGTGTCGATTTGAACTAAGGAGATCAGTTGCTTTTCATATCAATCCTGTATGAAATGATATCGAGTTCGATATGTTTTGTTTTTGAATGTTGTACGGGATTTCGTGTTATGGAAATAGCAGCAGTATTATCAATATGGATAGGAGTTTTAGTAAGAAGTAAACCGTAGTCTCGCATTTGGTGTTGAATCCACAAACCTGTGAACAACAACTTGAAGCTGCTATGTACTCTGCTTCAGCAGATGAAGTGGAAACAGTGGTCTGTTTCTTACATTGCCATGAAACAAGTCGGTTTCCTAGATACTGACATCCTCCTGTTGTAGACTTTTTATCCATATTACATCCTCCATAGTCTGAATCAGAAAAGGCCGAAAGCTGAATATCTTCATCATTAGGATACCATAGCCCAAGCGATGGTTTACCCTTAAGATTACAGAAGATTCTTTTTGCAGCTTTAAGATGAGAAATCTTCGGACATGCTTGATATCGTGAACAAATTGCTACAACAAACATTATATCCAGTCGAGATGCAGTAAGATACATTAATGAACCAATTATTGATCGATATTCATTTTGATCTGTATCTTTTTCTTCAAGAGACGGCCTTAATTTGTGATTTACTTCTATGGGAGTTCCAGCAACTTTGCAATCATCCATATTGAATCAGCTCAAAATGTCTTTAACATATTTTGATTGATGGATAAAAATTCCCTTCTCAGTCTATTTAACTTGTAAACCTAAAAAGAAATTTAGTTCTCCCATAGAACTCATCTCAAACTTTGACTTCATGATTGTCTCAAAATCTTTACAAAGATTATCATTTGTTGACCCAAAAATAATGTCGTCCACATAAATTTGCACAAGCAGCAAATCTTCATTAGACTTCTTTATGAAGAGAGTACTGTCAATTTGTCCTCTGGTAAATCCATTTTGCAACAGATGTTGAGACAAGGTCTCGTACCATGCTCTAGGTGCTTGATGAAGACCATACAAGGCTTTGTCTAGTTTGTAGACATGATCAGAAAATTGATGATCTTCAAATCCAGGAGGTTGACATACATAAACTTCTTCATGAACCTTTCTATACAAGAACGCGCTTTTCACATCCAGTTGATACACTTTGAATTTCTTGAAAGAAGCAAGAAATAAACGAATTGATTCAAGGCGTGCAACCGGAGCAAAGACTTCTGTCTAATCTAGTCCCTCAATTTGAGTAAAACCCTGAACGACCATTCTAGCTTTATTACGAACAATTACTCCACGGTCATCTTTCTCTGCTCTAAAAACCCACCGAGTACCAATAGAATGTACTCCCTTTGGTAACTTGACAAGTTTCCAGACTTGCATTTTCACAAATTGTTGTAGTTCTTCTTGCATGGCTTCCACCCATGAAGGATCTTGTAGAGCCATTTTCACGCTTTTAGGTTCAATTTGTGACAAGAAGCACGACTCCATTTGTGCAATCAACCCTTCTTGGTTGTGTTGAACTTGATGTCTAGTTTGCACACCCTCCTGTAGATTACCAATAATGTTTTCTGCAGATTGTCTTGAATGAACCCTAAGATTAGGTAGATTAGGAATATCTTCAGCAACAATTATGGAATCTATGTTTGTCAAAATCTCTTCATGCAAACCGTTGTTATCATCATGATTGCTAGCATCATCAGTGGATGAATTTTCCAATTCAGATAGAGTTTCCTGAAAGTCTTCATCATTTGGTGATTGTTGCTCAGAGTTGTCACCTGCAGGAGTTGAAACAGAAGTAGAAACAGGAGAAGAGACTATATCATTTGATAATATGATTATGATTATCCCCCTCATAAATAAAACCAACCACTTCATCAATAGACTCAGGAAGAATGTTGAATGATTTAAACAAAACATCATAATCAAACATCCATTCAGGACCCTTTCCTGATGAAGAACTGATATGTCTAAGACATTCTACCTCATAATGTTCTTCAATTCTCTTTGTTAATTTATTGTACACACTTTTGTTTGGTGAATTAACAGAATATCCAAGAAAGTATCCATCCATTGATTTTTCACCAAATGTAGGTCACATATACACTCTGATCAAATTACAATTTCAATTGATTATGTGTGGAATCCAGTAATCAATAGATCGTACGATTAAAATTGAACACGCAATCTAAATAACTAGATTATATTGATAATCAAATGATATTGAATGATTACAGACGCTCACTAATATATTTGATTACAATACTCTCCGTGTTTCACGTTTTAGCTTACGTACAAATGAAAACATAACAGCCTATTTATAGACAGACATGCGACTATACTGTTATGCGACTATGTTTAAACAAAGTCGCAGGCACCTGCGACTTTATTGAATAAAGCAGCAGACAGTGTCGCATAAACAAAAATCTAGACTTCCAAGACTTATCAAGATTCTGTCATTCTAATGTTGCACCAACAGTCCATCATCATCAATTGTAATTATGTCAACTAATTTTGAATATTTTCGAAAATTTTGGGGAATAGTTGACGTATCAGCCTTAGGAATCACAGATTCCTTTGATGAATTCTTTACTTTCCAAACCAATTCTTGTTTGAAAGTCTATTTGTTTGAAATGTTGTGCTTTTTAGATTTCACAACATTAACTTGTTTCTTAACAGAGTTTGAAGAACAAGACGATTTGTTAGAATTGTCTTTTTGAAATTGCTGTTTTCGTTCTTGTTTCTTGAACTTTTGTTTTTGAAACATCAAACAATCACGAATTATATGACTTTGACGACCACAAAAATAACAAGATCTTTAATCAATAAACACATGTGATTTCTTGATCTTGTCATTTTTACAACACGCTTTTGTGCACTTAGAAATAGATGATTCTTTTTGAGAATCTCTTTTCAAAATCTTAACTTCTTTGAGTTGAGGTTGTGATTTTGAAGACTTTTTGGTCTTTTTGATTTTCTCATATGAAGAATCCTTTATCATTACTTTTTTCTCATCCTTAATTTTGGATTTGCCTTTAAGAGAAAACTTCTGAATTTCTTTAGTAATAATGAAATTCTCAGGTTTGACATCAGATTTATCAATTTTAAGAACAACCATCTCACAAATTTCAACTTCACAAACTTCTATTTCAGGATCATCTTTGATGATTGAAACTGGATCTACAACTAAAGGAGTTGTAGGAACAAAATCCTTGATTTCATCTTAAACAGGCATATGAATATAACTAGATGGAGGAGGTACATAGTTGTATCCAATGCCTGTTTTGGATTTTGTATCCAGTTTTTGTGAATGAATAATTTGATCCAAAATTAGAGAAGAAGCAGAAAGATTTGATAATTTTCTTTTAAAGTTTAAAATCTCACTTTGAGCATCAGCATACTCTTTTCTCTGCAAATCAATTTCAGTAATGTAACTGTCAATTGCAGTTTGCTGATTTAAGATTTAAACCTTTAAATCGTAGGTTTCAACACGAGTTATTTCAAACTTATCCTCAACACGCTTTTCATTCTCTTTTAAAACTTTATTTCCTTGTTTGAGATTTTCAATGTCAGATAACAAGCAGTGATTATGATCTTGATATGTGTTGAGTTTTTCAATTAACTCAACACACTTAGAACATTAAAGCACGAAAGAATCATAATCAAACTCAGATATGTCAGCCATAAACACTTTGTTATGAGTATAAGCTGCTTCATCAATATGTGCACTCTAGTCATAGTGCTCATCATTTGTAGACACCAATGTTGTTTGCTGATTGTTCTCCTTTGATTGTGCCGGCTTAGACACACTGGGTTTGGTAAATCCTGAAGCTGGTTGCTTCGCCTTCTCACATTCTCTCGCAAAGTGACCATAATTTTGGCAATTATAGCATCGGAGCTTGCTCTTGTCAAATCCCAATCCAGCTTTTGTTGTTCCAATACTGGTACGACCCGTTCTTTTAAGAAATGTCTTTGCACGACGAGTAAGCATAGCCTTGTTCCATTTGATATCCATTTCTTCCAGGTCATCTGGATGAATTTGATCATAGTCTTCGTCTGTTATGTCCAGAGTTGAAGTTCTGTTAGCAATAAAATTTTCATATGATGAAAGAAAAGCTGAGAAGATAACAACATGCTCTTCTGTTAGCTTTGAAGGTTTTGGAGATTGGGTTGCTGAAACTGAAGCAGAAAACTTTGATGAGTTTGAACAATTTGAACAATTCAAGCAGGAATTTGGTTGAGAAGGTTCTGCTCATAAATCTTTTCCAATTAAGAGTGCAACTCCTCCAGTGGTTGTCTTGTTTGACACATCACTGTAAAGACTAGGATCTTGAACCTGAACTTTTCCTGTAGCTTTCCTTTTCATATTCATCTCATACGCTTGTAATTTTCCAATCAGATCTTCAAGAGACCAAGTTGGCATATTCTCGTTTTCTTCCATTAGCATGACACGATTGTCCCACTTCGATGGAAGAAAATTCAAAAGCTTTTTGTTGATCTCCACTTTTAAGTATTCCACGCCCAATTCGCTCCAAACCTCTTTGCTAGTGCTTCCCAAAGTTCAAATGTTGTTTCATGTCTCTTAAAACATTGCAATACATCTTTGGGCAAACACATGGTTATAGCAACGTATGCTTTTCTTTCCTTATCATATTCTTTTCATTCTTCCGTGGTCATTTGTTTAACGGTTTTAATCGGAGAATCCTCTCTAATACTTCCATCCACTTTCGATCGAATATAACGTTCAGTGATTGGAATCCATAGATCCGAATCATTAAACGCTATAAAAGACTCAAATCTATTTTTCCAACTTGAATATTCATTACTACTTAAAAATCGTGGAGGTTTATTAGGTGTACCTATTTCATTATCAAATTTTAACATAGCAATCATGTTTGAATAGGCCATCTTATCTAATTAAATGTCAAACAATTTCCAAATATAAAGTCTCAAGTTTTTTGCGAACTTATACTAAGTTCGCTAAACAAAGTCCGATAATAAGTCACACAAGTAAGGTCGCACAAATAAAGTCTCAGAATATTTTTGAAAAACAAGTATGCGAGCATAGTCTAAGTTCATGTGACTTTACCAATAAAGTCGCAGAGCGTACTGAAAAGTTTAAGAATTATCAAAAACGAGTTTAAAGCTAGAATTGATTGTACCAATACATGTAGGTACTCCTTATCAATGCATAGCGACTTTATCAAAGTCGCAGGAGCTTAAAATCGCAGTTTCTTCTTCAACCGAATTGACGTCCGTACTAACAATCAAATTCAACCGTGAATTTGATTCCAACTTTGATGAATAAGCAAGTTGTGATCCAAACGAGATTATCTGAATCCTTATCATCAACTTTTGATCGTAATTCTTCAAAAACTTCAAAGTCCGTACAACGACATATGTGACGTTACCTGTAATTGACTCAAACTTGCTCTAATCCATGAATTCACTGAGTATTAATCTAATTCAATGCTTAATGATCTTCAGGAATACAAATTTTCAATCAAAATCAATCACAGTAGATCAAATTCTCAAAAACTTCAAATAACCAATACTTTGCTCAACCAATTCTCTCCGTACACAATTGTAAAACCTAATTTAGCTCTAATACCACATGATAGGTCACACAACGTACTGATCAGATTACAATTACACTTAATTGAGTGCGGAATCCTACAATTAAGTGAGTAAATGGATTGAATTGAACACGCAATCTAAATAACTCGATTATATAGATAATCAAATGATACTAAATGATTACATACGCTCTTTGATATATTTGATTACAATATGCTCTGAGTTTCACGTTTAAGCTTACGTACAAATGAAAACATAACAGCCTATTTATTAGACAACCCTGCGACACTAAAGTCACACCTGCGACTTTACAGACAAAGTCGCAGACAGTGTCGCATAAACACTAAACTTAATCTCTAAGACTTATCAAGATTCTGACATTCTAATCTTGGACCAACAGAGAGTACCAAAGATGTGGATCCGACTCAATATCGGACTTTTATCGGTTCTCTTATGTATCTAACTGCTTCAAGGCTTGCCATAATGTTTGTTGTTTGTTTATGTGCTTGATTTCAGACTAATCCAAAGGAGTCCCACATGAAGGCAGCGAAGAGAATTTTGCGTTATCTGAAGGGAAAACCTAAGTTAGGTCTTTGGTATCCCTCCGGAGGCTATTTTGACTTCTTGGCTTATACAGACTTGGACTACGGAGGATGTAACTTGAACAGGAAATCAACCACTGGCGTTGTCAACTTTTAGGTGGTCGCATTATCTCTTGGCAATGCAAGAAACAAACCTTTGTTGCCATCTCAACCTGTAAGGCTGAGTATGTCGCAGTTGGTAGTTGTTGTTCCCAAGTATTGTGGATACAACAACAGTTTCGTGACTATGGTTTAAATTTTTCAAACACACCTATAATGATAGATAACCAATCCACTATGTCAATAACTAATAATCCTATTAAGCATAGTATAGCGAAATATATAGACATTAAACATCATTTTATTTGTGACTGTGCTGAAAAATAGATGATTAAATTAGTTAAGGTTCCCACTGATGACAATCTGGCCGACCTCTATACTAAGGCTTTTGATAGGTCTCGTTTTGAGTTGTTAATCCAACTGAATGGGATGAGTAATCTTGAGTTAGTTATTTCCCATAAGAAATTTTATCTAGCTGTAGTTAATTTTTATTTCTATTTTTATTTGTATCTTTGCAAAAACTTATAAGAAGTTGAGGGTCACTGTACTATTACAAAGAAATGATGAAAACATTACCCATGCCTAGAATATTATATATGTGTGGTTTTTAGATGAGGAACATACAACAGTCAAATGTACCTTAATCATAAACATAACTAATAGATTCATCCTATGATGTATTGGTAGGCATGTGACATAACGGTTTTCAAGTACCAAATAAACCTTAAATAATACGATTTGTTTGTGCAATCTCTATTTCGATGTATGACTTAAGTCTTTAATTCTTAGGAGATAGATTGTACCAGAATACATGTTATTGGATAGATATAAACAAATTCATCTAGGGGTTCACTGACTATTTATTCTGCGACATCTTGAAACATGCTGACCTGGACTCAGTCAGTGTATCCTAAAAATAGAGCAAACTCGACCGCGAAACAAGAATATCGTTTTCAAGGTCTCTAGTCAAACTATGTCGCTTTGTGTACGAAAGTACAGACCTGTCACCTCTGGTTTGATTTTAGATTTGTTTGCCTCTAACCCTAGTCTTGTCCTATAGCTAAACATGTACCAAAGTATATTGCTCGAAATTTAAAAGGACTTGACTTTAAAGATGACATAAACTTAAAATCATCAGGTACACGGAATTCTGGACTTCCTCGATCCTTAGTGTATATCAGATGTGAGATAGATGGCTAACGATGAACAATAATTAAATGTGTACTTGAAAATTCTGAATGTTGACTGCTTAAGTGGACAAAATAACCGATAATCATCGTGAACTATAAAATTACATACATAAAAACATTGGAATAGTTAAATTCCTAAATGTGTAGTGTACACATCATGGCTAATTCGATCTTTGTATTAGTGACACTCTAAAAAAGATGTACGTTTTTAATGTGAACAATTTCATATCCGCACCTTTAATTTTTAGTTATTTTAATTTATAGTTATTTTAATTTATTAAATATAAGTTCTTAACAATTTTTTGGATAAATGGCTATCACATATTAAATTAAAAGCCTCGGTTTTACTAAGGGTCAATGCTAGATTGTTAAATGGCTCACAATTTAGGTCAAGGACCAAGTTCGTACGAACTTAGGTCCAGTTCGAATGTCCAAGTTCATTCGAACTTGGACAGTAGGGTATAAAACGAGTCTGACCAGGTCAAACCCCTCACTATTCAAAACCCCTACGGACTTGCATCCATACGAACTTACTGCGAGCCTTTGAACTTATGCACTGTTTCATTCTTTCGACCTTAAAATCAAAATTTGATCCGTGTTTAGAAGTTTTTGATCCGATAAACATCATCCACTCCTTATTCCGAATCTAACTAAGACATTCAAAATTTGAACCGACAAACATCTAGATAATCGGATTTTATTTGGGTTTTATTCAAACGAACTTAAAATCAAAATTGTGAAACTGTTTATGGTTAAAAATTGGATTTCTAAGTTACTTAAGCTTAACCGCACCTTAGCTCACCTATTTCAACTATTTGATCATGTTTTTGTTCCAAGAATTTAAAAATTTTGAAATGGCAGTTCAAACGTTCGAACTTACTAGTTCATACGAACTTAGTAAGTTCGCACGACCCTAGTCACTAGTGTAAGTGCGTACGAACTTACTTGACGTTAGTCAAGTTCGTACGAACCTATATTGTGGTAAGTTCGTACGAACCTACTTGGGTTCGAAAAATGATTTTTTCAATAACAAAGTGATTTATCTTAATTTCATAGTGTGAACCTCATTAGTGGTTTATAGAATGATTAACTTACGTATTTAACTTTGTTATTGTCTATCTTTGGTGTGTCTTGTCTATTTTGCAGGAATGGCTGATCAAGTGAGGCAATTCCACAACAAGCATAACTTGGCGACATTGAGGCATCCTGAAGTTTCAGATGTGCTCGCGGGTTTTCTATGCCCTGACCCATTTGCCGACATTGAGGATCGTTTATCTCCGTCAATTCTAGACGAATGGGTCTATGATTGCCGACCTAACCCTCCGGTCATCAGGACCACGGTTAATGGTGTAAACATTGAGTTTACGACTACATATCTTCGAACCGTTCTGCTACTGGGTATGGAGGCTCAAGAGAATGGCCCGACCTCCTTCACGCTCGAGATGCGAGCTGGCGCTTTTTAGCTCATGGGTTATGTTGGCGATGTAACACATACCCAGTTCACCAAGAGTTATCTCTACGGTCAGTGGAGGTATTTGATGCACGTCCTACTGGTCTCATTTGGACCAAAGAAGGTTGGGTTTGACACAATGAATCACCAAATACAGTCCTACATGGTGTCATTGGGGTATAACATGCCTTTCTACTTCTCTCAATTTTTCTTTGATAAGATACATCAGCATATTAAAGGCAGCGTGAAAGACAATTTTCTACTATACCCGCGATTTGTGATGATGATTATCAACGAGTTAGTAGCGGATCTCCCAGCAGTTGATCCAGTTGCGCATCTGACATCGGTCGACAAGAAGATCTTTATGCACTGTCTTAGTCATAGCAGTCGCCGCCAAGCTGCTGACAGGCCTCATGCTGCACCTTTCTTTGGGGCTGTACTGGATGCTGATTATGTGGCACCACCAAATGATGGTTGGTGGGATGTGCCACAGCCCAAGTTGCGACTGAAGAAAATAGACCAGCTGATGTTTCGGCGCCAGAGGCAGTGGCGGCTGAGGTCCAGCAAGAGGTGGTCGAAGATATTCTACACCAGCTAGAGAATCCCAAAGCGGGCTAGCAACTTGTTGCTAATATTGTTGAGGTTGTAGTGCATGAAGTTCTTCATGGTGCTGAAGCCACAAATGTTCCGGCTCTAGTGGATGAGTCTGTAACTAGTCCACAAGTAGGAGTTGAGGAGAACATTGCAAATATTGATCGTTATGCTGGAGGAGAAGAAGAGATTCACTCATGGGATGATGTTATGAGGACTTTGGACCATGCTAGTGAGAATGAGAGTGAGAATGATAATGAAGCGACGGTGAGCGAGGCTAATGATGCCGATATTGATACTCGCTCAGGAGGTCCGTTAGAGAAGGATAAGGGCAAAAGAAAGGCTCATGAGGATGCTGCTTATGTCTTGCATGATCGATACATATATGGATAAAGAAGGCCCGAAAGGTGATGGCTGTTGGATGATGGGTTGGCGCTTACTATTGGGTTCGAAGCTGGTTTGGGCTCAATGACCCATGGAGTGTGCATGGTAACCTTGGTGGATTAAAGTTTGCATGGTGCAATTTATGGTGAACGAATATTCAGTTTTAAAATGTGGTTTAATTATGTTTTTATTAGTCTTAAATTATAGTTAAAAGTCTCCATTATTGTAAGGCTCTTGGAGTTATGTAACCGACAATTTTGTAGGCTTTTGTTTAGCCATTTTCAGTTTGGGGAATCAGATTTTAAGAAAAGAAAACAAAACTCTCTTGAATTATTATTATAATTCTTTTGATTGTCATTTTGGGACGTTCAGATTTTAAGTGAGTGTTCCTGATTTTGGTTGGATTCAAGTCAATAGGTCTTGATTTGCAATCTGTTTAGCAAATTATAGGTCTAATTTGTTAAACACATATAAAATTTGATGTCCTTTGGTTTATTTAAGAAAATAGTTTGTTCAGTCTGAGCATGTTTTAACAAAGTATCTTCAAGTTCTTTAAACTTGCTAAAAACTCTCTTATTCTCAACAATTGCATGAGTGTGTTGTTTAGTAACAAGTTTTTCAACTCATTCGGATTCCTCAAGTTTTTCAACTTTGTGAAAAGAGTTCTTTTCAATTTCAAGTTTCTCATACATATCTTTGTAATCTTCCATGTGAGTTCTCATAATTAATTTTTCACGAGTCTCAGTTTGTATGACATCAAGGTTATTTGTCAATTTCTTTGCAAGTTCCTTAACCTTTTCATTTTCTGAGTTATATTGGTTTTGACACTCACTTAGAACTTTAGAATGTACCTCATATTGAGTTTCAAGAAGCTTGACTTGATTCAAAGCCATGGATATGTCAGCTGAAAGCTTAACTACTTGAGCATGTTGATGCGCGCCCGAACAGTCAGTTTTATTTCTCGTCGCGGCGTTGTCGCCATCGCCGGACGATGACCGATTGTTGATCGCGATATGTTGTTGTGATAAATTTTAATATTTGTAATGTGGGGTATCCTAAAACTTACTACATACTACGGTTTAGTAAGTGGTGAGAATGACTTAGGGTGTCGTCCTTAACACTCAACGGGCATAGGATCCTAGGGCATAAGTTATCTATGGAAATCTAGCTGATTTTCTTAAATGGATAGGGGTTTTGGTTTTCAGTTATTCTAATCTAAATAAATAAAACAGTAAAATAAAGGGCTAAGAAGTTGCTCAATTTGCAGGTAATTAGGGGTGTCCACTATGATATCAGTTTACGTTGGATTAAGGTAGTTATGATGATATGGCATTAGTAGTAATAAATTTCTATTTCAGGATGAGTCGTTTCCACGAACCTGCCTCTTATTCGACACAAAGTTGTCCATAATGAGGTAAAGAGGCATGTCACTTGGGTAGTGGATACGCATGATCATATCGCACCGAGATGTCTCCAAGTACTACAGCCAACTTAATCTAACAATCATCCTCGAGTCATGTTCCTCATTCTCAGACATCAGAGATATCTGTGTAGGTTCCCGTAACCCGGATCTACGAGGTAATCTTGTTTATACGAGTGCGGAATCCTCACATAAACATAAACGATAACAAATGAGTATTACAAATGTGTAAAGATCACTTTTATTGAATGTAAACTTTGATTACATTCGAGCAAACACTTACAAACACAAAGTATTTGAACTAAGCCTAGAAACTCATTTCCTCAACCACTAAAATCCTATTTTCGGACTTGTGTATATATAGGCACCTAAGTTCGTACCTACTCTAAGTTCGTACGAACCTACAAAATACACATACGAAACTAAAGTTAATAATTACAATGATTAAAAAAATAAATTATAAAACTAACTATAATAAACTAGAAGCTGTTGTCACACAATATGCACAAACAGACTCCCCCTTGAAAATAGCTCTGGTTACACCCGAGTTGTTGTCACCTGAGTTGTCTTCGATCTTGATTCTGTTTAGCTCTTTTGACTTCCTCCATAGAACACCTTTTCTACAAAACCTTCACTACCCTCTGACATCTTCAATCTTCATGTCTCTAACTATCTCTGTAGCATCATGAAGCTTCAACAGATCATGTCATACACCCTCAACAACTCTTGTAGCTTCCGACTTACCCTTAGGAATTTCATCGTTTTCAGATCTTAACTCTCTAGGTCTATCACTACGATTCACCTTCAGAAGTTTCATCATTTTCAGAACTAAACTTCTCTAGGTATCCTCTAACTCAGACTTATCACTATTAAACTGGTCAGTTCAATGGTATCTGTCTCTGTTAGATTGACTAGACTCCCCCTTAACCTGTTCAAGCATACCAAGTCTTCCAGTTGAAGAGTTAGGCAGCTCACCATCAATTGGTCTACTGCTAGGCAGCTCTCCATCATTCGGTCACTGGGATCATCGTCTCCGTCTCTGTTTCTTTCTCAACGCATCCTCTTTACAACCAGTCTTCTCCACCTCACAGGCTTCTCCCCTAAGCTGTCGCGCTCTTCAACAAGGAATTATCTTCACCGAAGCTGTGGTGAAATAATTGTAATAGATGCGGTTGGAATTGTTGTTGTGATTGTGGGTGTGGTAGTGGTTGTGGATTGGGCAGTCGTCTCACTAATGACACCCCACTAGACTGTCTTCTTGTTGGACCTTCTAGTGAATAACGATGTATCATTATCAGAATCAGCATCGTCATCTTGCACTATATAATCATCGTCTTCAATCAACTTATATTTGCCTTTATCCGTCGTAAGACAAGACCCTAAGTGAGATCCAAGTATTATTAGATCTAGATTCATTTAACTGTTGAACATCATCTTCATCATCACTTTCATCAACACTCTCGGTCTGTTCACGCGCAAACCCCCAATATCCTCCTCGAATTTAGATCTTCTAGCTTTAAATCTTGTCAAACCTAGGCTTTGAATTAATCGCATTCGAGTTGTTTCTCCAGTTGTAGAGTTAAACAATCAAAAGTAATTATCTCCCCATCTAGTAATAACTTAAATGTGTACAAATGAAAAATTGAAAATAAAATATAACAAACAAATATGAAATTATTCATATTAAAAAGCACATTCTTTTTGTGATAGTCACTGATTACGAAGATCATATTAGCCATTATGTAGACCGTATATAGTAGGAATTATTGTATTCCTTGGTTATTATGTATGTAACTATAGTTCAAGACGATTATCAGTATTGTTGTCCACTTAAGCAGTCAACACTCAAAATTTTCAAGTACAATGTTAGTTATTGTTCATGATTATCTATGTATCTCACATTTGATATACACTTAGAATTAAGAAAGTCCATAATTCCATGTATCGGATGTTTTAATTTTTATGTCATCTTTAAAGTCAAGTCCTTTTATATTTTTGAGCAATGTACTTTGGTACATGTTTTAGCTATAGGACAAGACTAGAGTTAGAGACAAACAAATCTAAAATCAAACCAGAGGTGACAGGTCTGTACTTTCATACAACAGAGTGACATAGTTTGACTAGAGACCTTGAAAGCGATATTCTTGTTTCATCGCGGCGGTGTCTATTTCTTTCCGAGTAGCTACGTCGGCCCCCTTATAGAATATTTGCACCTTTTGAAAGGTGTTTAAGCCGTGTTGGGAAAACGATCGTAGCATTTTCCCGAATCGGTTCCATGCCTCATATAATGTCTCCATGGGTTTTTGCTCAAATTGAGTAATTTCCCCTTGGAGACGGGCCGATTTGGAGGCCGGGAAGAACCGTTGTAAGAATTTCTCAACCATAGAGTCCCATTTGGTTATTTCCCCTTCGAAAGGGAATCTAACCAATCCTTGGCCTCTCCCGTGAAAGTCCAAGGGAAAACTATAAGGTAGATCACTGAGTCCTCGATGGCTCGGAGATTGAATAGGGTGCAAATTCCTAAGAATCGACGGAGGTGCTCGTTAGCATCCTCCTTAGCAGTTCCGACGAACTGACACTGATTATTAATCATGTGTAGGAATTGCCCCTTGATCTCAAAGTCCGCCTCGATGGCGGGTTGAGTAATGGCCGAGCCTTGACCCGTACGGGTGGCTTTCATCAAATCCTCCATGGATTGATTATCGGGATTGGCCATTGGATCAGAAATTGGGGTTGGAGAAGTCAAAGGGTAAGTGTTTTCGGGTCGCTCTAAAGTGGCCCCTAAGTTATATACGGGTGGTGTAGCCTTAGACCTTAATAAACGTCTAAATTCCCTTTCGGGATCAGCAAATCCTTCAAGAAGTGGTGACTTCTTGGAGGAGCGGGGCATAAAATACCTGCAATGGTTAGAGCACAATAATAAAGTAATTGAAAACGCCTACTAAAAATAAAATAAAATAAATAAAATTATGTACTAACTATAGACTGTACAAATAAACTCAAAATAGCACAACTGGTCCCCGGCAGCGGCGCCAAAAACTTGATGTGTAAATATCTAGTTATAAAAATAGTAAACAAAGTCAAAGCTAACTATTACACAACTAGGCAAGTGTACCTAATCGGATAGTAGTATAGCAATGATAAGTCTACCGGGTAGTCTCTCACAGGAACAGTTTATATGTATTTTAAGAATATTAGTCTAATCTATAGTTTAAAATGGATAATTGCCTCTTAATGACAGGCAGTCAAAAGGTGATATTAACTAAGGAAGCAATTAAAAATGATAATTAAATCAAGGGATAGAATCATGTTCATCTAGACTTGTTCCCCCTAGAGTTGGATAATAATTAAAATGTAATTTACATAAAGGAGTTAACAACCTAAACTACTTGTTTTCACAATGCAGTCGTTTAAATGGGATCATAAAGAGCAAGTGTCCTTGATAAATCAATATTCCCAATTATGGTTAATCAACTCAACAAACATGACAATTTAATCTTATAATCCTAGTATCCTAGAGATTACTAAATCATACAAGATATCTCTCAATATGATTCATCCATATTCTAATTAATTAACCTAATTCAATTCCTTTAATGTGTCCAATTAAAAGTAAGTGTAATATGACAATCTAAGAGTTCTCACTCATTAGCACAATTACTACACCAATTGAATAGGCCAAAATTAATTAAATACAAATGGCTCTACGATTAAATATCATATCATACACAAATCATGAATTAAATATCAAAAACCCAACATCTAGGGTTAATAGCCTAGATGAATATAAAGTATTTAGCCTATTGTCATAGACTCAATCAAACAAATAATCATAATCCAAGAATAACTCATAATGTGATTACAAAAGTGAATTAAACATAAAACAATGAAGATTCGAATGAAAAGAAATAAATACTAACTTCTATGATGATTACAAGAGTGATGAATCACTTAGGGTGTCCCCAAAATCTCTCCAAAAGCTCCCAAAATCGCCTCTAATACGTATATGATCAATAGATAAACGATAATTAGGGTTTAGGGGTTAATTTAGGCTAAAAAGCTGTAACCGACCCTCCTACCCGGCAGGAAAGGCAAGTACCCGGCGGGTACTAAGGCCTTCCCACCCGGATCAGACTTCTGTACCCGGCTAGGCAAAACTGGTACTTTTCTTGAGTACCCGGCGGGTACTTTTCATTTTCAGCCCTAGGTCCCTTCTAGAAAGTTGTAGCCCTCTGAGTTCCGGAGATTTGGGCACTTGAATCACCTCAATCGGAGTCCGTATGAGGGAGTTATGGCCAAAACCGTGGAGCCTCGCAAAAGCTGCAAAATTCCATCAACTCTTGATCTTTTCTTCATTTCTTTTCGATCTCTTCTCGATTATTCACCTGAAACTAAACTAGACTAATTAAGTAATAAAAGATTATAAAATGACTAAAATAATATACAAATTGGATCGATATCGCCCCTATAAATATTAATTATTAAGGGGGACCCAAGCCACCCCGGACTTAGGTCGACCATTCTTATCAACAAATGTAAATTCTTTCAGATATCCATCTCGCCTTTCAGGTGACTTGAATACTCTGGAATTCTCACTTGTTGAGGAATGGGAGGAGCTACCACTAAACCTTCTATCCGGAGACTTTTGGAAAAGTCTCTAATTGACTGGCCTTTGGTTTGAATAATATTTAACCCTAGATTTATAGTTATAATTCGAATTGTAAAAAATCATATTACTACTACTTTGGTTAGAAAAACTTTTGTTGGGGTTGTTAAGCCGTTTTGAAGATTTCGACCGAATTGATTCTCCATTTGAGCTTCCTGTTTCAGGAGAAGTGCTCCTTAGACTATCAATTGTTGAAACTTTTGATTTCTTACATGGACACACACTTGCTACATGTCCCTTTTGATGGCACGTGAAGCACGAACGCCTCTCCCAGGCTTTCTTATGAGCCTTGAGATTCGTTTGGTGTTCCGATTCGGTTTGTTTACCTTTTTCATTTTTATTCTTAACATCTTCTATTTTAGGTCTAACAAACTCAATTTTAGTTTTTGACTCCTCATTGGTCCCTGACTCAACTCTCTCTGACTTGGTCGACTCGATGATGTCTACCATCTCAGAGACTACTGGTCGTGTAGTAGAGTCAGTTGTTTGTATATTTAATAGACTATCTAAGGTTTCAACTGAAGATCTTTTTAGTTCAATTTTCCTATTAAGATCAACAATTTTAACCTTAGCGTCTGCTAGTTCATTTTCTTTATTTGAAGACTGTTTAGTTAAATCCAAAACATGCTCACGAGCTAAGTCAATTATTTGACTCTGCTCGTTGACTCGATCTTTTAGAGTGATTAAATCTTTTGCATCAAATTTTGCTTTATTAACTAACTCAGAGTTTCTCGGTTTTAAAATTGTGTTTTCTTCTTTCAAAGCATTTAACTGAGTTGTCATCGTTTGTGATAACTCTATTAAATTCTCAGCGTGCTCTGCAAAGTTAATACATAAAACACAAACATTAACTATAGACTCTAAGTTTAGAATAACCTTATGCTTCTCAGCATCCATGTTGGCCATATATGCAATGAAGTCCTTTGTACTCATAGTATCAGTTGACTCCAGCCTTATAACCCTAGTCTCTGAAGTAGGTAACTCTCTCTCAGTCTTCTTCTCACTAGCATCCTTTTGATCTGCCTCATCAATTGTGGTCACGAATTCTTGAGGCTCTTCAACATGTGTACTCCAATCATATGAACCGTCATGTGTTTGAGTAATCAAGGATCTGGAATGTGTACTAATCCTGAGTATTGATCACTAGTAGACGTCCCTTGATATGAGTCAGCCCTACTCTCTTTGATTTGTGCATCACCATCAAATCTCTTCTCCAAAGCTACCCAAAGCTCTCTAGAAGTGTTGTAATGTTTGAAGGTATGCTTAATTTCTTGAGGAAGACACATAGTAATAGCAGATAACGCTTTCTTCTCTACTTCGTACATTCTTTTATCCGTCTTCTTCATCAATGAGTACGAATAAAACCTGAGTTTCCCTTCGTTTATACAGAACAACATCTTGATGTCATTGAATTTTACAAATGATTTAAATCTATCTTTCCACCATAATTAATCTTCAGTTTTTAAAAGCGTTGGTGGTGAAGTAGCTTTATCTACTTCATGATCCATTTCTATCAGTTTTTTCACATTTGACATCGTAATTAGAGAGTATACAAGATCAAAAAATTTACCTCCAAAATTCACGAAAATTTTCCGAGTAAAATTCAAATTTTCTCAAACAAAAGTTAATCAATGGTAAGCCTAAATTCAAAAAAAAAAATTATCTAACTTGTGAAAGTTAATTTCGTACGAAAGTAAGTTCAAAGAGGTCAAACGAAGTTAACTGCCAAAATTAACTGTTCGAACTTAGACTAAGTTCGAAGGCTTCAAGTTCGTACGAACTTACAGCTGTAAGTTCGAATGGTATTCCAGGTAAGTTCGTACATAGCTTTCTAAGTTCGTATGATCTGTTGTTGAAAAACTGAGATCTGAAAATTTCAGATTTGGGTTTCTTTCAACCTGCAACTTCGAATATCCTTTGCAAGGAATGATTTCTAACACCTTTGGAAGCTAAAAATAAAGTTTCTAACTTCAAAGTCTTTGGTAATCTCTCGTTTCTTTATTGTTTGTTTACCTCGAACCAAATAGAAACGATTCGAAAGGCTCTGATACCACTTGTAGGTTCTCGTAACCTGGATCTACGAGGTAATCTTGTTTATACAAATGCGGAATCTTCACATGAACATAAACGATAATAAACGAGTAATACAAATGTGTAAAGATCAATTTTATTGAATGTAAACTTTGATTACATTCGAACAAACACTTACAAACACAGAGTATTCGAACTAAGCCTGGAAACTCAGTTCCTCAACCACTAAAATCCTATTTTCGGACTTGTGTATATATAGGCACCTTAGTTCGTACGAACTTAGGCAGCTTCTAAGTTCGTACCTACTCTAAGTTTGTACGAACCTATAAGTTCGTACGAACCTACAAAATACATATACAAAACTAAAGTTAATAATTACAATGATTAATAAAATGACTTATAAAACTAACTATTACAAACTAGAAGCTGTTGTCACACAATATGCACCAACAATCTGTATTGATGACATGAATCGTTGAATGAACAAAATCATGAAGGGGTGTTACCCCACCGGAACAAGTTGGGATGACTTTGTCTAGCGGTTAGTTAAGTTGTCATTATCCATACATAGAAACTACAACTACTATTTTACTACATTATTATGAACATACAACAATCAATTAACATTCAAAGACCTAGTCATGCATCTAACCAAATAGTGTGATAAACTGATACTGATTAAATACCTAAGCAACAATCAAACAAGAACATGCAATACGTATGTGAGGGCAGTATTCAATTTTACGAATCAGGTAGAGAAACTATCTAGGTTGTGGATATTCCGAAAGTTCTCTAAAAAATATCCACTATGTGATACCAAATCTAACCTATCTCTATTCCCATGAACCGTGTCTCCCACGAACGTATTTCAGTCAGGAGAACAGTCGCCATGTCGAGTTCAATGAACCTTCTTACACATAATAATTAAGGGACCTATACCTATGAATTAACTACGTTCATTTTAGAGGCAAGGTTTTAACCACAACATGAGTTGGACAGGTAAACAATGGAGATTCGATTCACATATTCGTATATTAATTAATTAATTATCGTGTGGACAGAATAACAGTATAATTAGTTACATAACTATGTCAACGTAAACTTCTATCATAGCAGACACTTTAAGGTACTTAGCCTAACATGGTAAGTCTAGTATACATTTGTAAATAATAAGCAAAGTAAGACATATTAAATTTAAATGCGTAGATAGAAATAATTAAAACTTGGTACAGACGGAGTAACGTTCTAATACCGCAATGTCTGGAGCAACTCCTTACAAACGACTAGCCCGAATTACCCTCCTAATTAATTATTAATCTTAGTGATTAATAACTAATTAGAGAGAGAGACTAGTGAGAGAAAGTGTATGTGTAAAGAGTGTGAAAGGTGTAAGAAATGGTGTATGAGGTGTGTCATGGTTGGATGAGGAGGTTGGTATTTATAGGCATGTTCCCGAACCATATTTTGACCATCCGAACCGTATTTGACCTTCACAAAATCGACCCGTATTGCGCGAACCGTATCAAGATGCAAGATTTAAGCATATACGGGTCGCGCGAGCCATGATATGTGTGACAACCGTCAAAAATCTCAGGTCAATAACGCACTTAAATTCCTAGTCTATCTAATTTCGTTTACAGCACTCTAAAGTCCTAGTGAAAAGTCTAGATTATGACTCCTTAAGTACCGAAACCGTAAGTCACCGAAATCGCGTAACGTTTTAGAAGACTGCTTAGCGGACTTTAAGACCGTAAACCACATTAAATTAGGTTACAAAGTGCCAAAGAAAACTAATGAAATTAAATTTCATAAGTCATCACAAAAAATTTATCTATCTCAAAAATCAGAATTTAACCGGAAATTTTCGTAAATCGGTAATCGCAACTGGGAATCGGCAAATTAATTCGCGAAAATCATTTATAATTAAAACAAATACATCATGATAAATATTATGAACTTATGAATATAAAGTTTCATAACTCCAATTAAATCGCAAAGAAATCGCAATTAAACTCTTATACACTCACAAAACTTGTACAAATTAAATATGTAAACAATAAGACTTTTATCTACTTAATATTTGACAAAAAAAAATTTAATTAAACCTCCCCCCCCCCATCAAAAACCTGCCAGCCCCCCCCCCCCCCCTCCCCCCTTTTTCTTTTGACTACCAAACTCTCCTAAACCACTTAAAACTCATGCAAACATTATACCACTTACACACTCCTTCTCCTTAATCATTTCTTTCATTTTCACTTTCAAAAACACATACAAACACTCTCTTCACACATTAAACTCCAGATTTTTCCAGCCCCATATCATCCTAAAATCATCACATTAAAAGAGTTCTTGCACCAAGAACACAAAATCAAAGGTAAAACCCACCATCTCTAACTTCATTTCTTCATTTTCTTACTTCAATTCTTCAAAATACATGGATTTTATGCCTATTTCATGGCTATAATCCACATAAGGTGTTTGATGTTTGTAGGTTGTTTCTTACACTTGTTTAAGTGTAAAAACAAAAGAAAAACCCATGATCAAACCGAAATCAAACCGAAAAATCGTCTTTTTGATGTTTAAGTGCTTGCATGCACCATTTTTCGTAGCTAAATCTTAATTTATGTTAAAATATAATTATTTTTTTGTAAAAATACATATTCATGCATATAAGACAAGGCCTCCATCATTGGATGAGGTCTAAAAATCGTTGGTAGTGAAAACACACCAAAATGATCACCATTGTCTTATATGTAATCTGTCCAGAATTTGACCTCACTTGAAACGACCATAACTCAGTGAATAATGGTCCAAAAATCTTGATTTTTCTTCTGGAATTTAGCTTAGTGTCTTACCTTTAAAACCCCACTGGTCTCACTCAAATCCATTGAGTTTACGACCTCCAAATGTATCACACAAAACTGATGCGCAAGCAGTAACTTTTCTGTGAGCACCTTGTTGTGATACTTGTTCATGGGTCTTAAGGTGTTCCATAAATCTAAGAAAAATTATTTTAGACTCCTAACATGTATATCTCAGTAGTATAAAAAGATAGGAATTTATCTTGATGATTAAGTATTTTTAGAAAATGCATGAACATCATGCATTATTTTAGTCTTGTAAAATGTAAATAATTGTGTTGTGATGAATCAAAAATACAAAAATACTAGATAAAATGTGTTAAAATTTTAGGGATTATTTTTGTCAGTAACTAGATCATAAAAAGAGTCTTGAAAAATAAAAATGGGAATTTTTGGTAAAACATAAGTATTTTCCCTAAATTAATGCAAACAAAGCCTATAAAAGGTGACATAATCATGAAAAAATACTTTTGGACACCAAATAATTATGACACTATCCTCAAAATTTCACACTCTTTGGAAGTGTTTTGATACGTTTTTCGATTTACGTCTTGTTAAAACGCATAATGTTTGGAACCAAAGTTTCAGTGCTCAAAATGACTTGAACATTTTACACAAATCTAAAAATGGTTAAAAACTGATCTGGTAAAAATTCCAGAATTTTTTGTGAATAATTACTATTTTTCCCATATTTATCCCACTTTTTAGACATAAAATGATTATAAATAATCCATAGGTCTAAAAATCCCCAAATTTTCACAGAAAATTTGTGAACTATATTTCATGTTTCATACCAAGTTTGGTAATTTTTAGATGTTCTATCCATGTATTTTCATTATTTTGTTGACAACTCGAACAATTACCGGCAACGTTAATTAAAGGGAAATTCGAACTTTTCGGCACTTTGTAATTTAATTAGCTAGCTAAGCAATCCTAACAAATCGTATTAGTCGAGCAACTAATTAGGAACCTTGTATTCGTAGGTCTTGGATAGGAGTCACACTTGGTCGAAACGCACATTACATCCATCCGTACGCTCACGCTCAAACAGTGAGTACACAGCCCCTCTTTTAACGCTTTACTTAAATGTTTTGGGGTGAAAAGCATGCTTATATAATTTGAATACTATGTTTATGCTATACTTGATTTACAAATGCTATGCTCATGCTATGCTTATTTTCGAATACTTGACATGGTTAGAATGTCGTATTGATTACAAATAACTTCTTGAATGTTCACCGTTTATATGAACGTGATTATATGCTTGTTTTTCTATCGTATCTAAAGTCCCCGGTATATCCACACGACCATTAACTCTATATGAGCCAAATGATGCATATGAATAGTACTATTTGGGAGCGAGACCACCTCCCCACTCACGCGGCCACGTGAGTGCATCCCATCATCCTATATGCCAACGATAGGGCATCTCTCTTTGGGGCAAAGGTTTATCGGTTGTAGGTTTGGTTGTGGACTCAAGCATATTAACTCATTGTGACTATAGACATTATAACGTGATAGCATAGAAATTCATAAACAAATATAAATGTGTGACGTTTTGACATTTGAACGATATCTCTTTTGAAACTGTAAACTTTACGCCCGAGCTTTACAAAGACTTGATATTGAAATGATATCTCTTTTGAAACTGTAAACTTTACGACCAGAGCTTTACAAAGACTTTGACGTGAAACGATATCACTTTGAAACCATAAACTTTGGAGTATGAGTTTAATACTATGAATCATTGTGGTTTTGGACAATGATAAACGTGATTCCATAATAACGCCTCGCAATTTAATGAACTTCGACATATTAACCCGTTGTGATTACAAACATTTTTATATTGAGTTGATGATCCATTGATTTTATAAATGTAACTTGAACATATTAAATACTACAAATTGAGTTTTATAGACGTAAATTGAACTCATTAAAATCTACAAATTGAGTTTTTATAAACGTAACTTGAGCTTATTAACCACTACAACTCGAGCTGTATAAACATAACTTGAACACTTCTTGAAAATATGAGCATGGCGTTATAAATGAATCACGAATTTTAATTAAGCTCCAAAAAGAATCACTCCTTAATGAGTCTCGTTTCTTAAATAAACCTCATTTGCAAACAAAACATTGATTCACAAATGAATCTAACTATCAAATGAATATCGCTCTTAAACGAGCCTTGTTTTAATGAATTACTTTTATAATTGTCCGTGCAATAGCGCTTGTCCATCCTAAAAATTGATTTTAAGAAGGTATCGGATGATTATCGTCGTCATATGAGCTCGGCACTAAACAAACTATCTTTGCAAACTAAGCACGTAGTAACGTGTAACGTTTAAACTAGATTTCGTAAACTCTTGAAAAGGGTCTATCATTACACAAAACCTGTGTACTCACCAACTATGTTTCATAGTTGACCTTTTATTTTACATGCTTTTCAGGAATTAGTCACAATTTGTCTATTGAAGCTAAACCGGCTATTTGATCTATGCTGCGGTAGCGTACGGAATTTATTTCTTTTGGGATGTAATAGCATGTTTAGGATACCTACTTTTGCGCTGTAAACATTTGTAAAACTTATTGTAATGTATTGAATGTAGACCGTTGAACGGTGATCTTTTGTAATTTTCGAATTTGAAATCATTGTACTGTTACATCTCGTGTTTCCGCTTTAGCGGGGTGTGACAATATGGTTCGTTTGACGGTTCAATCCCAACCGTATACGGTTGGTTTTATACGGTTGGTTTGAGCCGTATACGGTTCAAACTGAGTCGTATACGGTTGGTGAAGCCCGTATTCGCGAGGTCATGCTCTTGTGTGCGGGATCGTAATTCGTTCGTGCTTGTTTTCGTCATAACTTCTTCGTTTCTCGTCCGTTTTAGCGATTCTTGAACCCACGCGATCGTAATCTTCTGATCTTCAATTTGATGTTAATCAAAGATCATTTCTATAAATTTATCAAATCGATGATTTGAACGTGAGCGAATCGACTTGTGTTGACTTTGCTCGTTTTTGGTGAAGTTTGCAGCATCGTCTTCGTAATTACCTAATTAACGCAATAAAGCAAATAAATGTAATATTTGATTTAAAATGTTAATTTTTTAATTAATATGGACAAGGAAATGTGCGTAAAAACATGACTTTTTACGCGTTATCACATGTTCTTCCCAATATTTCTCTTCCTTATTTTCCATAACCGCTTTATCATCTTCCTTTTTCTGTGCAATGAGCATCTTGTTCTCATAATACTCTGACGTTATTTGAACACTTTTCGTTGCACTATCTTGCTTTTGCAAAGATGATTTTGATTTAGAATGCATCTTTTTGTAGAGACCTTGTAAACGTTCACACTCTTTGAATAGTACGTTATATTCTTCATCATATTCGCTCTGAATTATGTCTCTCGACATCATAAAAATGTTGCTTAAACGGATCTTTTAAAGATTAAAGATTTGACGTTTTAAAGAATCCTTTTCTGACTTTGTCTGAAAGAATTTTCCCTCCAAAAATTTCAAAAATTTCTCGAGTAAAATGAAAATTTTCTCATACTAAAATTATTTAATGGTATGCTTGAAATAAAAATTTAGTAATTGATCCCTAGTTATTCAAAACCAGTTGATAATCAAAATGATGATGTTCTTGAACAAGTGGTTACAACTAAGATTTATATTTCAAATGTAATTTTGAAAATGAATAAGGATTATTCTAAGAAATCACACTCACCTGGAACATTTACTCAAATGAATTATCAAATCATTGTGGAATTCAATGTCTTTACATCAGATATACACAACTTACAAATGGTTTTCAAAATTCTCAAAAACCGTTGGCACTGTTCTTAAATGGGTTCCCAAAGTTGTTGTCTAGTTTTTGAAATGACTTATGGACACATCGGTTCATAACTTGTTCTTCAAAGATGATGGTTTCCGAACACTTCAGTTCAAACCCGTTATAATTGAAAGAGCTCAAAAGTGACATTATTTCATTTTAGAGCAAATCTCAATGATTTTAGAAAATTTTTCATTGCTTGTGATCGAGCTCCCGTTATACTTCCTTTTGAGAATTGTATGTTATATTTGAGGGGGAGCTCGTACAAAATCAAAACTTCCAAGTGTTAAAACTCCTTGTTTTTATCAAACACTTTGGAAGATTTTCAACGTTTTTCGGTGCTTATCAACTTGAGGAACTTTTCCTAATACATCAAACTGATGAATTTCGCATATCACAACATTGTGATACAATGATCAGTACATGATCAATTGTTGGCAAATGCTGCAATCTACACTGAGTGTTATAGATTTCAAATATCTCTTATGACTCACTAGAACCGGTTGGATCTATCACAGGAGTCACTTCCAAAATTTAGGACGTGAGGGTATATTAGGTCTAAGTGAGAGGGTTAGTGGAGATCAGCATACTTTCAATCATGCCAGATGAAAATGAGGGAGGAGTTGAAAAATGTGAGAGGTTGAGTGAGGAGTATGTGACAGGGTTAAAAGAAAAGGAAAACCCTTACCAAACTAACTCAATCATCGGGTTACCACATATGCTATCGGATTTCATTCGTTGATTTCTGATATTGAAGAAGACATCATGGACCCAGTGATGCATTGCACATTACCCTCCTAGTCACTCAAGTAATTCTTACAAAGTTCTTGTTTCAATTTCTCACGGAGATTTAGCACATAGTCTATTGACATCTCGTTTGGAGATTGTTAATATTGAAACACGAGGACAGTCTGCTCTAGTCCCTAATTAAACACTTTTACGACACAAGTGTACGTTTACACTACATGTCTATGTGACATTATGCATGTCTAAGTGACATTTTCGGAACATTCATAGTGATACCTAAATAATGGTATTCCACAATGATTGAATGGAAATCCTACCAATGCTAACATCAACGCCAACATTGAAAGTATGTCACTCAATTGATTCATTTAATGTTTTCAATTGATGTGTAAACTGGTAATCTATGTGATCCAGGAGTTATAATATTTTCATAAATGTGTTTTCTGAAAATACAAACAACTTTTTCTTGATTTACTCAAGTAAATAGTTGTCTTACCCTACAGTTACAAAATTAGGTGCTTATTGACAATTCAACATTCAACGGAATGTTCTTGAAAGTTGGTTGCATAGATGAATTGGTGGATACTACTATTCTTCAAACCCTTTGTGCTACACCGTATTCATGATGCTCACGATGTATCATAATCATCATGAAGAAGGAGAAACGAATTAGTGTTTGAAGATAGTGAAGAAAAGCATTAGGTTTTGAAAAGGGGAGAAAAGAATATTATGTTTGGATGGAGGAAGAAAATATTGTGTTTAAATGAAATAGGAGAATTGCATATTGTGTTTGAAGAAAATGAAAACAGTTGTGATTAAAGAATAGGAAGAGACTATTGATTTGAGGGGGAGCAAGTGAGGATTCGAAAATGTGTCAATTAGAAGTTGACAACTCCAGAAGATTAATATTCAATTGAGGGAGAGCAAAGTATTAACGAAATATCAAAATTGAAAAGATAAAATTATTAATCTTTCATACATCAAAATCAAATTGACAAAAGAAGATTCATCGGCAACAACCATTTGGAATATACTTTCAGGATGAAGATAAGTAAATGATGCTTTCAAAGAGTGAGCTTTAAAGAGAAATATTCCAACAATACGTACAAGATTAGAAGTTGCCGTTGAAGATCAAGAAAAAGATTTGTCTTCAATTTATCTTCGAGAATTAACTTCAAAGATAAAAGCTGAGACAAGATTATCAAAAAGTGCGCTTCAACGTGGTTTCAGCTTACAAAAGATTCTCGAAGTTCAAGCTTAAAAGATGCATATTCGAATTGAAGACTATCCACGCAAAGTTTACAATCAGGGGGAGATTGTTGAGATATAAAAAATAGAGATTGTAAACATGGGTTAGAGCTTAATCATGTGTTTAGCACTTATAGTATAAATAGGTAGCTAAGCTTAATCATTTGTAACACTTGACCTTGTAATATTCATTGGAGCACTTAATAGAAAAATCATTCTAGCAAAAGTCTCAACAATCATCATAAGATTGCTTGAATATATTTAACAAGTTCTTATTTAGAAAGACCCTTTGATTCAAAAGTCAAAAGGTTTTTAAAAGAACCCTTCGATTTAAGAAGTTTTTTTTTTTTTTTTTTTTTCATTAGAACAATGAGTTATCTTTAAATTCTTTTTGGTTTTATAAAAATTTCTATAGAAAACGTTGAAAATAGTCTCTAGGTAGATGCCCTTACCCTAATTATTATGGTATATTATTTTATCTTTAAGGAGGTTATCTTATCTTAAACTCTTATAAAGAGTTTACCTCTTTTGGTTTAAAACTTATATATAGAAGATGCGAAGTTACTATAATACCCTTCATTTGACTTCATATATATAGAAACTCTTCAATTTACTTAAATATTATGTAAATCATTTAATTGATTTAGCTAATTTGAAAATATATAATATATTACTCGATTATTAACCGATACACATATAATGTTAAACTTTTAACTGATCACCTAATTAAATAAAAGTATGTCAATAAAATAACTATTAAATTTTTCGACTACATATGTGATATTCTCTTTGAAGTTTCCTCTTTATCTCTTTCTTTAGTCGCTTCACAGACAACTGAACTTCTTAATTTCTGGCGAAAAAATGTACGGTTAATCAGTAAAAAAATGAGAAATTAAACCAGAAATGGGGTACATTTATTGATGCATCCGGGACAACTAGTATTATATTCGCGCACCAGAACCCCCGTTAAACCCTAAACAGTCGCTGATACAAAAAGAAAACAGAAGCTTCAATCAAAACAAAAATGGCGAATCGACGATGTTTACAAACCCTAACTCACCAACTTCACAAATCAACATATTATACTCATCCAAATCCACACTCATTTCTTCACCAACTCAGAACCCTAACTCACATCCCCAATTGGCCCCAAACTTCATCAAACCCTAATTCACCCTACATTTTTTCAAACCCTAATTTCAATTCCTCATCGATTCAATTCACAAGACACCGTCATTTCTCATCCGATCGACGCGATAACAGCTATGATAACAACAGTGAAAGTGACGAAGAAGAAGACGATGATGATGATAGTGATTATGATGATAATGATAATGATGATGATGGAATTGGGGAAAGTGTGATAAATTCAGGTGTCAAAAGAGAGTATACACCTGAAGAGAAAGAAATTGAAGCTGCTGCTATTGGTTATAAAGTGATTGGGCAGCTTCAGCGGTCTGACCGGGTTTTTAAATCTTATGAACCAGTTTTTGCTGTTGTTCAGGTTTATATTTAGTTCATATTCGTGTTGAATATTTGATTATATAATGATGATAAAGTAGTGTGTTTGTTTGTGAAGTTTTGTACCTGTGACAATAAGAGTTTTTTGCTTAGAAAAGAAACCTAGTGTTATTTTCTGCTACTTGTTTAATCCGTAGGGCTGATTGAATGATATAAATAATATTATTGACCATATGGTTATTACTTATTAGATCGACCTTATAAGCTTATTACGGAGTAGTATCTATCCATAAACCAAATAATGTATGCTTTGCTATTTGTTGAATTCAGAACATCTTTCCCTTTTTGTTTTGCAATTTATAGCTTTCTACTTCCGTTCTTGCCTTCATTTTTTTAAATGTGATATAGATTACATTTGTGAATCATACATCAAGATGGTTTTACTAACCAACCATATTAGGTGAGTATTTTCCGGCATCTAAAGTTATGCTAGTGATTAGGAGAGATAGGAAATGAAAAGAAAATGAAACAGCTTCACTCTTTACTTGCAATTTTCCACAGCAGTGTGGAGTTTGACGTGTAGGTCTAATTGTTGATGCTAATATCCTACACCTAGAAGAGAATACTCCTCAAGACCTTAGCGTAATTATTCCCGTGAACATTGCCATTAGCAGGAGTAGTGTCGTTAGCTTCCTTTGAAGATAGGTGGACTAGTTCTTCATCATCATTGTTCAACTTGGTATCAAAGCTGTTTTTTCCAAATTTAATTCCAAAGAACATTTTCTTTGGTTAAGTGGAGTCAAGATTAGATACTCAAAAAACATAATCAGTTCAGTATCATTATTGTGTGCTAAGAGACTGATAGATTCGGTCTAAATTAAAGCCGAACTGATTGATATGAATCTTATTTAGTTCAGTTATACTTTCAGTCGGTTCACTTTCGGGTGGTTTGGATGAAGTTAAAAACCCAATGACCTAAAAACCGTTTTACCCGATCAATTAACAACTCAAGTTAGCATCATTAGTATTGTCGATCCCATTAATCAACGGCTTTTGTTTAACTAGTAAGAAGTAGAATGAGCTTTTCTACTCCTTTAATGTGACTTAATAAGTCGTGATAATTATGTTCACACTCTTGCACACAGAGGCAAGGGAGCTGTGTACATTATTGATGAATGCATCTGTTTCAAATGAAGATATGTGTACATCTAATATCTAATATCTAATACTATTTATATAGTATATTGACATGTTGAATTTTAACAAAAAATAAAATTACTCTTTTATCCCTGCTACCTAAAAGAAAATAAAATTTATGCATTAACTAGGTCATTATTTAAATGATACTTTCCAAATGATTGATATCTGATCATCGACATAAGCTAGCATAATCTTATGTAGTATATCTATACTTTTTTATAAACTTTTGTCATGTTATTTTAACATAGTGAAATATGATTTATGAAAAAATGAAAGAAAATGTTGTATTACTATTCAACGATGACATGCTACTAACAAACTTACTATTACATGTAGCAAGTATAGATAAGTTAGTTGTCACCGTCGCGTTGCGCGGGCAATATGCTATATGTATATGTGTCTAGGTTTTATATGCTATATGTATATGTGTCTAGGTTTGAAAAAGCGTGCCTAGGTGGTGCCCAGGCGCTAGGCTAGCGCCTTAAGACATTAGGAATGGCGCCTCAAGTTGACTCTAGGCAATAGTACGATAGCAGGAGCCCTCAAGGAGATGCCTAGGCTCCAGGCAAGGTGAAGCACCGCCTTTAGCGCCTTTGGTTGTTGGTGGGTTTAAAAAAAGATGGTCCGTCCTTTTTACTAAATTTTGGTGGGCTATTCTAATTAGGCCCAATATTTACCATGAATGTTAAGTTAACCCTATCTAACTTTTTAACACAACAAAAATTCAATAACGGCTCTAAAACCTGAAACGCCCATAAGAGGATTTGGTCTCCAAAAGGAAAAACTCCAAATTAAAGCAAGAAACAACCAAGTGCAGCCAAATTGAAGTCGGATTATGAGTTAATAGAACTTCTAGTCAACAATTTCTTCAGTTTGAATCTTTTTGTCGACTTTTGGACCTGCACTTGACTTTTGTTGACTTTGGGAACTTATTTGCTTAGTTGCTTGATTGCTTTTGACAATGTGGCTAACTATGATACGTCATCTTTTTGACTACTTTTAGTATGTAATTGAAGTATTTGAGATGTGTAAACATTTATCAGGTAGATAATGTTAGGTAGATAATGTTACGAAGAAGTAACTTAAAAGTATCTTTTATTAATGTTAGGCTCTTGCCTTAGCGTCTTGGTCTTCAGGCCCTTAGCGCCTCGGGTTGCCTATCACCTTTTTAAACCAAGATGTGTGTAAAGATTTGCTTATGTTTGTAGATTGGAGCACATCAGTTCAAGGTCAGCAATGGAGATTGCATATACACAGAGAAATTGAAGTTTTGTGAAGTGCACGACAAGGTTAGTTAAGCTTATATTCATTACATAGGTCTGTTTTTATGTGATACATGATAATTACTGTTCATCTGTCGTAGTAGATGGCAAATTATTGATAGATGTTTACCTCACATATTAGATGAATTAATTACTGTTTATTGATATGGTTCTCAATAATACAAGTGCTTTTTTGAAAGATTGCTCCCTGTGTTGTTACTCTTGGATGATTAGCTTTTATAATGTCCTTCAGTAGGTGGTCGAGTGCTTCTCTTGTTTAGAATATTTCTGCCTTTATAGATTCCATGATCATCTTAATACTTAAATTTAGAGGACCATGGTAGGTTATGCAACTCTTGACTTCTCCGAGGTGATTTCGTAAACCCTTGAACCCTCAAGAAAACTAGCATGAAAAATTGAAATTTATAATTGTTTGTTTAGGCAAAGTTCTCATCTCATGATCGTAATTATTCTTTCATAAGCAGCTGTATGCACATGTGTCTTGTTCTGAGCACATGTAGTCGACCTCACATGTAGTCGACCTCTTAAGAATATGAGTAAGTAGGATTTTTTTAGTAGTAATCGTACACATTGAAAGTAGAAAAGTAGAACTCAAATTTGGCGTCACTGAAGGTGTGCAATGTTACACTAAGCGTTCTTTTTTTCTTTCTTTTTTAACATAAATTAGTTTACAATGTAGATAATAACCAAACAAAATGTTTTAAGTTTTACATATAAAAGTGACATAATTTAAAATAAATAGTTACTCAAAATCCGGTGTAACCAACACTTATTACTATAATAGGGAGTCTATACTAACTACGACTAGTTACAAGTATAAAAGCTATCTTCCAATTCGTCAATCTCGTACTCTAAGCAACTTCCTTTCCTTTGCCACTTGGTCCAGCTACATCCTTCCAAAAGGACACATATCACACACACAAGGTTAACTAATTAGCCTTGTGAGTATACGGGTTTGTCACTAAAATGGGTTTGTCACTAAAATCTCAACATTAGTACTATAATAATGATCAATTAAAACTTCAAATAACATTTTTATTACTAATCATTTGTCAAGTGAGCGGGGAGGCTCACATCCACATTCTAGTCTGGTGGGTGAAAACCCACATATGCAATAAACATGGTAACACTTATGCAATGGATCCATGCAACTAAATAACATAGTTGAGTCATACTAAGCACTAGAAATACGACAAGTTCACAACAACAAATAACTAGACGAGATCGTCAACTTGTCATGTTTGAAAGTACTTACTAGACTAATATGGGATCACACCAAATGCAATCAAATGCCAAAAAGTTCACAACTATATTAACTAGAGTAGTTGTAAACTTTATATACTTAATTGTGCTTAGTGCTACCAAAGCAATATCTATTTAATGAACTTATAAAAATAGTTATATAAAACACATTTTGATATGTCCTCTCGTTTTGGGAAAATCCCGTGACACTCACCTTGAAGCTCCTTGCTATTTGTCGAGTCTTACCAAGTGCTAAACTCGCTCTATCCCTATAATCAATTTAGAAGGAACTAAAAATGAATAGACTACCCTTTCTTATACTATTAAGCATTTTCTAATACTCTAGTATTTTGCTAACAAAACATATTAACTATCAACTACCGTTTTAACTCATCCACTAATTATTTAATTAACTACAAGAATCCGTACATTAAATAATTAATATAGTTCATTTAAACAAACTATAGGCCTTTTCCTTGACTTAGTACCTTCTGTTCCAAATATAAATGTCCGTGGACGTCATTAGAAGACTCCATCAATTTAATTAAATTTTATTTGACTTCAAGGGGTTAGTCATGCCATTATGTCACACATTTGAGACTACCACTAAAAATGTGAAATTGGCATCACGTGAGCTGTAGATGTACAAGAATCCGTACATCAAATTCTTCCCATATATTTCATTATTTCATTCTATTAGCTACTGCTTGCTACTTCCACGGTAATGTCTATCCAACTAACTATGATTCTAGAGTTTCTAGAATATACCTGGGTACTTTAGTTGATAACCTTACCCTCTAGTCAGTGGTGTTATAACGATGGGTACCTTTCCATTTAAATTAAATTTGTACTCTTTAACTTAATTATGCCCAACAAACATATAAATTTAAATAAATCTATTTAACAAGTTTTCGAAATATCAAATTAGTCTACTTTAATAACTCTTCATAAATTTATAAAATTGGGGGTTACACGTAATGACACACATGTTTCAAAAAAGTTTGATCTCAAACGTCGTTATTTAAGAATTGAACCTTTCTGTAATTACTAGACACCACATGACTTTCTGGCAATAAACAAAGATAGCATATGAATCTATAAACATATTACATATCTATTCAGAAAGTTGCAAAGAGCAACAACAGGTTCAACAATAAATACCCAATCCTACCATTGGCGGGGTATGAGGGAGGTAAGATGTAGACCGTCAAACCTTTACCCAAGGGTAGAAAGACTGCATTCGGGAAGACCTCCGACAATCATGAACGAATATGTAGGTAGGCGAAAAGGAGTATAAGTTGGACAAAAATAATTACATGTTATTAAGAGCATTCGGAAACTAGAGTAGAACTATAAAATATAAAACATGTATATTATAAGTTATACATATAATATAAGATATATGAGTAAAAATCTATCATAATATAGTTCAAGTGCAACTATATGGTATAGATGTATGGATATTATAGGATATAAGTTTAAAATATTAATATAGTGTATGTATCAATATATATAGGTATAATGTATTCTATATAGATATAAAAGTAGAGAGTAAATAGCTTTAATTAGGTTTATGAAATCGATATAAGAAAATATATATGGGTACGAAAATATATAGTATACATGTATTTTGTAGTAAATGTAAAAGTAATATATATATATATATATTATATAGCGTAAATATTAGAGAGTATATACGTCTAACTACATATATATTATACCAAAACAATAGGTATACATATAGTGTTTTCAATACGTATGGATATAATATAGGTCACTATGGATAAGTAAATAAATATATAGTAAATACCATTATGCCGATATCCTTAGATACTCCCGAATATCCTAAAACCGCTTACTCACCATACCCTTCTATTATAATCCTAAGCCTCTGCTCGTTCCTATCAGAGGCCATGTCCTCAGACAACTGCAGCTTCTTCGAGTCAAGTTCGTCTATCCTTCAACGTATGTTTTGGTCTACCCCTCCTTTTCTGACCATCCACAGTGATGGCTTCAATTCTCCTAACTAATGTTGTCTGTGGTCTCTTCTTAACATGTCCAAACCATCTCAATCGTCCTTCTCTCAGTTTGTTGGAAATAGTCGCCACTTCCACCTGCTCCCTATAAATTCCATTTGGTATCATGTCAAACATGGTCCTACCACATGTCCACCTTACCATCGTCATTTCTGCTACTTCCATCCTAGCCGCCTGGGCCTTCTTCATTGGCCAACATTCTGACCCGTATAACGTAGTGGGTTTAATATGCACCCTATAAAATCTTCCCTTCTGATTAGGTGTATTGCCTCTGTCGAGGACCGACCTATCATTAAACCGAATTGGTCATCTGACACCTTAGTCTCACTTCGAAGTCTTGTCTTGATAACTCTCTCCCATAACTTCATCTTATGGCTAAGGAGTTTTATTCCTTGGTAGTTGCAACAACTTTGCGCATGCGTTTGTTCTTGTAGATGGGGATCACCTTATGAGTCACCATTCTTCTGGCATGTTAGCGCTAATAAAAATCTTGTTAAAGAGAATAGTCAACCATCTCACTCCCTCGTCTCCTAAGCACCGCCACAGGTCTATAGGGATTTGGTCCGGCCCTACGACTTTATTTCTCCCCATCCTCCTTATGGCGGATCTAACTCTGTCCTGGCCGATCCGCCTGCTGAAACAATTGTTTTGAAAGTGTCTGACACTCGTGTTCGCCACTTCCTCCACTGTCTCGCTTCGCCCATGCTCTATGCTCTCATTAAAAAGAGAGGTGAAATATTTTGTCCATCTATTCCTAATTTCACCCTCGTTGGTTAAGCATCTTCCGTCCTCATTTTTGATAAATTTAATGTTTCTTATCTCTACTTCTTCTCTTGCTGGCTTTAGCTATCTTATAGATATCATTTTCATCTTGGAGTTCAATTTTCTAAACAACTCTTCATACGCATTCTCTTTGCAATCTTTACAAGCTCTCCGGTCGCATTTACGCATCTGGAAAAAGTCAATCTGTGTCATGAACTGTGTCATGAACTCTGCTCTGGAAGGTAATTAGATGAGCTTCTCTTTTCTTGAACATCGAATTTGTCACCACCAAGTCGTGTGTTGTAGCGAACAGCAGTAGTGTGTGTCCTTCATTCTAACTCCATAACCGAAACCGCCATAGACCCCTTGAAGCGGTATATGGCTGCTGTTGACCTTCAAGCGGTAGCGGATTCAAATTGACGACCGCGGACTCAAATTGACGATTTCTGCACCTCTGGCGAGTGTCCCTTGGCGTCCGGCGAGTGTCACCTTTGGATTTAAGGTTTATTTTTTACAAGCATTCTACTTTTTAAACACATGACCTTACTTTATTTTTGACTTAATCATTTAAGACATATATTTCTTTTTTTAAAAGTGTACCGCTAAATATGAAATAGCGGTCCGCTATTATGCCGCTATCGCTACATAGCATATAGGTAGGTCATCGCTATTGGTCACTATTCGCTACTAACAACTATGGTTATCGGAAGGGAGGTGAGGAAATTCGTAGAAGTTTAGCTCGGCTACTTTTTAATGTTAATATTGGAGAACAATGTGTATGAGGTCGCGGACCCGTGGTATCATAAAAAAGAACAATACTCTTTTATGCCTCTGGCTTATGCGAGCTTTGATAATATTTCCTAGTTCTTCATGTCCCTTACACAGATGCTGAGGCATTTGTTGATGTGTTAATTGATATTGGGATCCTACATTTTCTAGTTGATTCTTTTTCTACCATTTATCAATAAACATTTTTTTATCTTAATGGATATCAGTTGATTCAAGACATTTTTTGTTGCAGTTGATTTTAAATAAGGTTCTCATGCTTGGTTCCAAGACTCTAACTATGATTGGACGACCTGTCTTGCCTGAGGCAGCTGTTCATGCAGTTGTGGAAGAGCATGTAAGAATGATTCTCAAATACATTTTGTTCCCTGATGTTACTGTGCTTCCCAATCCATTTCTTGTGGCAAATTTTGTTTCTTAGTATTTTTCTATGCATGCTATCATCTACACTGTTAGTCATATAAATTGCTTTTTATGCTAAAAAGAGTTACGTTTAGCTCTTACGTACACTTTTTATGGATGGTAAAATCTGTATTCTTTCAGATTCACAGAGTTTATTAAAAGCTGTATTCATTTCAGTTCTCACATGAACACCTTGTACTTCTAATTTGGTAAAGTCGAGTCTCATTTTCTTTAACCATTCTTTGCAGGCCTTGGATGCAAAAGTAATCATATTCAAGAAAAAGAGAAGAAAGAATTATCGCCGAACAAAAGGTCATAGACAGGTAAAGTCAGATCAATTTGCAAGTTTATCTTGGTAAATACTAAAAATAGTGGTGGCAATATCAATCTTGTTAGTTATAAATGGGAGGGTACAAGTTTTTCTTTCTCTAGTGGGTCAAATGAAATAAAGCTAAAAAGGAATTGGGTTGAATGTGCTGAATACTTCCCCAAGTTTATTTTTTATGCATACTACCTTTAAAGTTGCTTTATTCAAAAAAATCAAAATTGCAATCATATTTATCACATTAACTAGTATATTGATCAAAAAGTGGTTAGGTCAACAGTAAACCCAACCTGGCCTACCTTTTTCAACCCTACTAAATGTTTGCCTTTCAATCTGTTCCCCAACCGGCCCATTTTTCTGCATCTAGTAAATATGGTGATGCTAGAGTCTCACTATTGATATATTGCTATGCATCATGTTCTTAGGAATTGACAAAACTGAGAATAACTGATATACAAGGAATTGAAAAGCAAGAAATGCCTGAACCCATAAGGACTGAAAAAGCTGCTGCAAAGAAGGTAAAAAAGGCAGCAGTTGCTGCATAAGATGGGCTTTACTCTAGGTGATAGTGTCTCATTATACTTGCTGTGTTCTTTCTTCTCTTTTCCTAATTCTCATTGATGTCTTTTGTCATTGTCATTAGATAATTTCGGTACAAACTTTTTTGTTGACTTGTTCGCCTATTTTGTATTAAATAAGTTTTCATTCCATGAGGTTTTAGAGATAGAATGTCAAATTTTTTTGGTTATATTACATCCTTTATAAGTAACTAGTGTCTGGTGATTGTCTAATGATGCTAGAATATATTTTATTGACTGATTATACATCATCTGTTGCAATACATCATTTGGTCTTTATCTGTTGACTGCGATGAATAAGTATTTTTTTTCATCATATATAACAATTGTCACATAGATACTGAACTTTTATGAGGAGAACAGAGAGTAGGGCATTGACATTAATAAAGTGAATAGTTTGAAAGCAAAACGTAGGTCATCAGAAGGGAAAGAGGATTGAGAATTAGCCTCGTTAAAACTCAAACTGTTAAGCAGGTGGCTGAAACACAAACACGTGATGTCATACTAGTTAGTTCATTCACTAATTTTGTTCACATAATTACAAGCATACTATTTTAATAATGACAAGAACTTAGATTATAATGTAGTTCTTAAAGTTGTCTCCTTTTGTCAATCTAGTTTGACATTTCAATATCATGTCATGGCTTTGTATTTTGCGTCTCGATCTTAGAACCCGCAGCAATGTGATTTGTTTCTTCACCCTTATTTTTAGTAGTTTGCAGAATATATAGTATTGTTCTTGTGTTCTTTCTGGATTTGCAAGCAAGTTGTCATTTTCCTTATCATACTTTCCTACTTAGAAGTAGTTTGAAATATGTGCAAGACAAATACGTCGTATCATGCGAATGTACTAAAAGAAATCTAGAACTGGATCTAACAATTTCGCTGAAACTAAAATTTAAGCTATATGTGATACCATGTAGCCACATAATTATATTGTATTGATTCCATAAGCAAGAACAAAAAGACAATCATTTACCGTTGACCGACACATGCACGCAAATGAATCTGAGTCGATCAATAAAACAACATTCAGAGAATTAGTACAGTATCTTATAATTCTAGTTCACTGTTAGAACAAAACAAAGAGGCATTTCAAACTCGATCTTTCTTGGGTAAAAAGTAAAAACTGATCTTATGAGAAATATTGAATGATCAGTAACGGAAATTTCTTGAAAAGAGATGGCTAGGGGGTTTAAATAACAGAAAGATGTTATATTATGTGATCAGGTTCTCTTCTTTATATTACTTGTCTTGTAATTGTACTATCATGTTGAGAGCTTATATTTTAAAAACAAAATGTACAAGCTCCTGAGAACTTCCAAAAACGTCTGTTAGGGGATTTCGCCCGTTTTCTTTTTCTTTTGGGTTTCATGATCTTATAACCTCTTCTGAGTTTCGTTTGTAACCAATCTCAACTGAATTGAGATAAATTGTTGTCGGTGTCGGTGCTTGCCACTATTCTTCATATTCATGCTATTTCCGAGCCATCAAATTCCGTACGCCCAGGATTTATTGGTAATATGTTAATCGCTCTATAGACGGTGATCCTAATCTTACAGTGTTCTCTCATCGACACAGTTGCTAAAAAAGTGGAGTGAAAGAAACTGTTTTTAAAGTGTTATGTATTTTTTCAAATCATCACCTAATGTTCATTTGATCAAAATCATATTCTTATTACAAAAGTCATACATCTAGGTACTCATTTAAATGTTTATTTTCAATTGAACAGATTCTGCCAATTTTTAACCCTTCTTGTGGTATTATTTTGACTAGTCAAACGGACTTATTTTGTTATGAAATTTTTATCATACATTCTTATATGTGTTAGGTTTAAATAAAAGTAAGATTTATAATTTTTGGATATGTATAAGGGGTTCAAAATTATTTATTAGTACACAAAGGTACAACAGCTATTTTTCTGGATATTTATTGAGAAAATCATTTTTTTACTGAGTTAGACTCATCTTCACAAGACGTGCCCATACTACTTTTAAATCTTAGACAAAATTTGACCTTTAGGAAAAATATTCATGTCTTTTGGATATGTGGATAAAAAGTTATGGCCTCTCAAAGTAGGGTCAAATTATGTCTCCTGAAGACAGATTAGACACATGTTCTTATAAAATCGATTTGGGGTATCAAAACTTGTCCATATTACATGAGACCACTTGAGTTGGAAACCTAACTTCTTAAACTTATTTTAGGCTCAATAATCACTCCATTTGATTATGTTATGTCCGAGTTATGATGTTCTAAATTCGTCCAAAGTGTCTATCAACAAGTTATCTTTGATTTTTGGCTTGTTTAGTTCTTTTTATCGAGTTTTCGCCATCAACAACACATATTAATCTTCACCTTTCAGAAGTTTCAGTGGTGACGTGGACTTACCCACCTCATGATCCATTTCGATCATTTTACTAAGATTAGACATTATCTCATAAAGTCAACAAAAGTCAAACTTGACAAGTTCGTACGAACTTAGGTTAGTTCGAATAGAATGTAAGTTCGAAGAACCTCCTAAGTTCGAAGAGGTCAAACGAACTTGGTGAAACGAACTTGACTGCCAAAATTGACTGTTTGAACTTAGACTAAGTTCGAAGGCTTCAAGTTCGTACGAACTTACAACTGTAAGTTCGAATGATATTCTAGGTAAGTTCGTACGACAAGCTGTTGAAAAACTTAGATTTGAAATTTTCAAATCTGGGTTTCTTTCAACCTGCTACTTCGAATCCCCTTTGCAATAAGTGATCTCAAACACCTTTGGAAGCTAAAAACAACAATTCTAACGTCCAAATCTTTTGTAATCACTTGTTTCCTTAACGTTTCTTTACCTCGAACCAAATCAAACGAATGATACGGATCTGATACCAATTGTAAGTCCTTGATGAACGAATCCACGAAGTAAACATGTTTATTAGAGTGCGGAATCCTCTAATAAACAATACGTTAATTAAACAAGTAACACAAATACGTTTAGAACACTAAATAGGCTTTATTGAATATAAACTTGTATTATATTCAAACTAAGACAATATTACAATGTATTCGAACTTGGCTTCCTGGAAACTCAGTTCTTAAAAGCTTACAAACACTAAAATCGGACTTTGTATTTATAAGCAGCTAAGTTTGTACAAACTTAGCAGCTTCTAAGTTCGTACGAACTTACCTAAGTTCAAAAGTAAAACAAGTTAATAATTACAATGATTAACTACTAAGACTAATTTACAAACTAGACACTGTTGCCACACAAGATGCACCAACAATATACATACAGCGTTAGGTTCAAATGAGAACCAAATAAAAGTTGAGAACCGCGAGAGCTAATAAATTACACATTTTTTCACATGTGATTGACTTCATTCATATGTGAACATTCACGTACATTTGATTTATAAATAAAAAAAGCTAAAAAACTCTAAAATTATATGTCAAAACCCAAAATAAGAAATACATGTTCACAGGTGCAACATAATGTGAACAAATCGGTAAAATGTGTTTTAAAACTTAATTTTTGGGTTTTTAGCTTTTTTTTTTTTATTTATCAATCAAATGTACATGATTGTTCACATATGAATGAAGTCAATCACATGTGAAAAAATGTGTAATTTAGTAGTTCTCGCGGTTCTCACATTTTATTTGGTTCTCATTTGAACCTGAACCTATACATACATATATATATATATATATTAACGATTCCATCTTTAATACATTCAAAAACGTATCATACACATTCATCTCCATAATCATATGTTTAAACATTCATTTTAAAGCTAATCTCGTTCTTGATCATTTCAAACACGTTTTAACTCGTTTTAACCGTTTAGTATAATAAATCAACGTTTTAGCATAAATTTTTGTTGAGTTTAATGAAAGAGTGAACATCTAGCATGTAGGTATTCAAAATGTAAGAAATGAAGAGATCAAGAAATAGTTTCCTTACAAAGTTCTTGGATGGAAAAATAAGAAAAGCAGAGAAAAGAACTTGAACTTGAAAGCTTCCACCCAAACTCTTTAAAATCGATTTTTCCAAGCCTTTCATTTAAATGTTGTGATCTCAAGATTACGAGATCACATGAAAACCCAATTGATGTTTAAGAGTTCAATAAATGGTGAAAAACGATGTTTAAACATGGTGGTTTATGGTGGTAGTTTGTGGTGGTTCAAGATGAACAAGATGAAGATGATATAATGACGATGAAAACGATTTTGGCAGTGAGTGAGTAGAGAGAGTTGTGCAGAATTTTTGAGGGTGTGTGTGTGTTTTCTTCTAGTTAGTAACTAGCTAAAGCTTGTGTTCAATGAGAGGGGATGGGAAGGAGTAAGGTAATTGGTATGGTGGTGGTGCAAGAAGTTAAGGGAAGGGGAGGGAGTATGGCCTCCCTTTGACTTTGTCTAATCTTGTCTAGGTAGTTAAGTTGCTAAATATTTAGGTAGTTAGTGTTTAATTGGGTGTTAACATCTCAATTAGTGTTAATTATAGTAATTAGAGGTAATCAAAAGTAATTCAAAGTGACTTAAATAATTATAAGTCCTTTCGATGTCATACGTACATTTTTGATAATTCGTTATATATAATTCACGAAATCTTTACGTTTTTGCGTTGTAATTGAATTCGTATATGCGTTGATTCAATTATTTGAAACGTTATGTCATAACCTAGCATAATAATAGTAAATAACTACTATTTAATTATTAAATAGTTTTACGTTATTTATGATAGTTTATTGATTGTCAGAATCTCCCGACTGTTTGTGTAATTCTCAATAATTACGAATGCATCATGCATTAAAATAATGTGCATAAAAATATGAATTGTGGGCTTTGTGCTAGACTTATTTTGGATGAAAACGAATTTACATTAAGTAGTAGGGAATTAACCTAATAATGCACGTAAGATGATGTACGGAATTCGACCAAATTTTGAGGGTTGTCACACCTTTGGTCTAGACCCTTTACAACATGACTCCTATGAAACCATAACACTATGTATGCATGAGTATTACTTTTCTTTATTTTTCTTCATTATGCATAAGTGTCATGAAATGCATATGTAATACCCATAACCTTTGGCAACTAAAAGAACATTCAACATACCTTTCTGATCATATGGTACATGGATGATTAACATACTCTTAAAACACTTTACCATCATGATCCTTCAACATACTAAAATTAACAACTCAGTTGACACGTAAAGTTATCTAGACTAAGCCATGAACCCCAAAGTGGAAAAGTTCTCATGTACTCACCTCGAGAATAGATTAGCAATTTTGCCTTTGACCTCCTACCCTTCTAGCCTCCAAGTCTGTCCAAAATATCCCAATGATGGGTTAAGAATCCAATGTTATTTCAATCCTTAAGTATGTTACGGGAGAGGTCCACAAGTTCACGTAGAGGTATGAAAATCATTGTATACTAATTTAGAGAGATGAACCCTCTCATTGGGCCGACATAAATCTTAGATTACTATCTCTTAGTCATTTTTAATACATGTAGGGAGGATCGCACGTATTGACTGTAAGTAGACAAATTGGCAGAAAAACACGCCTCACCCATCCGGGTGAGGCCTCACCCATCTCTCACCCGTCCTGGTGGCCAACAGTTTGGCCGGGTGAAGTTGATCCAACAGGATGAATAAGCAACAAAAACTTCCCAGCTTAAATCACCCGTCCGGGTGATGGCTTACCCGTCCGGGTGAGCTGCAATTTCTAGCGATTTTTCACCAGATTTGCAGACATCAGTTATTCTCCATATATTTTAATTTTTACTTGTTCTAACTTCATCATCAACAATTTTAACTACTAAATAACGATATCCACAACTCGGTAAGTGTTGAACAAGCTCAATATACTATTATCACTCTCTAATTCAAACATGCAATCTTCATAGTAAAATTAAGGCTCAAGATTATGTTCAAAATCAGGAAATTTCAACCAAAAGAAAAGAAAGTGTGAGTTAGTACCTTGGATTCTCAAGTTTGATGATAAGAATGTTCAATTCCCTCCTTGGTTCACCCTTGTTGTTGCTTACACACATTAATCTCACTATATCTCCACACACTTGCTCTCCAGGGATTCTTATTGTGAAAAATGGCAAGGAAAAGGGTTTGACCAATTAAATTCGTGTCAACTCATAGTCAAAGTGGGTCAATATTTGACTGCACTAAAAGTGAGCCTGCAACCCATTTCAAAACACCATAACTTCTTCATACGACTTCCGTTTTGGACGAATCTTATATCCCTGAAAAGCTTGAAATATGCACTACAACTCTCATGTTCAACGGTTGGTCTAAATCCCTATGGAATTCCCGTCATAGAGCTGCGAACAAAGGGGCTGCACACCATTTAACATTTCTCAAATACACTTATCATTCACTTACATATTTAAACACTATCCATTTCAAGAATATTATATACTACATTAAAATGAAATTTTTAAATGTTACACTCAGCTCAAGTTCAAGCTCGGCTTATTTCAAGCGTAGTATATAAAGTTTGAGTTCGACTCGTTTGGTATTATACGAACTCGAGCTCGACTCATAATTAACTTATTATTTCCAAAATAATATTTATTTTTATTATTATTTTATTAATCTGTAATATATATTTATTTTTTTTAATCTAATTTTTAGCTTTATATAATTATATTTACCATTATTGTATTAAGTATTATGTATATAATAGTTATTGTTATTTAATTATATTATATATTACATATTATTATATAAAAAGTAATCAATATATGTATATATATACATGAAAAGCTCGTTTAGTCTCGCCAGCTTGTTCGAGCTCGATATAAGAAGTTCGAGCCCATTTATTAACGAGCCCCAAACAATATTTAAGTTTGGATTCGAGCTCGTTTAAGTTCGACTTGGATCGAGCTCTTAAGTTAGTCGAACTTAAGTAGTTCCCAAGTAACTCGGCTCATTTACACCCCTATTTATAATAAAATGCCTTTTAACAATATTATTTATAAGGAGACACGTTCTCTAGTTGTTGATCGGCTACATGATGCATTAAAATGTTTATGGATTTTTATCCCATATAATCTTATGATTTCCTCCAATAAGAGATACAATGAGCACTATCATATATATTGAATTGAACTTCTATAATGCAATTGGTTATTAGAGAATATACCACCCCTTTTAGTGGAGTTGCTTTATTTCCCAACCATTTGCTTAATCCTCAAACACCTTTCTTGGAAGCTAAGCGCCTTTGAGTGCTTCCACTTCTGTATAAAATCCATTGTTTTATGTTTAAGTGGACGTCCTTTTCATCAATAGTGTTTCCACTTTGCTATGCATATCACTTGCTACTATACATCTTCTTCTATAATTCAACATCAATCAAAGATATGTGTTATGACTTTACCAATAAAGCACCGGCATATTAATTTCATTTCATAATTTTTTTTATTGCCACAATCAATAACCGCCTGCCTACCCCACTTAACAGCACAAATATATTTTATGATCATGAACTGTTTTTTTTTTTTTTTTTTTTTCTTTCTTTAATTTTTTTTTTTTTATTTATCTATTTATTTTTTTATCGTCAGCAGTAGCATGTAGCCGGCCATCTTGTGTGACCTTCATTTTTATTATCTCTTGTTACCTGTTGGTTATTTTAGCTAATTAACTTGCTAATGACGTACACGTTCTTTGGTTAGAGTTAGACATGTATATGTGCTTCACTTATACTTATTCAAAATAAGTGATTTACCTGGCGGGATTTGGGATGTTGCTATTTCATTTCCCTAATTTTTAGGTTAACCGTTTGAAAATGTATCGAGCTGAACTCAAATTTTATTATAATAAAAGCTTTTTGCCAGAAAAAAAAAAAAATTCATCAATAATGTCCATTTTTGCATTTGAATATCATATAATTCCTTTTTTTAAACATATATCACTAATTTTTAATCACAAGTTTAAAGGTGTCATGACCTGATGTAAGATTTTTGAAAAGAGTCAGCAAGCTAAATAATATGTGCCAATTCAGATGGACATCCATGTCATCTTTTTTGAAAATTGCTTGGATGGTCTGTCACATAAATTTACACGTCAATGGTTATCGATCCCTTGGTCAAACATAAGCGGGTCAACGAGAATTCTTCATCCACTTAAAACACGCCACGTAGTACAATTTTTGCGGGTCAACTCACAATTCCCTTTGGCCTCTTCGATTTCTGCAACAAGTCTTTAATACCCACTTTTTTTCGAGAAATATCCGTAGTTCATCTTTAATACCCGCGGTTTACTTTCAAAAATAGTGCCCGCTACATGTTCAAGCTTGACCGCGGGATAACTTGCTCATTTTTCATCGGAAAGAAAACAATCAAAGTCGCCGGAAATTACTAATTAAATTCCGGCCACGGTAAGGTTAAGGTCGATTTTGTAGTGTTTTTGTGTTTGTCGATGGCGGTGGTGTTAAGGGAGGGTTCTTTTGTGTTGTCTTCACCGGTGGTGGTTACTTATTAAATTTGGGCCACGGTTGTCTTTCGAAGATTTGCGAAAGAGCCAAGTTTAGGGTCAGTTTTTTAAGGTTTTTGTGTTTGTCGACGACGCTGGTGGTTAGTGAGGGTTTTATTGTGTTGTCAACGGCGGTGGCAGTTATGTTTTTGCGGTGGTGGTAGAAAGCAAGGAGACAACAATAGGTATAATTTCTTTCGAGTTAAACTCTAGCGATTTGTTAACTATAATTTTAATCATTGAGATAATTTTGATTTTTTCTTTTGTTGTAGTTTAATTGTTAATGATATGTGAACTAATTTATATAATCTACTCTACTACTAGTTGAATAATGATAGATGAAACAAGGCGTAAAATTGTTTCATTTTTTCTCAAGTGAAAGAGGGTTCGGCAAGGGTAAAATTATGAGTTATTGTAGTTTATTCGATCTTCCGATCAAACTCGAGCCACTGGTTTCAACGTTGATTAATCGGAATCATGAATTATGCCTGTTTGTCCTTCTATCTATACTTATATGTATCTCAAATATATACACGCGCACACAAACATACATAGTTTATGAATAATGATATTACTTTATTTATTGTTTTAAAAGCTGGTTTTAAAAGTTGAGGCGTTGATGATTAATGAAAATACTTGATTTAGCATATGACTATTATTGTATTGTTGAATTTTGATTAAAATCTAATGTATTAGTCTTTTTTCTTTGATTAATCTGGTAGTGGTAATCCAACGAAGTTGAATTTCGATCGAATTGTGGTATGTATCCGTTTTATAATCTCTTTTTATTATACATATTCGGTATTGATCTGTATTTATTTGTTATGTTTCCAGTATTATTTCTTTTTTAAGTTGTTATGTCTCCGAGGGAAGCCATATTTAGGTGCACATGTTTCAAGAGTGGTTGGATTATATGGAAAATAACGGAGATGGTCAGGTGGTACATTTGATATTGGAGGCACAGTTGCCTAAATAACAGAGATGAAACCTTGAAGTTGATACTGCAGATCCTTTGTTGGAATGTTAGGATAAAATGTTACTCGTTGTTGACTATCATAAAGTGACTCGTATGTGGGACCCCAAATTTAGGAACCCCATGGAAAATTGTTCCACGAGTCCAAATCTTCAACCAACTGTAGTAACTCGTCATCAACAACATAATACTCTTACGAATAAATAAATCTGAAATGCAAAAGAAGTAACAAACAAAGTCGCACAACATCCAAATCATCATACTCATAAAGTCGGTCAAAAACACAATTGAGATCACACACACATACATAACTTGTTTTTTTTTTTCAACCACTTAGTAAATACTCACTTTCTAAACAACTCTCCACCATGTCCCGGTATTCTCGGTAAAATACCAAACTACATCCCCGAAATCAAACAAAATTGTTTTGGCCCAAAATGTAGTATTTTCCCAGCAACCTCAAAAATCAACTCATCTTTATCCTTATTGACTTTGACAAAGGTTTTTACAACATAAAATGTAACAACCTAGGTTCTTGACTATGATCGACTACCCAAAACTAATGTCCAAAACATGTTTTGAAAAAAAGGCTATGATAAGCTGACCTTTCCTTCAACTACGCATCTATTTTAGAGATAATAGATAAATTGGCCATGAGTTTCACATTAGCATAATAGTACTTAACTTACACAAAATCAACAAATGTACTAGGTTATAAATTGATATTCCATGTTTAGCCATTCGAGTACGAGTTGAGGAAATTTATTTAGAGAACTTACAATATTCATTGCTGATGCCATTGGATTACTCACGTCGAAATGATCTTACGACACTTATTGAAGAGAACTATATGAATAACATTCCAACATATACGTAAGTTACCCCAAAATTAAGTATATTAAACAACGTGGTTCACACCACCAAGGTCAACTATCTACCTATAGCAACACGTATGCAATCCATTGACATTTCATAAATGACATAATCGCAACAAAAACGCTTACAATTCATATCTTAAAGTTATTTCTATAATATAAATAATTCATATAACTTACCAAATCTCCAAAAGACCAAAGTTATATTTTTAAATTACCAAAAGACCAAAGTTATATTTATATAAATAATTTGATGCATCAAATTATTTATATAAATAAACCGCAACAAAAAGAATAAAGTAAATTTAACAAATTAATCGATTAATACTCATTAAAAATTATTTAACCATTTTTACAAGAATATATTGTTTTTAATAAAAAAAATAAAAAGGAAAAAAATATTTGTTTTCAAGAAAGAATACAAAAATATCATTGACCTCGTTGACTTCGTTATACCATAAAGAATCTGAAATAGCCGAACTACATAAACTTTTTGGTTGAAAATATTTTAGAAAGTGATAAACTGATCTCTAAAATATAAAATGACAAAGACAACATTAAAAAAATATATGTTTTCAAGAAAGAATACATAAATATTATTGACCTCGTTGACTTTGTTACAACATAAAGAATCTGAAATAGCCGAACCGCATAAAATTTCTGGTTCAAAATATTTTAGAAAATGATAAACTGATCTCTAAAATATAAAATGACAAAGACAACATTAAAAAAATATATGTTTTCAAGAAAGAATACATAAATATTATTGACCTCGTTGACTTTGTTACAACATAAAGAATCTGAAATAGCCGAACCGTATAAACTTTCTGGTTCAAAATATTTTAGAAAATGATAAACTGATCTCTAAAATATAAAATGACAAAGACAAAAGTAAAAAAATATATAGCATAAACTTTCTGGTTCAAAATATTTTAGAAAATGATAAATGGATCTCTAAAATATAAAATGACAAAGACAAAAGTAAAAATATTTAACCATTTTGGGTGAAAAATGACAAACATAAAAATAAAAATATCTTACAAATAACAATCTCAAAAAGTGTAAATAAAAATATTACATTAGTTACATGTTCATTACGTTCATTACTTCTACTCACAAAAATAAACAAAAATAGAGAGTACTTTTCGACCGGACCACAACTTTATCTCCAAATGCCGCTTGAGATTTCGTTTATTATGAAAATTGTAGGTTCCCAAGGACTGGATCCACGAGGTAAAACGTTATATATGAATGCGGAATCCTCAAATATACACAACGATAATAAACAAGTAAACACAAATATGTAAAGAACACTTTTATTGAACGTAGACAAGTATTACATTCAAACTAAGAAACAAACTCTCTCTTTATCCTTTCTGCGAACTTGCACTAAGGACTAAGACTGAGTTTCGAACATACAACCCCTGAAATCTTATTTTCTAAAACATTCGGACTTGTGTAGATATAGGCACCTAAGTTCGTACGAACTTAGGCAACTTCGAAGCCCATACGAACTTACCTAAGTTTGTACGAACTTAGTAAGTTTTTACCTACTTATAAGTTCGTACGAACTTACACATATACACATACAAGACAAAAGTTAACGATTAAAATAATTAACAAAATGACTTATAAAAACTATTACAAACTAGAAATTGTTGTCACACAAGATGCAAAAACAAAATAATAAGTTTGCCGTTTGAAAATGTTTGCCCAGAGGGAATTTGTGCCACGTGAAGCGTTCTTAGTGGCTTTTAAATACCCGCGGAGGGTATTTTTTTATTTAAATAATTGATGCGGAAATCGAAGAGGCCAGAGGGAATTGTTGGTTGACCCGCAGGATCTTTCGTTAGCCCGAAGGAATTGTACTACATGGCGTGTTTAAATGGCTGAAAAGTTTGTCCCGTCGGTGTTTGATCGAGGGATCGATGACCGTTGACGTGTAAATTTGTCTCACACTCACCGGTGGGTGTAAAACACCTCTTTGACACACTCCAGTCTTCATAATATGATGCTCTAAAGCACATTATGCTGGACATGGATAAAATTTACATTGGAGGCAAGTTTTCTTAAATTTGTTGGCTTCCTCCAATTATGCAGCTGAGAGTTCTGCCATGATGGAGGTGCATATTCATACTCTCCACTCGGGAAATGGCAAAGCAAATCAACTAAGGCTTTACTTTTGATTGCGTTGGGAGTTAACAGTTCATGTCATAGCCTGCTAGAGTGAGGAACCGCCGAACAGCTCTCCCTATGAGTTATGAGTATAGTATAGCTCGAGACATTAAGTGTTCGATCAGATCACATCTTGTCACAATATGAACTGTGAAGGACATAAAGTAGTTACACAATTTCTGAGTAACATAGACTAATGTGAGATAATGTCCTTCCACAACTAAGTACCTTGTCCCCAGACCTGTGATCATTCGGCTCAAGTAGTATACTGATCACTCATATCTATGTAACGTTCACATATAACACATTTTTACATATTTATTTTTTAATTTTATAAAAACTATGTGTTTATAAATCATTTTTTAAAATTTCCTATTAACATATCTTTTTACAATTAATTTAACCTTATAAAATTTACTTTTAACAAAATAAATAAAAAACGATTGTTTTGGTATTATTTCTAATACTGATTAAGTATGGTTATATCTTTCTACAAATTAATTTAAATTACTTGATTAATTTAAAATTTAATCCAATTTAGTCCTTGATTTAGTATGTTCACGAATGAGTATTTTTAAACCTTCATTTATAACCACCATCACCATTCACCATCATTCAGCAGGAACCAAAAATGTAGTTTACTCAAAAGTAATAATATTGAAGTTACAATTAGTGTTCCGAAAATAGATAGGGTTGTTTAAAATGTGGGGGCAAATAAAAAATATCGGCAACAGAGGGGAGTAACAATACTTCAAAAGACATCTCTTCCTTCTGCTGCCTCTTCATCACCAACCACCACCATGTACCACTATCTTCTTCCATTTATCACCATGTACCACCAAAAATCAAATATCGAATCTAAAACAACCAAACCACACCACCGCAAACAACAAACCAGAATCGAAACACCTTCAGAAAACCCGGACGACACCGCAAACATCAAACACCTTCAAGAAACCCAGACTACAAAGCGGAACCGAAATTAAAAACCGGAATAACCTTCAGCCACCATCAAACACCTTCAAAAAACCCTACAATACTTTTCAGATCTAAAAAACGAGATCTTCAAACAAAACTAATTACAGATCTGAAAGAAGAAGAAAAACGAAAGAATAAACAAAGAAAGATGGTGGACGAAGTGCAGTTGAGGTGGTGATTCCAAGGAGTGCCGTGATGGTGATGGCGGCCGGGTTGGTGGGGCGGTGGCTGGGTTAGGTGGTGCCGGGTGGGTGGTTTAGGTGGCGGCCGGAGTGGAGTGGGTGATTTAAGTGGCTGCTAGTGGTGATTGGCGAAGAGTTTGAGAGATGAGGGGGAAGTGGAAAAGTGGATATATAGAAAATTAGAAATAGTAGTGGTAGACTGGTAGATCTCGGTGATAGAGAGATAAGACCGTTCGCAGTGCCATGAAGTTGACATGGGGTTAGGTGGTTGTGTGGAGATTCATTGTCAAGATTATGGGGTTGGCATGTGGGGCTGGCATGGGATCGGCGTCTAAAAAGTCAAAATTCGGTTCAAATACGGAATGTTAAACAACAATTGAACTGTATAAATACACACGCCAAGGTTTACTTTTTATAAATTTTTATATTAAACAACAATTAAACAGTAAAAGGAAAAAAAAAAAAAAAGAAAGATTGAAAGAAGTGCCATTGAAGTGAAAAAGATGCAGAAAGTGGTTGAAAGAAAAAAATAATGAAAAGTTGGGTGGTGTTAATGTATAAGATTGAAAGAGTTGTATATAATATCACAATGAATGATCTAAGTGTGTAATTTTGTTTAATTTAATTATGTGTTTTAAATTTTTTTATATAAAGCCATCTCACTATCCACTTAATCATTTTTGGACACATCATCACTAAAATTATCGGTTACTAATTGAATCGGTACCCAATACCTTTAATGATAAATTTTTATTTAGTGATACGTTTTACAAGAATCAAACTATTTGATAGCCACAAATGTAAAAATGATATTATTTCTATCGTATGTATCGACTTTGGAGATATGATACATGTATTAATGACATGATGATAACATTTTGGATGGCATGACATATGTGATGATATGACAACGTTATCAAAAATTATAGGTTATCTCATAATTTATTAGATGTTTAAAATAATAATAATTAAAAGTTTGATATATACGATTCAATTTTAGGTTAACTTTGATATATTTTCGAACAGCTAGTCATTGTTTTTCTTACGAACTTCATATCTAGACTACCAGATGAGATATTTAAATCATTGGATGTAGCTGCTATGGGCCAGTGATCCCTTATTATATGAATATTTGTATCTGTGTTAAAGGATATCTTCTTTAAGTCTACAACTTTCTTAATCTTGTATTATTTTATAAAAAGGCTTGAACAAACATAAAGTTCATCAACCACAGTGGCCAAGATGTAAAGCAGAAAGATTTAGTGGTTTGTTCATTAACTTAAAAAGCTAAGAGTAATCAATGATGTTGATATTTTATTGACATTTGTTGTGACACATAATGGACCTAATTAAAGTGTTTGGTTCTGATTAGTGTAAATTTGAGTTCGAAAACATAACTATAATTGAGTGACGGAATTACGTGGAAGAAATAAAACCTTTGTATATACCAAATTTAGTACAAATTCTTGTTCATACAAGTATAGTTTCATTCTTTTGGTGAATTACATCTAATGACTGGCAATAGCAATGGTTATGATATAAGCATAGTTAAGAACACCTATTTATGAAACTTATCTAGAACTAAGTACAGGCTGTCTTAGGTTTCACTTACCACATACATATGGCTTATAAATTAAATTAGATATTAGGAAGAAGTCATATACAAAATACATGTAAGTTGTGTTTGATAGTAAACATCTGGAAACATTTTGAAGCGACAAGCGACTAGCAGTTAACGATTTGGTTGAAAAGCTTGTTTGGCAACAAAGTAACTAGAGTTTGCATATTGTCTAACCGCTTCCAGCTAAATGCTTGATGAGGAAGTATTTCAACTAGCAACTAACGTTTACACTTATATTTACTCCAAAATGCTTCAAAATGCTTGCTACCAAACACTTTTTTTTTTAAAATACAGCTACTGCTAACTGCTACTGTAAACTGATACTGCTTACTACTTACTGCTACTGCTACTGTTACGTATCGCCAAACATACCCGTAATGTTTACAAGAATTCAATTCTCTTTTGCAAAAAGAAACAGTGCTAAAAAGAGATGGTTAATCAGAAATAAATTTGTCTTGGTCCATATAGCAAGTGGATCCTATCTGATGTATGTGGAATGACATCTCCCTTTTCGATACTATAAGATGAATATTAAAGGATGAAGGATTATATCCGCTACTTTATTGGGTGCTTCCTGCACTTCTTTAGTGTTGATTTTTGGCTTCTAATTGAGAATAACGTATTTCCTGTTCTCTCATGCATGTACTTTTCTGTGCCTTTCGGTTCTTTACAATGTTAAAGGGGGTGTTTTGGATTGCTGATTATTTCAAGTGCTTAGCTGATTATTGCTTATATTTTGCAAAAAATAGTAAAAACAAATATTTTTCTAAAGATTACTAATCTGCTTATTTCTTAACGAATAAACTTAAAAGTAATATGTTACTCAAATGCCCCTAACATGAAAATAGTAATTTGGCTTGCTCAAGGCCCATATTCACAAATTTAATAAGGCCAGTGTACTTTGTAGTTAGCTAGCTTGACCAAAATCACATCACATATTCCACGTACTTATCTATGCATTTGGTACTTTACAACAGGAGTTTAGCTTGCTAAAGTGTCATGTTTACAACTTGACCAAGATGGCAACACAATTAAAAAACTTGAGTTATTTTTACTTGACTTTATAGTTAAATTGACTCGAGTACTAACACTAACTGAGACTCTTCAAATAAAATTTGTTGTCATGGTTGTTTTCTTTGCCTATGCAATTTTTGTTGCTTGCCAATGGTGGTAGATAGTGTTTTATCCCTAAACATTATACATAAAAAAGATGTGGAAACTGGGTTGTGAATAAATTGTATGGTGTACTGCATATTGTATAGTGTTATTGAGTAATCATTATTCTACTTGCACTTCTGAGTTCAAGGGGCAAGTACGTGTTCTTTGACTACTGGTAAGTGATTAGCACCAACTAATACTCTCTTCATGCGACTTTTCATACCTCGAATTGTTTCAACTATTAACATGAAAAAATTAATGAGCACAATCATCATACTTTGCTATCAGAAAATGACATAAAACCTCAACCATTAAGTCCGACAGAGATGTACACTATATATTTTGGTGTCCATGCAAGGTATTCAACAAGCATTTGCTCATTCGGACGCTTGCTTGGTCTACATCTGATATGTAGGTGGCCATGTTGATTAAGTTGTTTTGCATGTGTTCAGTTAAATAAGATATAACTCGTGTTCATGATACGGTTATATTGTCCGATGACCTGTTGTGCCGGTCACATAAAGGGATTGTGTTGGATCCAGATAAAGATCTTCCCCACAGGCTTATATACACCCTTTAATTTATATCAGTTGCACACATGATATTTTACTCAGCATTATTAACTCTTGTTTGACTCATGACGTGAAAGTTAATTGTCCATAATGACTTTTAATCACTTCATAAAGAACATATCATGTGCAAATTTCAAAATGCTTGTAGTAGCTTGTATATAAGAATGGTACCTCATAAATAACAGTAATATTATTTTTCATTTCGCATTTGTTAATTGGTGACTTCAAGAATTGTAAATTAACAATAGAGGTAAAGTTTCATATACATCCCTATGAAATTTGTAAATTAATTACATATATATATTTAAAATATAGTATTTAACGCATAATATACAATGCTCTTTAAACATGATTTAGATATATAGGTAACTTTCAAATTTTCTAGAGATATATATAAAATTGCCCCACAACAAGATTGCTCTTCCTAATCACTGAAATATAAAAAGGAGATTTTGGATGAAGATATAATAATTGGATTTAAGATATTTAAGTCTATCTCTAATGTAAAAATTTATCTTCAACCAACTCATTATATTTTGTACAAATTATAGTGCATACTGAATTTTTGAAGATTTTCAATCAAATTTGGTGCAACACTAAACTTTGCATTTAATTTTTAATTTTCATTTTAACCTCTTTAATTGAAATAATTTTACTATGCAAGTTCAAAACCAAAAGAAAATAAGGGCAAATGATCCAAAAAGATAATGTAAGTTTTTAATAACTTTATCATTGTGATGTATTAGTTATTTATGTTTAATATTATAATAAAATTTGAATTTTAATAAATAATAATTAATTGTAAGTATAAAAATATATAATTTAGAGAATAATATGTAAATGTAAGTAACTATTTATTGTAGAAGTTTGATGCATACGTTGGAAATGAACTACATTTGATGAAAATATATCTTTAAAGATTTTCTTTTTACACTAAATTTAGTGTAGTATTTGATGCATATGTTGGAGATGCCTTTATATTTCTTAATTAGATGGATGACACAAATTAAGTCGTTCTTTGAAAGTTCAAGTTAATTGTAGTTTACAAGTGATGAAGCTCTTACTTCTCATGCTTTTCTTGTGAAATGAAATGTAACAGAAACAGACATGAAATATAACACACAAATTGCTCCTACAGTCCCCCACCCCAACTTTTGCTTCAATGACTCGAAAGTCAAAAAAAATTTCGAAGTCAAAACCAAACTTTCAAGAAATACAATTCTATACACACACAAAAATTCGTACACTCAAAGTTGGGTACGTGCTAGCACATGTGTGTGATGCACATCAATTAGGAGAAATGATGCATGATGCTAGCCACACATCTTGCGCACAGTTGCACTTCAAGTCACATACGGTTTATGATGTCATACGATAATATATGTACATTTTGTATACCCGTGTAGCCCAAAGTGCAAGTGCACGCATTAGCATCACACATTATTTGTCCCCAAAGGAAGCCGTTTTCGGTCGCAGTATATAGATGGTCGTCCTTATTTAGTAATGAAATAATGAATTGCGAGTAACACTCGCACGAATGATTTCATGACTTTTATTTCATTACATATATTGTTTTTTTGTAACTGAAATACTTAATATGAACATTCAGAGATAACTAGAGAATTCAATGATACTTTTTTAAATTAGTGGCGTGAATGTCGGTCTTCTTTGAATGTTAAAAAAGCCGTCTTGAAGCGGTAAATGATCTATTTTCTCCCACGTCTCATTTTGTGATGTCAAAACGTCGTAGACTCGTAGACGTAGGAGAAACGTAACTAGAAATATAATCCTTCGTCAAGTTCTTTAAGTTTTTAACTTAATTTATCTTGACATCTATTTAAACGACATATAAAGAATCACCTCTTAAAAGTTAATCAAACTCTTTTACATTATCACTATTATCGTTATAGGTTATATTAAACTTAAAACAGTTATTACCATTTGAAAATTATTATGAATTTGTTTGGTATCGAGGTTTTAGGAGCTTTAACTTTTAAGTTTTAAATAAAAAAGTCCCATAAAAATAAAAGTTTTGTTTGTCATGTACAAACTGTCATTTTAGAATTTAACGAAATTTTTTATAAAAAGTACAAATTTAAAATTATAGATACAGTCTACAGATACAAATTTAAAATTACAGATACAGCCTACAGTTACAACTACAACTACAACTATTTCATCTAACATACTCAACCGGAAAAAAGCAAGTTAGAACACTTAAAACAGAAAGATATAGACTACATATATAAATGTAAAGGTGAAAGTAAAGTAAGATACAGTTGAGATATAGATGGAGAATAGAATAATATGGAAGTAGAATAATGAAGGGTATATTCTTTTTTCATTACCGGATATTTACTATACTACTGTTATTATTGCTATTGCTGGCTTTATAATATCCCCGTAGGCCCATACACACCCCCACTCAAAATCTAACTTCCATCATTTCATTTTCTTAAAAATAACAAAACAATTTCACGTTCTTACATATTTTTTTCTTTCATTTTATTAAAACAACGAGAAAAAGAAAGAAGAATTTGGGTATGCTTGATCATGGTGTAAGAGAGGGGATTTGGGGAGGAACAACTTTGCCTCTCTAAACTCCCCACAAAAAAAAGCAATTCCTTTTTTTTTTTAAGTGTGTTTGTGTGAGAGAGAGATAGAGAGAGGATTGAAGGGGCAAAATTGTGATTCTTGGTTTCATGTTTATGTGTCTTCTGCAGTTTTCACATAAATGGAGGACGGCCTATGATGTTTCTTGGCTGCAAATGGTAAATTATCATTTTTTGAATTCTGCTTTTAATATTCTTGTTTCATTTCTTACTGTTTTTTTAGAAACTAAACAATCACACACCCAATGTATACATTAATTTACGAATATATACAGATAGTATATACAAATAGTCTAAACTCCACGATTTGATTACCTGAAACTAGAATTGAAAATTACTTCATTAAGAATTATGGGTATAGAAGATTATTTCATTAAAAATCATGGCTAGCAATTTTTTCGTTAAAATGATAAGCCTTTTTTTTTTTTTTTTTTTTTCCTTTTTGGTGAATTTCAATGTTTTTGTGTGTAAATTTCTTGTCTTTTTGTGTTAGTTGCATGTCTTTTTGGACAAGATGGTTTGTTTAAGATTGTTAAAGAGATACACATACACGAAACCTACCATTAATATGACAAAATTGACTCATATTCATAAGTTTCTCGAAGAAGATGTCAACTGCATATTAACTTGTTTGCATTTCATAATTGTTACACAACGAAACTGTTTCCATTAACATGGCTTGCTTCATATGTATCTATATATGTACTACTGCATCAAGAAACACTTGTATCCTGCTCAAACTTTCAATTACTATTTCAACAGGTGTAGAAGTAAACGAGTCATGGCCACCTTAAACCCGCGGTTAGAGACCTTTTCTCCTTTCAAGAAATACATCACCTTAAACCCAATTCCCATAGTATAAGCTTCGTTTCGATTCTCTTTAGTGTTTTTTTCATGCTTAGTGCTTTCATTTGCTTCCTTTTAGCCTTTTCTGTGTATCCCGGAAACTTGATTGAAATTAACAGTTTCAGTTGAGGGCAAATCTCCTTTGGCATATTATTTGACATCCAAAAGAACACTTGGTTCATTTTGGGTCCTTTTATCTATCTATACATACATTATTATTATCGTTCGGGCAAATCTCCTTTGGCGATACCAGAAGGAGTTTCTGGTGGAAAGTTTGATACGTCGATCCATTATTTGGGGCAAATCTCCTTTGGCATATTGGGTGTCTCTAGCAGACACCTTTCCAGTTACGGGCAAATCTCCTTTGGCAAATTATCTCCAGTTTCTTTGGAGATAATACTATCACTTTTTTTTGAAGCGATATAAGTAATACTTCCATATCACAAGGTACCTTTCTTAAACATTCTATGTTTTTTAATATATTGTATTTGTTACTTTAAAAGTCAATTTAATTGGTCAGTATTCTTTTTAGGGATCGAAGTGATGGATGTGTTTTTAAGCGACTTTGATAGCTACAGTGAGAGCAGTAGCTCTGAGGACCAAGAAGATGACGAGTTCATGTATAGTGGACAAGCTAGCTCTCTTCTCTCTAATCTTCAAGAAACAATCGGCAAAATTGATGATTTATTATTGTTTGAGAGAAGATATGTCCATGGTGACATTGTTTGTTCTGTTAAAGATCCGTCTTCACAAATGGGAAAAGTAACAAATGTTGAAATGGTCGTGGATTTGGAGAATGTTCATGAGAAGAAACTAAAAGATATTGATTCCAAAAGACTCCAAAGAATTCGTTCGATCTCGGTAAATGATGTTGTAGTATCAGGTCCGTGGGTCGGTAGAGCCGACCACATAACAGATTTGGTTACGGTTTTGTTTGATGATGGTACCAAGTGTGAATTTACAATAACGGGCGTGGAGATGGAGAAGCTCATTCCGGTATCTCCAGACTTGGTTGATGATTCACTGTACCCTTATTATCCAGGACAGCGAGTCAAGGCTGTCAACTCTACCCGGTCAAAGTCAAAGTCAACCCAGTGGTTCTGTGGATCTAAGAACGGAAAACAGGACGAAGGGACTGTATGCACGGTCGATGCAGGATTGGTCCATGTGACCTGGCTTGGATGTGCGATATTTGGTTCTGAGACCATACCGGTGCCACCATCTTTACAAAACTCTAAAGATTTGACACTCATTTCATGCTTTCCCCATTCAAATTGGCAGCTTGGTGATTGGTGTGTATTACTAAAGATCGAGCACACTGGGTTTATGGATCATACGGTTCATAAACTATCAAATCTCCATTCGAGTCCCAAAGAAATGTTTGTGATTTCAAAGATGAAATGTAAAGTTGATATCTTGTGGCAAGACGGAAGTGAATCGTTTGGGTTAGATTCGAGTTCTTGTGATCCTGTTAGTACTCTCGATGCTCATGATTTTTGGCCTCATCAGTTTGTTCTCGAAAAAGGAACGTGTGATGATCAAGAAGATAAAAGGTGGGGTGTTGTGAATGTTGTGGATGCTAAGGAAAAGACAGTAAAGGTCAAATGGGAATCTGAAACTGTAGAGGAAATTGTTAGTGCGTATGAATTAGTTGAGCACCCTGACTATTCGTATAGTCAAGGTGACCTTGTATTTAGGCTGCATAAAGGGCAGACTTTTGAGAATGCTGAAGATGCTGTGAAATGTAGTAATAATCTTTACTTGCATCGTATCGGCACTGTGATTGGCCTCAGAAGTGGTTTTGTTGAAGTCAGATGGGCTGCGGGTTTTACATCTAAGGTACAAATTTTTCTTCGTAATGTCGGTCTATATTAGCGGTGGCAACATGGATGGGGTGGGCTGGTTGGGTGACTAGTGAAACCCGGTAAGCATTCGGTACAACTCAGCCTGACCCAAAATGCTTTTTGTTCAATATTCTTAACCATTTATATAAATATTGGTGTCAAACTTGGCTAACAAAGTTTTTAAAAAAATACACTTAGGCGACTTTTAACCCGTTTGACCCATTTCCTTTTTAGCTACTTTGATACCCATTGACTTGTTGCAATTAGAACATAACCCGATTCAATCCATCACAGATAAATGGGTCGAAAATGTCACCCCTAGCTTGGGGAAGCAAGACTTCCTGATCCAAACAATTAAAATTGATCAGCTTTAATCAGAGTATTAATAGAGTCATAGAGATGACAATTTCGACCTGTTTGCTCATAAATGAGTTGATTTGAGTTATGTAACTTTTATCTCAGAGTGGTAAAATAAAAAGGTTTAGCTAAAAACAAAACAGGTTGAAAGTCACCCAAGTGTATTTTGAATACATGTAAGCTCCTTATCTCCTTACTTAAGTAATTAGATTACTTTAATTTATAATAATATAGTTTTGTAATACAATTGAACGCATTAATTATTTATAATGTTTTTTTCTATCTAAAAGGAAAAACGTATTTGCAAAGCAACCCGACACGCTTTGATGTATAAAAGTTCCAATCTTAAACCCTTTAGCACCCATTTTAACACTTCTAGGTCTTTGCTGCTTTCTGTTGACAAACTTTCCATCAAATGAACCACATAAATTTGCATTATTCTCTATATCTTTCATCTGATTATTCAATACTCACACAGGTTGCACCTCACGAGATTTTACGAGTTGAAAAGTCTGAAGGCGTATCAGCTGGCCTGTTACTACACAATGACAGTATCGAATCAAATCAAGAGAAACCTGAGCATGATAACCATTCAGAAGACTCGAGAGAAAAGGTATCCAACTGAATTTCGTTTGATTAACAGTTAACAGTGTGACCGTAACAACGACTAAGCTTTTACTTTCTACGATTAGAGTTTGTCAGATTCCGATGATGATGATGAGAAAGATTGCTTAAAGACGTTATATGATTTGACAGTTTTTAACGTCCCACGATCTACTATCGACTTCTTATCCAATGTGACTACACATCTATTTGGGTTTCTGCCTTACACATTACTATCCAGGGAGTCAGATCATGTCTCCCCGAACGGATCAATATCAGGATTTGACAGTGAGGAAGATAATCATGTGGTTGTGGAGACATCTTCCGAAGAAAATTTCAAGCAAGTTGAAGAATTAAAGGGTGTATTAGGTAGCAAGAATCTGAATGAAATTAAGCAATTTGACTTGGTCAATGACTGCTCGAATCACCACTTTGTTGATAGTCCTGGAAAGCGATCCGTATCAAGTCAGGTTAGAAAACTCAACTTCAAAAACATAAGTTATGTATTTTGCTAATGATATTGTTTACAGTTGTGTATTTGGCAATCTGATCCCCCTCTGATTGACATGCAGGTGAAGAAATGTTGGCTTAAGAAAGTTGAGCAAGAATGGAACATTTTGGCTAAGGATCTTCCTGGTTAGAAGCTTTGTCTATATTTCATTAGTTTTTTCAGGATTAAGGAGAAATTTTAGAGGTGTCAAAATGGGTAGGTAGGGCGGATTATGTAAGGGGTCAAAGCACGTAAATTTTTGGGTACAAATCGGACTGAGTTGGGTTCACTCATATCACCTTTAGTCCTATTTTTATATTTTTTAGTCAAACATGATTACGAAAGATTTATTATTACGATTATAGTATATCACTTTGATAAAATGAATTGAGCTTTATGCATTAGAATTTTCATCTGTTTGGCCTGTTTCCTTTTTATATGGCCTTTTTATTCTTACCGGTTTGACCGGTTAAAGATGAAACATACCTGTGCTGACCCATTTATAAGTAACCGAGTCAAAATTTCCACCTCTTAAGCATTGTAATGATTCGAAGCATACAAACAGTCTTTGAAATATGTAAATGAAAAACTGCGTACAAAGGCATTTTGTACTTTTGTACTAGAAGCAATTTTGAATCTTTATTCTTGTTTTGACAGAAATGATATATGTTCGTGTCTTTGAAGAAAGGATGGATCTAATACAATCTGTTATCATTGGGGCACACGGGACCCCTTATCATGACTGCCTATTTTTCTTTGACATTTTCCTTCCTCCGGAGTACCCTCACGCACCCCCGGTATTCTTTGTTTTACTTCTAACTCCTTAAGAAAAAACTAGTATTAGCATGTTGTGATGTTGTATAATTAAGGAAATCTCGGTTTCCTACAGATGGTGCATTACAACTCTGGTGGGTTACGGGTCAACCCGAATTTGTACGAGTCAGGGAGGGTATGTCTTAGCCTTCTTAATACTTGGACGGGTAGTGGGACCGAGACGTGGAACCCCAACGGTTCAACAATTCTTCAAGTTTTGCTCTCGCTTCAGGCTTTAGTGCTTAACAAAAAGCCGTATTTTAATGAAGCTGGATATGATCAGCAAGTTGGAAGTCTCGAAGGTGAAAAGAACTCGTGTAGTTACAATGAGAATGCGTTTCTCATGAGCTGTAAATCCATGCTTTACGTACTTCGTAAGCCACCTAAGGTACAAATGGTCTTTGCTGTTCCATTCCTTCATGTTATACTCATAATTAGAGGTGGCAGTTTCAACTCACTATGAGTCAATTTGGGCTAGTGTTTTTTTATCTAACAGGTAAATTAAAAGAATTTAAAGGAAACTAAACGCATGGAACGAATATCGTTCAAGTCGTAATTCTTATGGACATAACCTCCCAAATCATTTTAATTAAAATACTAAACAATTATTGAAATAACACAGTTTTTTGTCATCATATTTGGCATACAAGTTGGTGACTAAAAAAATTGTATCTTTTGGACAAAGTGTTTTGAATCAACCCAACCCGTTTAGACCCATTACCGCGATCAATTCACTCGTTTTGCCACCTCTATGCGTGATCTTCCAAAATCTCAACTTGGATTTTAGTTTTTGTTTTTGAACACTCGGATCCGCAATACTAAAGCTTGTCTTTGGTGAAATATATCAGCATTTTGAGGCACTTGTGGAGGAGCACTTCAGCAAACGTTGTGTGCATATCTTGATGGCTTGTAAGGCGTATCTTGAAGGGGTTCCAATAGGTTGTGCTTTTGGAAGCCAATCGCTTGGGCCTGAGTGTCAGATAAGTAGTTCCACGGGTTTCAAGATTATGCTCTCGAAGCTCGTTCCGAAGCTTGTAGAAGCATTTACCGCAAAAGGTTTTGATTGCGGCGAATATAATAAAGTGGGATGGTGGTAAGTAATCAAATAACAGGAACATGCCATTAAAGCATTTGACTCCTTAAACTAAAGAATTGGGCTCTATCAACAGTTGCTGTGTAAAGGTTACATGATACGACTACAAGGTAGTCTTATTTCAGTAATTAAGATCTCAAATACAAAGAAAGGTACAACTTTTAATGCAGGATTACATGCTATTAAATAAAGGTGTTATATATATATATTAATATATATATATATATATATCTGGATTTGAACTCTCTTTGGAGAAAAAAATACCAAGGTGTACTATGTAAAATTACTTTTGGTACATTTTGTTTGGATTTTGTAAATATTTTCACTTTGTAACATATTCATCAATAATAACATAAGTGTGGTGTGTTTATATTTTTGGTGTAGTTTCGCTAAATCTTAGGTATTATGTTTGATCTATTTTTAACACTTAAATCAAATTTGAATCCTGTAGGAATTGTAGTAATGAGCCCCAACTTTGATGCTTAGTATCCCCTAATAATCACTTACAGATGTGCACAAGCCGGGCTCAACTGGCCTGGAACTGCACCTTTAAGTGTTTAGTCCCGGTCCCTTAAGGTCTGATCTGGGTCAGGATTTGACTCCCTATTTAAAACGCAAACCTGATGGTCCCACTTTGTTGTAGACCAGTCCTAATCGGGTGTTTTGCAACTTCGGTTCGGGCACACGGCTCAAGTTTTAGTAGAACCCGAAACCGCTCTTGGTCTTGGGCCAGGCCCATCTGTGCACTTCAAACCAATTGCAAGTTGCAACTACTTGCAACTCGGTGTAAAAAAGGTGGTATTACACTGCAAGAGAGAATATTTCAATACCAATTCAGATCTCATACTATACACTATTCATTTTCAAATTGAATATATTATGATAGTATAGCTTTGCTATTGATAACTTGACTCGACTCGATTCCACTCAACTAGACTTAACTTGGATGAGATCTCATAAAAACGGGATAAAGGAACAACCATTGTTTATTTAGCCTGACTTGAAGATGGTTTCAATATGTAAATGATGGTCATGGATATAAAAAGCTTTGTAGGTCACTTTAATTCGGATCTATGCTTCAAATTTAAACAAGTTGACAGTGCGGAATCCAAATCAATTGTTTCGTGAATGTGATTAAATCAAAATGACTTCTTGTACTGATATTCAATAACGATTATAGAAGTGCTTTTACAAATTCGCTCAAACTGTCTCTCAACTCAAACTGAAAACTCACTTCAAAAAACTCTATTGAAATGACAATTTTTTTGTATTTATACTGTTTATGCACGTCCTGTGACATGTGACAGTCTATAGTGACAATTAGGAAGTGTCGCATTTAACAAGTGTGCGACAATTATGAAATTGTCTCATTTAGCAAGTGTCGCACTATAAGTGTCGCAATTCATACAAAAACAGTCGTTCGTTCAAGCTGATATTTCTACACGTTGATTGTCACACAAATATGCACCAACAAGCTTGATGTTCAATAAAGATAAGTGTGGTCGGTGTACATATGAGCCGTCATACTCATTGATTGAAGCATGGCTTCGCGTTCCACATTGAACTTAAACACCGTTATTCAAACCAAATGCTCGAAATCTAAAACACCGTACAGAAAACTCAGTTTGTTATAACTGATATTTATAGTCGTCTTTCGACAGTCTTTCCCTTGCATTTTTGCAGGAAAGAAGGTTTCGGTGGCTTGAATCTAGCCTTAAATGATTACGTACCGCTCTGGGCTAGTCCAAGAGCCGTGCATATGAGCACCCATAAGATTGATTTGTGTGTCACAACAAGAAAACTACCCGGGATAGAAGCAAATGTTGTTAACCACCAAGATTACATTTTATGTAGAATGAAGATTGCAACCTATTTGTTTCATTAACATGTATGACTGATGGTCAAATGATATATATATATATATATATATAGTTTGGATCAGATGTGAACAGTGTAAAAATGAGAACAAGTAAGAACACTTCTCAGCCAATCATTTCTCAAACCATCTACAAGGGCAGGTAATTGGCTTGCTTTTCAAATTGGCAGTTTTTAGTGGTGTTTACCTTTTCTTCAGGAATGAGTATCTTCGATGGGGAGATTTTCCAGAATTCCGTATTATAGGCAAGTATAGTTATTAACTATTGGGTTAGTTCATCAAAAGTGCAACGTACTGCCACCAAATGTTCTATGTACACAAACTACACATTTTATCTTCTGGGTATGCAACAAACCGTTTCCATATCTTGACATACTTGATTTTTACTTGCTGCAATATGCAATTTGCTGATTAGGCAGCCACGTCACGTGCGATCTAGACAATTTGTTGCCATGTGTATATGGCTAATTCAATATGTGGACAGATAAACTGGATCCCGAAGATTTCGATCAAAGATGGTGGAATGTTCTATACAACTTCAACCTACAAGATCAACAATGGCTTAGGGACATGTTTGTGTTAAGAGAAAACTGGATACCCGCCTATTTTAGGGATTGAGCTGTGTCTGGTCTTATGCGTACAACTTCTCGTTCGGAGAGTCAAAATCATATGTTTGGCTTACGAGTGCAAGTTTGACCTTGGTAGAGTTTTATTCTCATTTTGAAACAGCAATGTAGGCCTAAAGGTTTGCTCAATCGAAAAACGACCATGAGCCGATGTACACTACACCTAGGCATATACAAAACAGGTTATTTTCGAAAACCGGTTTAGGTTTGATAATCGAACTGGTTGTTGGTCAATGGTCAAAAACGGTTACGAACCGAACCGGGTACGAACTTGGAAAACCGAAACCGGTAATAACCGGTTCCGTTACAAAAAACCCGGTTATAACTGGTTTTTTCTATATAATTCACATTTTTTGGTTTTTGAGCGTGATAACTTCAGAATACGTGAACTTCAACTTTTATTAAATAAATTCGTCATTCATTGTTCAAACATTTGGAATGGAAACATAAACTTAATAAACTCAACTTCAACTTTTATTAATATACGAACATAAAACTTAATTCGGAAAATTCGATAATTCGTTGTGAGCGACATCTTCTTCGGAGTTAGCCTCACGCAAAGGTTCATCTAGAGTGATTTCTTCATCGGAAAGTGAGAATGCCATACCCGTTTCCACCTCGACATCGTGTAAATCTTGTTCGTATTCTAGTTCACCTTCAAGACTTGAAATGTGTTGTATACGCTCCGCGGCATCTAAGTGATCCTTCAAGCAAATACACATCTCTAATGATGCCGGTGTGAGTCTTGTTCTTCGTATAGATAATACCGTGCCACTAATAGAAAAAGCAGATTTCGAAGTTACCGTAGAAGCCTGGATGGTTAGTAAATCTCGGGCCATGTAGGTTAGAACGGGAAATTGAGATTCCCTTCCTTTTCACCAAGCCAAAATATCAAATTGTGCAAATTCATTGGGTCTCATAGTGGATAATAATCGGTTCCAGTATATCTCCCAAATTCGCTAGTCGATGGTTGGTCACCACCATCACCCCTAGCCCGTTTAGTGTTTTCTTGTCTTAAACTATTATATAAGTTAATCATTGGATCCCTAGAAATGGATGTACTAAACGATTCGCTAGCCGAAGTTGAATAAACATTTGTTGAACCATATTTTTGAAAATAAACAGTAAATAAATTTTTAAAACATTTCTTAAAATCTTTTTTTGCATTTGTTGCATTTGTTGCATTTGTTGCATTTGTTGCAAACCATGGGTTCGCGTGTTTCAACTCCAAATTATTACAAATGGAATCGATAAGTAGTTCCACCCCGCTAATGTTCAAAGATGGGTTCAATACGGCGGCACAAGTAATTACCGGTGGCATTTCTTGAAAATATTTCTTTAGTTTTTCTTTCATGGGCGAAACCATTATTGCATATAAATCTCCATTAAATTCCTATTCGCTTAATTTTTCACACATTAAATAGATTTGATTAAGTACCAAATGAATTGTGGGATAATAAACACCCTATATTCCGGTTGAAAATGGTGTAGCTTTACCCTTATGGACAAGTTCATCATGAAAAATTTGTAAAGTTTGGCGTTGGCGTAAACCATATAAAAACATTTTATAAGTTGAGTTCCATCTTGTAGGCATGTCCCAATTAGGGGTTAAAAAAATGGAATCCGTATCCTTACACAATTTCATATAATGTAAATATCTACCTTTACCCTTACAAAATATATCTTGTAACATATTTTGAAAAGCGTCTTTTATGAAAGTTATTTGTGGCACCGCTAGTCCGTCTTGAACAACCAAGTTTATGATGTGTGCAACACATCCATTATGATAAAAAACGTCGTTCAAAGGTGGTTGATATTTTAGGAGTAGTCTTCCTACGGCGTTTGTATTATTACTAGCGTTATCAAATGAGATTGAATTTTTTTTTTCTAATTTAAACTCTTTTATTACATCTCGTAACATATAAAATAAATTTTGACCCAAAGTTTTCAAAAGTAATTGTACGCTTCATCATTTGCAACATTTCGGGATCAAGCCAATGCGCGGTAACACAAAGGTACAAACCGGGCAAACCATGAGGAGCCGACCAAACATCGGTTGTTAAGTTTATTGTAGTTAAGTTTTCAAAACCATTTAGTAGATGTATTTTAGCTTCTTTCCATAGTTTAATACAATCACGTCTAAGAGTAGCACGACTTACTTGATTATATCGTGGTTGAAGAGTATTTTGAATCACATTAGTAAGCCGAGGGTTGTCGAAGTGGTTGAGCGACAAACCTTCTTGAATAACATAGCTTGCAAATTGTTCTCGACACCGCTCCACCTCATATGTAAATATACTTCCATCTCGTGACATAAATGTTTGACCCACTTCCGGATTAGATTTGAGTGCACCGCAAAACTTGTTTTTATGTTGCTTCAACGTTGAGTTGGATTTGGGTTTCAAAAACTTTCCACAACGTTTACAGTGAGTCTTAATCGACCCATAACAACACTTTGTCGAAATTACACCACACCTCTTGGTTTTGCTTTGTTTCTAAAATTTCAACAATCGTAGCCGCATTTGAAGAACCAACACCGGCGGAAGCTAAAAAACATTGAGTTGCCATTTGAGAAATGAATATTTTGTATGCGTTTTGAGTATGTTGTAAGCGTTTTGAGAGTGTTTGAGTGTTGTGACTAAACCAAACTCGACTATCTATTTATACTAATTTTAGGATGGCAAAATGGTAAAAAAAGCTCAAAAAACAGTCACAAACGGATATAAATGGATATAAAACGGCTAGTTGGAAAAACCGGTTATTAACCGGTTATAATAACTGGTTTTCCAAAGCGGTGTGGAAAAACCGGAACTGAAACCGGTTCTAACGGCTATTTCCATAACTGGTTTGGAACCACCGGTTTTTGGTCAAAACCGGTTTTGACCAGTTACGGTTTCAGTTTTTTTTTTCGGTTTTGGTTTTTTTTGTACACGACTGACTACACCGGATACCACACTAGGTGTCGAATTTGAGGATGATATTGTTAACTTGTACAAGCGAACGGTCTTTTTAAGGTTCAATAGACAATCTTGAATTCTATTGAGTAATATATGTCTGAGAAAATGAAAATTGAAGAAGGGGTCAAGAAGTACACTATTATTGATACCAGTGTTGCAAATAATGACTTGGATGATACAATTGACAGAAATGTGGAGCCCAAAAAGTGGGATGAACTATTGATGCAATAATTTCACTCTAAGACATAATGTTACTAAAGTCTATCTTATTCTTACTTTCAATATATGCAGGTAACTTTTAATGAAGTAGCGCAAGAAGTATTGCGTAGTTGCAAATGTTATGAGACGACTGGGTTACTACAGGCACATTTTTTGTGTCTTACGCATGTGCAAAGTGAAGCAGTTCCCAAAAAAGTACATTTGTAAACGTTGGACTCAAAACGTCGTTTCGCTTAAAAGTGACCACTATGGTGTCAACATGAATGAGCTTGGTGATAAAGAGAAGAGGCTGGTGCAGTGATTCCTGAAATATATTACAAGGTGGACTATAGTGTAGGTTGTTGCCTGACAGCGAAAAGTCAGCCATTTATCGAGACAATCAGTAAGAGTTGGTGGAAAAAGCAGATGTTGATATGGGTGAACAACCTGAAAGTGGTTCACATGAGTTTTTAGGTGCATTGCTTGGAATGCCACAACCAAAGAACATTGTCATTGTTCTTCAAAAGAATGTTGTAAACAAAGGTGAGGTTGGTAAGCGTAACTGTATAACGAGTGTATAATGAGTGCTCATGAGGATAACATCAACAAATCAAACAGCACCTAGAATTTGCTCATACTCTGGAAAATCTAGCTAGCATGACTCACGACACTGCCCAGAAAAGAGGAAAGACATGGCGAGCTCATCTAGAAGTTCCTAGGCATTTGTGTGGAAAATCGGTTTTTCCTTTTTAACCTTTTTAACGAGAACAAGCTATGTTTGGATTCTATGTTTATTTGTTTATAGTTGGTGCAATTTGAGTTTTAGTTTGACAGTAGCATGATGTTTCTTTTTAATTCTTAAGGTGCATAGCTTTTTTCTAAAAGTCTTATTCTATTTATTTTTATCTATCTAACACTAACACTGATGTTACAAACACCGGTAGTTATACAAGATCGTGTTATTACAACATTCACCCAACTAAGAATATATGCAATAATTTTGTGCATCTAAAATACATACTTGTGTCTTATTGATTGTCATTTTTATACACTTTTACTACCGTTTGGGTTACTTATAGTCCATTAAGTATATTTGGACCAAAACAAATTCTCCCCTATAATGCATCATTATCAAACTACAGGACATACCGATAAATTGATACAACTCATTACAATAATACTTAAATGCATGTTTTTATGAAACGCAGGTTTATCAAAAGTTAATGAAACTATCTATCTGTCGTCCAACTACATTACCTACCAACTCTTTGATATAACTTATTACACAGTACAAACTTTGAATAACAACCCCAAAAGACTAATAATACTTAAATTAACATGTAGTTCCCTTAAAATGGAAGTTTGAATACCAGCACCAATAAATGACCATAGTCATTGCTTCCATCAAACAACTTATTCCAAAACAGTTCATAAAGCATCATCAACTTAAAAGATAGTCTTACCAAAATAATTCTAATTGAAAAACCATAAAAAAGGAAATCTAACATGTCATAGCCAATATTAGCCACATCTTTTCAAATGTCCTTCAATTCTCTCAATGGCGTCTTCACCCTGCCTTATTTTTTCACCTATTGTTAATTTAGAATACTCTTGCCACTCACGTAACACCTTTTTACGCATCTTGTTAATTGCTGACAACAATATTTTCGTTAAATATTTGTGACGCAGTTTAAACATCTGCTCATCTTGCTTTTCACCTTCCAGCTTGAAGCCAACATTCAAACCTTTTAGTCCATTTCCTTTGAAAGTTTCCATGTGTTGCATAAGAAATGTGCCGCAAGCAACACCATTTTCAGTTATTCTGCGACGTATACTTAATCTGATTATGTGTGCAAAGTTCGCCTTATGTCCCAGAAGGCCAGAAGGTGATGCACAACCTTTAAATAACGTATAAATACACTTTGTTACATACAACATTTAGAAATTTTTAATATTCAAAATTAACTATTATAACATATATTTTTTAAAATAATATTACCTACTCGGGAACTTTCTCATATCTCTTCAATGAGTCGTCTCGATAGTTAATGTTGTCCATCAAGAAATACTCATGCCTCCTAAGATTAAAGCACAATAATTAGAAGTGCTTTTTCCTAATAATTGGGAAGTTCAGCTACATTGAATTGACATATCAACGAAGATTCAGATATTGTCAATTAGTTGGTAATCATCCAATTTCTGAATAATGAAATAAGTTATTAACTAGATTCACTGTACCGGATTGTAGTTGTGTAACACCCCAAAAATGTAGGTAATATTTTAATACGCGTACATGTTTTATTTTATTGACTTAGTTGTGTAAATTACGTGCATTATTATCATTTGCGAAATATTTAAGTTACTTGAATGTTAAGTTGTGGGGTATGAAACCAAGTAAAGAAGACTAGAAGGTTGGGAATGTAATTATCTAAATTAAATCCTTATCTATTAAAACACTAGAAACTTCATGATATACACACACACAAAATATGTATACACACACACACCTAATGTGTTCTGGAACAAGAAGAAGAACAAGGAAAGAAAAGAAATTAAACTTAAATCATCAAATTGAACTTGGAAGGATTATATTGGAGCTATTGAATTCATCCCTAACATAAGAAATGTATGTATTCTCATTCTTTTGACCTAAAAATTGAATAGTTGGTGATCATGAGTAGAAATGATGGAAAGAGATGAAGTAATCCATGAATTATGCTCAATTGATTCTAGTAGTTGGTTATAGTTAGTGTTTGTTGATTTCAAACCATGAAATGGTGAGAAATTGGATAGAAGCTTACAATACCCAAATTAGAAAAGGTTGAACTCGGGTTTAACATGATAACTTACTAAATTGATAGTTTAAAAGAGTCAATTGAATAGGTGCTTTCATGTTGTATATGAACCACAGAGTTGAGTTGCAAAATGGATCCGTATTACATCCTATAAGAGGATGTAAGGTCTCTAGATCTTGGTTAGCGATAACGGATTATCTTTTAGGTATTAAGGTGCGGAATCCCTCAATACTTAAGGTTTTAGGCTTATATAACTAATCTATCAATTAACAAGCTTCGTTTTGATATTAACTAATGTTAAACAATCAAAACCGAGCCTATTCAATGATAGCCTTTATATCAGCACGAATTTCAAGGAGAATAATTAAAATATTTGGTGTGTGTAATTATGGCACGGATTTCTAGATCCCTCTTTAATTTGAGCAGCATTAAAATATTTATATCTGGTTCAACTCGCAAGCCATGGGCTTTGCGAGTTGACTCAACTCGCAGCCCATGGGCCTGCGAGTCCAGATGGACTGCGAGCCCAAATCTCAGCTCGCAAGCAAAGCTGCGAGTCCAGATAGTCTGCGAGCCCAGATGGCTGCGAGGTGAGATCTCAACTCGCAGGTCAAACCTGCGAGTTGACTTCTCAATTCGCGAATTTGACTTTAACTTGAATTCGATAATTGCCTAATAACATTTAACAATTAATAATAACAAGTTAATATCATACATTTAAGAGTCAAAACCAATTTTACAAGTTTGACAATAAATACACTAGTCCTATTACAAGCTAGATCTGTTGTCACAATAGCATGTCCCGACAGACTCCCCCTTGACAATAGCTCTAGCGTCGTTATCTTCAACTTTGTCCTTGGTGTTTACTTGTAAATTCTACTGCCCATATGAATCTTCATTCTGACACAAGTCTTCACCATTAATTGATAATCTCTTGCAAGATCACCCCATGCTTCTGTAGTTAAGATCCTGTTTTCATGTAATTTCAACAGGTCCTTCTTCGACAGATTCATCAGGTGTCGATGATCATAGACTGTCATAATTACTCTCTCTCCTCCTTCAACTTCATCATCAGCTTCAACCATGACAGCTTCACCAGTCTCTGAATCCACGTGCCAATTCAGAAGATTTCCCAGAATATTCTGTGGCATTGTCTTTAGCGGTATCTGTTGTACACACTTGACAGCTGGATAAGTCTTTTTCCTTAATCTTCGGCCAGTTCTCTGATTGCGTTCCTTTAATTTGATTGTCTTTCCAACTCTTGGCTTAATCTTCTCAAACTTCATTGATCTACCCTCAGTCCGAATGATTCTCTCAACATAAGTTGCATAGGGATCATTACTGGGATTTATCAGGTTTAAGCGTGCCAAGTCTCGGATCTCAAATCGAGGAAGAGAACTGAATACTTTAAGCTTTTTGTCAAAATATTGAACTCCGTCAAACCTTTTAATAGCGAAAAGTTTCAAATCGGAGTCAAAATACCAGCCGATGATTCCTTTCCTAGGAGCTCTTTTTCCAGTAAGGTCAACTTCAGACATCCCAATCTTTTGCTTTTTCCTTTTCAAAGGTCTAAACATGGGATTCTTTCTGAGTCTTTCAGGAAGCTCATCTTCAGATTCAGAACTAGTTGATTCATCTAGATTTTCATCCAAATCAACAACTCTTTCTCCATCTTCATCCTGAATGATCACCTTAGTTGTAGATGGGCTTACGATGTGTTCATCAATATCAGCATCGAGATCTACACACTCGTCTACCCCAACTTCAAAACTGGAAGTCCAATCCTCAGGAGGAACAAACTCTCCTTCTTCAAGGTCAAAGTCAATATCCTCATCTAATTCATCTGGCATGTCGCCTTCAGAATCTGATAAGTTCAACATTTCAAGACCTATAGAAATACATACACAAATAGATTAATATCATAAGTTCTTTCATTGATTTCCCTGAATCAATCTAAGATTTTTCTTATTAATCCCTTTGTGTATTTAAAATATATTATATATACACTTATTCAAATCTTTCATCGATTATGATAATCGATCTAAAATTTGAATAAGTCTTATAATATGCGAACATCATATATTATATGATCTTATAACTCTTTTATCGATCATAGTCAATCTAGAATTACAAAAGGCTTATAATATACAAACATTCATAATTATAACATTTTAAACATTAATGTTTTACACATTCAAGTTCAAACATCTTAATTACAAAATTATATTACAAAATAATTCACAGTTACAATGTATTAATAATTACAATCAGTCTATATTAATACAAGTGTCACCTTCTTCAGCTCCACCCTTTTCAGTACCAGCACCAGCTCCACTACCACTTCCACTAGCTCCAGCAGACTCCCCCTGAATCGTAGTCTGCTGACCAGTCGTTGAAGGACCGGCCAGCTCACTATCCTTCTGAGCTGAGGGATCATCATCTTTATCATTTCTTCTCTTTTTCGCCAGTTCATCTTCCTTGCAGGACTCCTGATATATCAATATCTCCCCTTGAGATGGCTTGTCCTTCAGAAAGCTAGTGACCAGGCATCAAGTCTGTCAATTTGTCTCTGCTTATTAGCTACATCATCTATTAGATTACTATTTGTCTTGATGAGTAGTGAGTAAGCGTTGTTCTGTTCAGTGACACTCCCAGAAATAGACAGAACTTGAGATTGTAAGAAGTTGACAGTATCCTCCAAATCTCTAACCCTGGACTCTAAGTGTGTAATGCGTTCAGCGTCAGTCTTTGGTGAGGTTGAAGGAGCAGCATCAGTGGTGGTTGGTGGTGTGGGAGCGGGTGGTTGCATTTTCTTTGCTATCTCTGTAGCAACATCGGTCAAAAGACGCGCCGCAACCCTACTAGATTTGGTGGTTGGGTGCGAAGACGGGCGAATCAAAGCAGCAATCATTTCAGCCTCTGAGGGCGTAGAACTTGATTGTATAGTAGCTGCAGAGGTTGAAGCTGTTTGCCTGATCAGCTTGCGAGGTCGAGTAACAAGCACCTCCTCCTCTTCTTCTTCATCTTCATCTTCTTCGACAATAACGAAGTCGGGATCCTGATCAACGGCTTTCCTCTTTAACTTCAGAGCCGGATCCATAACCAATCTTGATCCTTGACGAATCATCCCTTCTGGAATTCCAGAGACAAACCCAGGTGGTCCAGATTCATCATCATCATCGGAATCAGACTCAGAAGTAGAGGCAGCTTCTCCGTCTCGTCCCGATGGTCCAGCAGCATCAGGTGCCTCAGTAGGTGGAGTTGGTCCAGAAGTACTCGGACCCTCAGCTACATATTGATCTACATATCTTAAGATCGGATCAGTAGCATCATCATTCTCTCCCAACACCTGTTGTACCACTTCGGCAGCAACTTCAGCATCTACCTATTGACCTGGCTGATTTGCCTGTTCTAACACTTCCTCAATCAGCTCTTGTGGCTTAGGTGCACCCTCGGCCACATCAACGTCAAGCCAACCGTTCTTTGGTGGAGCTTGATAATTAGGGTCGATCAGTGACCCAAAAAGCTCAGTCAGCTGGGGCTGCATCTCAAACCTTCGTGAGGTTTGCATGAACATGGCGTTATAAGCTCGAACCCCAATAGTATCCACACGAAAATCCGCTGGAATAACCGGCAGATCAGGGATAAAGGCTCTAATGATCAGCATGCAGAACCTTGGATATATCATGAGTTGGGATCTAACACCTCCCAAAATTTGTCTAACAAGTTCCCCAAAGATATAGTCTGAAAAGCTGTATGGTTTGTTGTAAACCAGTGACAGTGCAGCCGATAATAGAGAAGAGCTTAGCTCATCATACCCTCTTTTCTTAGGGCCAAATATCGTGACCAAGACATGGAGTAGGAATCTCCCTTCGCCGAATACCAGCGCCTTGAGGAACTGACGGCCTCTCATTGGTCCGACATATCCCATTCGTGTCAATGCACCCTCTACAAAGTCTGAAGAAAACACAGTGGGTCCATCTTCTTGCTCAACAGTGCCCAACTGTAATATATTGCGAAGATCAGATGCAGAGAACATGATCGGGCGATCATTAATCGTTGTCCGAATGACCGGAGGATTCACAGCTGTATCATATACTATATTAGCCCAGAACTGGGTGAGTATATCCATGGACAGTGCAGGCGACTCGGTGATGGCATATCTAATCCTCGATCGTGCCAGAAATGAGAGAATCTGAGCAACTTTAGATGCTCCACGAGCAGTGATGTCCAAGTCCACAAGTACATTGTGGTGAGCGGCAAATTGTCGAGCCATTCTGGTAATATCAAAAATCACACAAATGTCAGACAATTAGTTTAACAAAAATTGATAAACTTATATGATCTACAACTCCTAATTGAACTATTAAGTCGTGAAACTTAATTAACAATTATAAGTGTTAATCATATATATATAATCAATAAGTCTAACACAAATATATACACTTTTAAACGTATATAACTTATTACACTAGGTCGTAAGTCTTATAAATTAAAAGTATGGATTTTGTCGTGTTCACAGTTAAGTCGACACGAATAATCATTTAATAATTTAAATTATAACTCTTAATCTTAATGAATCTAGAGTCCGTAAGTTAAATTAAAAGGATGTAAGTCAAACAAGTCAAAATAAGTCAAACAATGTCAACTCGCAAGTCAACTTGAAAGATTCAACTCGCAGAACAGTTCAACTCGCAAGTTCAACTCGCAGAGCAAGTCAACTCGCAAGTCAACTCGCAAAATTCAACTTGCAAGTTTCAACTCGCAAGTTTCAACTCGCAAGTCAACTCGCAGGTTGGACTCGCAAGTCAACTTGCAAGTTGGACTCGTAGGAGTTGGCTGCGAGTTGAGTCTGGATCTCAACTCGCAGCATAAACTGCAAGATGACATCATTTAAAAATTTAATTTTTGGCGAGTTATTGGGCAATCAGGTTTGCTATAATGTTCAGATTACTCCAATTAACATAAACCCTAAGGTTCTTGTTAATTTAAGCATCATTTATATATATTTTAAAGAAATATTTTAAAACCAAACCCTAGTATTATAAATACTTAGATTGTGAGTTAATTATACGATGGAATCCCTTGTTTTATACCTCAGAATGTGCGCAACGTTAAAGTGAGTATTATAATTTGAATCAAACACGTCTTTCTCGAAAGAAGAAATCACACAAAAGTTGCGAGTTTAAATCTCGGCTCGTTTCGCAAGGGTACAACTCGCAGATAATTGTCAGTTCGCAAGGAAGTGTGTGGAATCAAGCGAGCTCGCAAGTATTTATATTCTGGAACTCAACTCGCAAGTTGGACTCAACTCGCAGAGTGAGCTCAACTCGCAGGAGTGAGCTCAACTCGCAAGTTAAGTCAACTCGCAGAGTTGACCCAAAATAAATAAAAATATTTAAATATTTACTTTAAAATAATTTTAATTCCAAAAAATAAACAAGTCTAAAATAATAATATTTTTCACTTGTTATTTTCTTAGAATAGCACGTACATCACAAGTCTAAAATAAAAGTATTTTTCACTTGTTATGTAATCATACAATAATACGCACGATAAGAACATAAAATAAAATAAAATTAAAGAGGATTTACTAAAATAAGAAAATGCGAACAAATGCATAAAAATAAAATAAACGACAGTGATTCATGATAAACATTGGTATCAAGTACTCTTGTATTAATGAAACACATAGACGAAAAATAAAGTACAATAAAATAAATCCGAATCGAGGGCGTTAAGAAACTATCGACAGCGGGATCATATTAGAAAGAAACACCCTAACCATTGTTCCAACTTACATTTATAAAAGTATAACTTGATTACCGTTCTCCACAGAATATATTATACACATCAAAATGAGGTGATTGATTATCACAGACCGTTCAAGACGATTACCAGTATTATAATCCATATAAACAAAGTCTACACTGACTTCCAAGCAAATCTTTTATTGTTTGTATGTGTATTACCTAATGTAATCCAAAATATGACATACTGAGAAATCTAGTAGAGCACATAACACTGTATCTTTCACCTTCAAGGTAGAGGTCACTAAATGATGTTCTTTTCGAAGCATATAACATACCCTTGAGTGAATTTAAAATGTGACAAACATCAAACCCGTTTTGCAGATACTAGTGGTTTTAGATCTGTACTTAGTACAACATAAGATCCCTTAGTATAGACAAAACAAACTTGAAACCATTGGCAAAACTAAAGGAGTCACGTATGTACTTAGTACAATTAAAACACCAGTAGTTTTACTAATAGCCATTAGTCTTATTATTTGTCTTGATATATTTTTATAGATTTCTTGATAACAGTGTATGGTCAGACTGTCCTTCATCAATTAAGACTTATGTCATACATCATATAACAAATCACACGAGATAACACACAGAAGATTTATAGCTTATTATATGCTCATAAATCAAAGCAGAATTTGCCTACCAGTACATCATACAATGAAGCTGTCTAGATCTTAAGTTTTCAAGCAAATTATAACGTGTGGAGAGAGGTGTATACTAAAATAAAGATAAGTAAAATCCTGGTTTTAAAGATGTAAAGTTCATGTAGCTAATTTGAATCTACTAACACATCTAACTTAAGACTTTTACCTACAATTATTAAGCCGGTTCCTCTAATTTACTATCATTTCCCAGTTGATAAAGACTTAACCTTTATTGGAGGCAATTCCCCGTAGGTAACAAACAAATGAATGCCATACGCCTTACCCCCCCTTTTTTTTTTTTTTTTTTTTAAATAAACATAAACAACTAATAAATATAAACGACTAGTTTATCACAAAATAACTCTATGGAAGACTAATCCTCTGGATTTCTCATTCCATTTAGTTGCACCAATTTCTCGAATCGAGCTCTGTCGAACGCTTTGGTGTATAAGTTTGCTAAATTATCCACAGACGGAACCTTAGCTAACTTTATCAAATTCTTCTCAGCACAGTCTCTAATGAAGTGATGTCGAATATCAATATGCTTAGTTTTACTGTGCTTGACAAGATTATTGGTTATAGAGATCGTTGATTCATTATCAATCATCATAGGAGTATTTGTTATACTCAACCCATAATCAAGCAGTTGCTGTTGTATCCAAAGAACTTGAGAACAACAGCTGCCAGCTGCAACATACTCAGCTTCACATGCAGAAATGGCGACTGAGGTTTGCTTCTTGCACTGCCAAGAGACCAGTCTACCTCCTAAGAATGGACATCCACCGGTTGTAGACTTTCTATTCTGATTGCATCCTCCGTAATCAGAATCAGTGTAAGCCACAAAATCTAAGTCTCCATCAGTCGGATACCAAAGTCCCAGCTTTGGTTTCCCTTTGAGGTAACGAAGAATTCGTTTTACAGCTAGCATGTGAGATTCTTTAGGAGTAGCTTGATATCTTGCGCAGACACATACTGCAAACATTATATCAGGCCTTGATGTTGTAAGATACATTAGTGATCCAATCATGGCCCTATAAAGAGTAGGATCCACGTCTCTATCACTCGATGTATCTGGACCAATACCATGAGCTTCCGGAATAGGAGTATGAAAAATTCTTGATTCTTCCATCTTAAATCGTTCTAGAAGCTCATTAGTATACTTAGTCTGATGAATGAAATATCCATCTTTCTTTTGATCGAATTGCAATCCTAAGAAAAATGTCAATTCACCCATTGCTGACATCTCAAACTTGTTCTTCATAACTTTTTCAAATTCACTACACATCTTTTCGTCAGATGACCCAAAGATGATATCGTCAACATATACCTTAACAAGTAGAAAGTCTCTCCTTTTCCATTTCATAAAGAGTGTACTGTCAATTCTTCCTCTTATAAATCCATTCTCAAGAAGATAAGTAGACAGTGTTTCATACCACGCTCTCGGAGCTTGATGTAATCCATATAGAGCCTTATCAAGACGATATACTCTATCTGGATACTTTGGATCAGTAAATCCCGGTGGTTGAGAAACATACACCGTTTCTTTGACTTGGCCATACAAGAAGGCACTCTTAACATCCAGCTGAAATACTTTCATTTTCTTTGAGGCTGCAAATGCTAAGAATAACCTAATTGCTTCAAGCCTAGCCACAGGTGCAAACACTTCATTGTAATCAATCCCGTCTTGTTGATTGAAACCTTGAACAACTAGACGAGCTTTATTGCGAATCACGATTCCCCGATCGTCTTTCTTGCACTTAAATACCCATCTAGTTCCAATTGGATATTCTCCAACAGGTAAGTCAACCAACTCCCAAACTTGCAATTTTGTGAACTGAGACAGTTTTTCTTGCATTGCCTAGACCCACGAATTTTCCTTCAAAGCTATCTGAACATTCTTAGGTTCAATTTGTGAGATAAAGCATGAATATAGACATAGATTTGAAATCCCTTTCTCGTTCATTTCAGCATACAAGCTTGAATGAGTGGATGTACTAGCTTTAGATTGATTCCGAGTCAGAACAGGAGAATTAGGATCACCGATGATGTTATCAATCGGATGATTCCTATTAATTCTTGTTGAAGTAACAGTTTCGACTGGAATATCATCCTGTAAGTTGGCACCAATTTCCTCCAAAGGTGGTATACCATCATTAGTAGTTGATATCCTTAATTGTCTCAGAGGAGAGAGAATATTATCCACAATCCTTTGAGAAGCAATTTCAGGATCTTCACACTCTTGAGGTATATCATCTTGAGGTTGTTGTGACTCAATAGGAGAGACCACATCAGTATCGACAATAGTCCTAGCATCAGACGTTTGAGCACTCGATGTTGGAGAAGGAGTAGGATCCTCATCTCCCGACAATAAATGCTCAGGAATATCTGAATTACTGACATAGTCACTGATAGGGACTTTGAATGACTTGAAAAGATCTGAATAATCAAATTGCCAATCCAATCCCTTATGCGAGTCATGTGTATAGCTCGTAACTTCAATGTTATAAACTATTTCAACACGTCCCAAAGTTTTATTGAAGACCCGTTTGTTTGGTGAGTTAGGCACATAACCTAGGAAGTATCCTTCGTCAGCCTTCTCACCAAATTTAGGTTGATGACTTGTCTTCAACAACGTACATGAAACTCCAAAGGGTTCAAACCCTTTTTAGTTCGGTTTCTTTTTGTTCAAAAGCTCATAACATGTCTTGTTCTGCTTTTTAACCGTAAGAACCCGATTGAGAACATGACATGCTGTATTCACTGCTTCTGCCCAAAATATGACCGGAAGCCTTGAATCTGCAAGCATTGTTCTCGCTGCTTCAATTAGAGTTCTATTCTTCCTTTCAGCAACACCATTTTCTTGAGGTTCATATGGTGCACTGAATTGATGCTGAATGCCTTTGCTCAAGCAATATACATTCAATGTAGAATTCTTGAACTCAGTCCCATTGTCACTACGAATTCTCTTAACTCTTTTTCTATAGATATTCTCTATTAGATCTAGCAACTCCATAAGAATGCCCGGAGTTTCATCCTTAGATCCCAAAAAGAATACCCAAGAGAATCTAGAAAAATCGTCTGTGACAACCAGACTGTACCATTTGCCACCTATGCTTCTCTTGCTTATTGGGCCAAAGAGGTCCATATGTAGCAACTCAAAAGGCGAGGAAATAGAGTTCACATTTTTAGACTTGTGTGGTTTCTTATGCTGTTTTCCTTTCAAGCAGGATATACACTTGTCTTCAAATGCAAAACTCTTCGGTGGTACACCCAGAACTAACTCATGTTTTGTTATGTAGTTCATTTTACGAAAATTCAGGTGTGCCATTTTCCTATGCCATAAGAGAGAGTCTGATTCTGAAGCCTTGGATAACAGACAAGTAGACTCCATCGAAGTAATAGGAGCATTCATGTTGATAGCATAAATGTCCTTCTTCCTTGGAGCTTTCATCAGTATCCATTTGTCGGGAATAATAAAACCCGGCTTCAGGATCAAGGCCTCTTTTTTCAATGAAGAGAACAGGATGACCTTTATCACAGACTTGGGAAACACTCACTAGGTTGTGCGTTAGTTCTTCAACATAATTCACATCCTCTAGAGTCAAAGTTCCATTCGATACTTTTCCTTTCCCAGTAATTACTCCTCCTTTATCACCAGCGAAGTGCACTCCTTGTCTCAGTCCACCTCTGAAGTCTGTCAGTAGACTTCTGGTTCCTGTCATGTGCCTAGAGCATCCACTGTCAACATACCACCAATTATCATTGTTCCCAGTCTGCTCCTGCACATACAAGTTGTATACAATCAGTTATCAAGAGGGACCCAAGCCATTACGGTCTTGGTTTGTCCCTTATCATCTACAAACTGTAGCTCTTTAAAGTAACCATCCTTTCCATTAGGAGCTTTGGTCACCTTTGAAGGAGCATCAGCTTGCTGATGATTAGTGGTCCTGGGTCTATGAGTTGACTGATTTCCAACCCTCCCCGATACATAACCCTGGGATTTTTGCCCTTGGTTATGACTATTGTAGGACCCTAGGTTAACTCCTTGTGTGCGAGACGTAGAACCATTCTCATTAGGACTTTGGTTCCTTGAAGTAGAACCAATTTCATAACGACTATGGTTCCTAATGGGAGTCATAAACCTCGACGGCACTTGTTCTTTAAAGTGTTCAGGTCGTTTAGGTTTGGGTGGCGAGACACTGTGAGAAGCGTCTCTTTTAAGAGCATTTACAGGTTTAATACCAATTCCCGGTCTGGTACCTAACCTGTCTGTGCTCGAACTAGAGATGTTTTGAGGCTTATCACTGTTCTCGTGCTTAGGAGTAGCTTCCGTCTTCTTATTGGGACAACAAGAAGATACGTGTCCTTTTTGATGACACTTGAAGCATGACATCTGCTTTCGTGACTTTGCAGTCTTAGCAGTCTCTTTCTTTGTTTGATTAGAAGACACTGAAGGTATATCCTTCTGTTTCTTAATTACCTCATCATTTACATTAGTACTACCAATCATTCCACTTGATACAAAAAGTACTTTAGTGAATGATTTGACTGTACTCTTGTCTAATGATGGGTCGTTAATAGAATCCTTCTGAGTCTCAGATGCATCAGACTGTTGAATTTTCAAATCCTCAGTCTCAGGATTCACATCTGTCATCTCTAAGTCAATGGAAGTAGTATAATTTGCATTAAAAGGCGGAGGTACATCAGAGTAACCTAGGCCAGTTACATCCTTCACACTACGTTGTGAGCTAATGATTCTATCTAAGGTCAAAGAAGATGTCCTATAACCTTCAAGTTTTCTATTTAGCTCTACCAACTTCATGTTTGACTCTGAGAGTTCTTTATCCCTAATAGCAATATTTCTGTTTAGCTCATTAAGGTTTAGATATAACCCGTTTATCTTAATACATTGTTCATTAATCATGTCGGTCAGACTGGTCTTATCTTAATACACTGTTAATGCTACCTTATCCTCACCTAACCCACGAACATCAGACTTAGCTATATCTAATTCGATGTTAAGGTTTTGTTGGATTTTGCAAAAACACTAACCTGAGTTTGTAAATCAGTTCCTAAATAGCAAACATCAGTAAGAGTAAGAAGATCCAGACATACCTTTTTCTTATCTGTCTGAACGTCAGCCATGTATGCAACGAAGTCATTGGGACTCATTTCTTCAGTCGAGTTGATGTAGAGCACATCTTCATCGCTCCCCTTGACTTCTATGTGTGGCACATTGGCTTCAGGTTCCTCAGTAGTTGGCATGTAAGAAGTGGATTCAGTCAGTTTCTCTTGATCGTCTATCTCAGCCATGAGGGCTTGCTCATGCTGAGTGGACCAATCATAAGAACCATCTACTTGCTGAACTACTAAGACTTTGGAAGCTAAAGTACTTCCCGAGTCTTGTTTAGCAGCGCCAGTATCAATTTTTGGTCGTTGACATTCCCTGGCAAAGTGTCTGTAACCTTGACAGTTATAACACTTAACCTTGGATTTGTCGAATCCAGTTCGGTTTCCAACAACTCTTCTACCCGTTCGATTCAGGAAATTTTTAACCCTCTTTGACACCATAGCAAGCTGCCACTGGAGGTCCATTTCCTCTAAGTCATCGGGATCTACTTGATCGTAGTCCTCATCAAATTGTGCAGGATCGTTGATCTTTCCTTGAATGTAATTTTCATAGGAAGCAACGAACGATGTCAGCACCGAGAGTTGCTATTCAGCTGACTTCACACTCATTGGCATCTTATGATGCCCTTGAGTGGACTTATCAGAGGTAGTGTTCCTGCTTCGTTTTTCACCGCCATCCGAAGCTATGAAGCACATATCCTCGGTTAACATTTCTCCGAGTTCATCAATTTCACCAGCAAACAATGCAGTGGTCGAATTGGATGAAGGATTAGAGATACTGGTCTTTCCATGGTATAGACCAGGATTCTGTAGATGATCAGAATCTGTATCTCTCGTCTTTTTAGAGAAATCATAACCCCTTAGCTTGTCAATTGCCTGCTCTAGGGTCATGGTGGCGTATCTCTCATCATTATCCTTAAGCATGATACCATACATTTCCCACTTACAAGGCAAACCCTCAATGAATTTGTCTGTTTTCTCCTTGTCATTGTAGAAAATCTCGTGGTCGTCAAGTTCACTCAATAAATGATAAAATCAGGTAGTGTAGGCTTCAAGGTCCTCTTCTCTAAAAGCTTTAAATACCATAAACTGCTTTTTCAGAAGATTACACTTGCCTGCCTTCACCTGAGGGCTTCCCTCACACCTTTTCTCTAGAGCATTCCAGAGCTCTTTAGCTGTGTGGAAGGACTTCAATTGGTGATTGATTTCCTTGGGAAGGCTCATTTTTATCGATGAATGTGCCTTATTATCAATAGTGAATTCCTTCTTTTAATTGTCATTCATTCTGTCGTAAGGCACAATCACAGTTGCATTCCCTACCTCAGCTGTAGGTGCAACATATCCGTTCTTAATACACAGCCAGATGGTGATGTCGTGGAATCTACAGTAACTTTCGAATCTATCTTTCCACCCATAATAGTCCTCTAGTCGGAGCAATTTTGGTGGAACATTAGATTTTCCAACCTCGTGTTCCATTTCAATCATTCTACTCAAGTCAGACATCTTGGTAAGTCTCAAAAGTTGTCAAATCACAAAATTTTGTAAGTTCAATTCGCAGGTGAATCTCAACTCGCAATGGATTTCAGCTCGCAAGTAAATTTCAACTCGCAGCTGATCTCAACTCGCAGCTGAATTTCAACTCGTAAGTCAGTCTCAACTCGCAAGTGAATCTCAACTCGCAAAGGAAGTTTCAACTCGCAAGGGACTTTCAACTCGCAGCTGAATCTCAACTCGCAAGTGAATCTCAACTCGCAAGTAACAGCGGAAACCCTAATCTCAACTCGCAAAACGGCGCCTCGAAATCTGGGAACTGAACTTTTTGGTATTTTTATGATTAAATCAGTAGATTTCGATCGCAAAACAACCCTAAAGATGTTATATAACCAAAAACTTTGAAACCACAACATTTCTAAGCCCGAAAGCTCTGATACCAATTGTAAGGTCTCTAGATCTTGGTTAGCGATAACGGATTATCTTTTAGGTATTAAGGTGAGGAATCCCTCAATACTTAAGGTTTTAGTCTTATATAACTAATCTATCAATTAACAAGCTTCGTTTTGATATTAACTAATGTTAAACAATCAAAACCGAGCCTATTCAATGATAGCCTTTATATCAGCACGAATTTCGAGGAGAATAATTAAAATATTTGGTGTGTGTAATTATGGCACGGATTTCTAGATCCCTCTTTAATTTGAGCAACATTAAAATATTTATATCTGGTTCAACTCGCAGGCCATGGGCTTTGCGAGTTGACTCAACTCGCAGCCCATGGGCCTGCGAGTCCAGATGGACTGCGAGCCCAAATCTCAGCTCGCAAGCAAAGCTGCGAGTCCAGATAGTCTGCGAGCCCAGATGGCTACGAGGTGAGATCTCAACTCGCAGGTCAAACCTGCGAGTTGACTTCTCAATTCGCGAATTTGACTTTAACTTGAATTCGATAATTGCCTAATAACATTTAACAATTAATAATAACAAGTTAATATCATACATTTAAGAGTCAAAACCAATTTTACAAGTTTGACAATAAATACACTAGTCCTATTACAAGCTAGATCTGTTGTCACAATAGCATGTCCCAACAGAGGATCCATATGATGGTGGATTAGGTGGTTCCATATTGTATATGGATCACATTGTTGAGTTGTTTAGATGGATCTGGATTACATATGTGTAAGAGGATTCAATTGACAGTGGAATATGTGGTTTCGTGTTGTAAATGAACCACATGATAGTTGCTCTACTTGGTAGTGATTTCCTAGCTTTGTGCTAGCTCAGTTGAGAAAAGAAAGTGGAACAGAGTACGAATTCGTATAGTTGTGCATATCATGTATATGCTAGTTGTTGGTCAATCCATATTGACTCCAGTTGTTAATTGAAATCAAATCGTTAGTTATTCAAGTTGATTGTTGATCCCTGTTGTTATTTGATTTCAATTATAGTTGATCTTCTTGTTGTCAAGTTAGTTGACTTAGTTGTTGATTAAATGAGATGTATAGTTGACTTTAATTGTTAGTCATATTCAATTTGTTGAATTATGTCAAGTTGTTGAATTGTGATCAAGTTGTTGACTTTGATAAGTGGTAGTGAAGTCAAGTTGTTGATTAACCTTAAATGACAAGTTGATACCATGTTGCATGATTGAACACTTTGTGTTCAAGTGAATTATAAGTTGTCCAAGTTGGTTGTGAAGTTGATCAAGTTGATCCAAAAGTTGTTAAATTGTTCACTCTTTTATTTACCTATGAATTCACTAAGCGTTTTGCTTACTCTTAGTTTTTTTATTTATTTTGTAGGCGCGAGTGAATTGGGTAAGAAGGAAACTCGCGGAAAGGGGAAGGCTTAGAGAATGTTTGTTGGGCACTTGTTGTAAGTTCACAAGTGCTAATCTCTTTGAAACATAGCCAGGATCATATAAATGTTGCATTGAACCCAATTTTTGTAATGGTATCAAAATGGGTCAAACATGTTTTGGTATTAATTTGATTGTAAAGGATAAATGTATGTAAATTAAGTTGGTTTATAAGTTGTAAATGATCAGTGGAAGCAATGGATTGCATTTTGATTGTAAATGGAGTTAAAATCTGGAAAAAGGGCAAAAATTAAACAGAACATGGCTATCTGTCGGATAGGTTATAGGCTAACCTATCCGGCGGGTAGAAAATGCTCATTTTCGATAGAAAAGCTATCCGGCAGATAGCACCATTCATTCCCCCCCCCCCCCCCCCCCCCCCCCCCCAAGAAAAAGTTCTTTTGTGATCTTCTTTTAAGTGTAACAAGTTGACAATGGATGCACAATAGTTCTTCAAGAAGTTTTGCAAGTTATCCAAGAAGATATTACATATGCCATCTTTTGTGAACTTTTTTTCAACCATATTAGTACTCTACAATATTAACGTTTGTGACACTGCCTCAACTCTAAAATGTTTGTAATGCACTTACAATCATGATAGTGTCACAAAATAGCCGCCTAGGAGCTCCATCTGACCTGCGCTGTTCTTCCCCACCAAGCATCAATTACACGAGCATGTGCTTGACATTCTGGTGGTAGGCTTTCGAATATTACACGTACAATTTCCGCACCCAGTGTACATTTGAGGATAATATCACTAACAATAATAATTATGCATCAATGATACACACATATATTTAGCTAAATTAATTTTATATATGGTCAAAAACTATTACTTAATTAGCTATATAAGACTTACTATTATGCTCGCATTGTTGTGAAGATGCAATATGTTAACTGTAGTTCATCTTGATCTAACTTAGGCTTTATTTCTACCTCCGTTCTATAGTAAGGTGATATGTGCACCGTTGTTGGCTTCACAATCCTTTTGGCATTATCGACTACGTTCTCAAAATCACACATATCTTCAAAATGTTCATCTATTTGTAACATGTGTTTGGAAAATGCTTTGTTACTCTCAATTGGGTCTATATGGGCTAACCTTGAATCTTCCTCATTGCAATGGTGTTGTGATACTTGCAATGCTTTCCTTTGGTGTTTTTTCAGGCTCTTTATCACCACAATTAACTCCTGGATTAACTCCCAGGTGCTGAGGCAGTAAACTTATATCAATTGGTTTAGTAGCATTTAAACATTTTTGTTGCGTTGGCGCACTTCCCTTATAATTATGGACTTTACCTTTTTCTTTTATATCATCACTTTTCATCCTCCTTCGACTTTGCTGTATTGCTGAATCCACTGGTTCATCCTATCGTTCCTCTAATACTTGGGTCAATGTTAAGTCCATTGATCTATCTTCGTGCAGTTCGCCATCTTCTTTCTCCAAAGTCCCCTTGATCTCTTGTTCATCTGGTCCCCTTGATCCCTTTCTATCTTTGTATAGTTCGCCATGTTCTTTCTTTAAATGACTGGTGATTTTTTGATCATCTTTTCCTCTAGATCCCTTATTACCTTTCAACACTTCGTCATGATCTTTCTCCAAAGCATCTGTGCTTTTCTGTTCATCTTGTCCTTTTGACATAAAATTTTCAATATTTTCATCTATTGATCGGATAATGCTTACAACATTTCATCAGATGGGTAATAGAATGCTGCCTTCTGCATTTGTTTTTGCAAGTCCATTTTCGTTTTCACGAAGCGACTTCTAAGTTGATTCTATACAATGAAAAAATTCTTGAAATCAAACACATAACTATCTGTCAATGGAATTTTCAAACATAAATGTAAGCAACTAATAAGTATTGTTTAGATGTATAATGGATAAATACCTTTCGATTAAAATTATCTGTTGGGGCATCAAACTCGTCATACCCATCAAACTCATGCCACAAAACTGTTGGATCTTAATGCTCATAGATTAACTATAAGATTAATATTGCTAATAACACTTGAACCTATAGGGTCACACTAATAGCATTAAACACAAATTGATTAATTATAAGAATATGATTCTTAGTAATTATCAATTACCATTTTATTTAATAGGAAATGATATCTAATTGAAATGTTAATGTTTCCAATGCATGTTTCATATAATATGAATATATATATGTCATGTACAAGTTTTTGGACCCAAAAGAGTTTGAAATAAAAACTTGTACACAACCAATTGCTCAAGACTTCAAAAAGGGGCCCTCCCCCCTTTCCCTCTTGTGTTGGCCGGCCACCCAAAGAGTCCTCCCTTTGGTGGTTGGTTGCTTGCTTGTTGGTTGATTAAGCATGCTCACACACCCTCACTTGCATGATCTCCATGCATGGGCTTTGTTTTGACTTTGTGTATGCATGGGTGTACGTATACAAGCCTTATGCAAGAGTTAAAGTGTGTGTAAATGTGCAGTTTTTCTACATGCTTTTCCTTTCTCAATTCATACTAAAGAGTTAGTAATTAATAGAGTAGAAAATCAAGCTCTCTCCTAAGACAAATTGTGATTTTTTCTTAAGAGCTTAAGAGTTAATTACAAGGGTTTAAAGACTAGCATCAAGTGTTAATCAATTGCTATTGGTGAACTAACTATAGAGGAGCTTCAATCTTAAGCTCTAGTTATCTTCATCAACACTCTAATTGCCAAAAGGGTTCAAAGTCTACAAAGGTTGTAATCTCTAAACCCCTATGGTTGTGTATCTTAATTAGCATGTAATTGGATCTTGGTGGGTTTTATAAAATTGTTTTAATAACTTGATCAACTTAATTAAGCTTATGTTGCAATTAACTTTGAATTTTAACCATGTTTTGATCATATAAACCCAACAAAAACTTCGGTTAACAATCGAGTATTTAAAGGATAGGCATCTTCCTCATCAAATGTACTTCTAATGATGCCACCATCTTCTTCCGAGACTTCGTATTTAGGAATAAGAGCTTCTTGATGATCAACAACCATATATGTGTTATCTTGCTGCATTAAGTTGAGCAATCCAGAAGCAAATCCACCATTTTTCAGTTCTGACTGCTGACATTTTCAGTAAAGTACTGGTGGATTTACATTAACAACTTCAGATGTCTTGCATCTTGTGTTGTGCACATACTAAACCTACAAACAATCAACATTACCGTTAATCTATAACTAAGTAGAATAAAATTCAATATGTTGGATTCACATAACATTGATACTTACTACTAAAAAAACTAGTGGACTCGTGTACCAGCACTAGGGATTTTCTCCATTTCACCTATCTTTGCTTCGTTTCAAGCAGTCAAGGACATAACCGCACCAATCCATATCTCGTATCAAGTTCACATCCTCAATGCATAGTAGAAATTTCTGATTTTCTGTCGCACATTTGACCCCTTTCACCATTATAGTGATTATTAAGACCATGATGTTCAACTTGAACATCCGCCCTCCTTCTTTGTCATCATTAACCATTTATTCCACCTTCGCGAAATTTATTCTTTATGGCCCTTTATCTGGTTTAGGATATTGCTTCCTCCACATATTTATAACATTTTTGTTTCCTATCCCAGCTCTTTTAACACCAGAAATTTTGATAGATCCCATCGAGAAACCTAGAATTTCATGCACACTTTCTTGTGTTAATTCATTGTGCATTCTCCTGCTTTTGGCTCACATGTTTGCGGGTTGAAGTTATCTACTAACCAATAAGGCAATTTGGAGGGGATTTTTGTTATTCCTAATTCTATCATACACTCGAATCCCATTTCTATCAAACTCTTCTTTTGTGTCGCTTTCTATTTATCAAGATGTTAACTAACGGTGATGGGCACTTTCTATTTCTCATATGCCTATATTTTTTCTGTGCATCCTTTACCTTCCCCGTATGTGAGTGCATTCCTCTTTTACTAGTTTTATCAACTTTTAGCATCTTACTAGGACTAAAAATCACCGTCTAATAGCTTCACATTTTTTTTTCTTAAGAGTATTAACTTTAATTTGAAGCAAGTTTCGTCTACTTTGTGGTCTCAAAAAATCATCATCCAAGCCAGATAATTTATCATCATGCCCTGCACAACTTTTAACTTATGTTATCGATTTACATGATCATCATGTAAACTACAAATAATGCTTAAAATTCTCACAACATCTTGTGCACAACTAATTAGAAGTGATGCACAATCAAATATATTTTTCGTTTCTTATCAAATTCAATTGTTACTTTTCTTGTTACTTAACTATAATATTTAGTTGTTACTTTTGATCATCAACTCTTCAGTTTAAAACTTTAGATTTTTCATTTATTAAAATGCTTATCAAACATATATATATTATTTTGCATATGCCCGTAAGTGTTGGATATAGTGTCCATGGTCATCAAATAAGTCGGTACTATTTGATATAATAATAGGGTCCTTTTGGGTTGCCCTTAAAACACAACCTAGTGATTACTTAAGGGACTACTTTGTTATTAATTAATAGTTTAATTTAAATTGGAACAAAGTACAAGGGGTTAATATAGAAATAATAGAATATGAATTCTATCCCAACTAGGATTCAATTATTATTTTCTATAAATAGAGGCATAGGGTGAAAACCTTGATTGCTCATTCATTATTTTCTTTCTCCCTTTGAGACTATTGTCTCTCCCTCCCCTCTCTTGGTTTGATTTATTCCATCATTCTCTAGGGTTTGGTTTAATCAATCAAGGTTAGAGGTTATACCCGTAATCTAAAGGTTGTTGTTTTGGGTGTGGTTCCATTAGAGGGATTCTCCTTTGGATCATCTTTCATTAACTGTCCTTGCTAAGTAAAATCAAAAACAAATTTTTAGCAAGTTTGAAGACAATCGAGTTATGCCATTTTGTCTATATACAACGATTAACATAAACCCTAAGGATTCTGGTTATTTTGATCACTATATCGTAGAATTTTGGTCAAGATTTAAAACGAAACCCTCATATTATAAATCCGTCGATTTCAAGTTAATTATACGGTGAAAATCATTGATTGATACCTCAAAATGTTCACAACAGCAAGTTGTATAAAATGTATGGAGTGAAAACGTCGTTCTTGTACTAAGAATCACGAAAATAAAGCGAAAGCAAGATTCGGCTCGTTTCGCCAAAAAACTCAATTCGCAGGTTGTTTGGATTCGGTTCGCAAGAAATAGTGAGTTTGACCTGTCAATTCGCATGCTTTTATACCAGGTTGACTCGACTCGCAGAAGAGATTAGTCAACTCGCAAGTTGAGGTCAACTCGCAATCTTTTTGTCAACTCGCAAGTTTGACCAAAAACGCGTAATGTGTACAAGTCTAAAATAAGATTATTTTTCACTTATTTTGTAACCATAGGTCAACACGAAAGAACAATTCATAGAATAATTTAATGCCAAAGGGTAAAACGATATAAATTATAACATAAGTACTACAAATGAATATTCAAAATAAACAGTGGTATCAAGTACCTTTTATTAAAGCAACACATAAGAGAAACAATACATATTGTGGGCGTTAAAAATTTATCCGCTGAGGGATCATATTAGAGAGAATAGGCTGTACCAATTGTTTATTAACAAGTCTAAGAAGATTGTTAGTATACATTCCTCATGAAATTCACAATAAGTTACAGAAAAGTTGCAACTTAACCATTTTATCAACTTATGTTTATGAAGTTATAACTTGTTTACCTTTATCCACGTGATATAACATACTTAGATATTACTTCACCAAAGTGAACGTTCAATTTGTCATAGACAGTTTAAGTCGATTACTGATATTATGATCCACATAAAGAAATAATACACTAATTTCCAAGCAAACCTTTATTGTTAGTATGCATATTAAACAGGTTGATCCAAGATACGACATACTGAGAATTCAAGTAGAACACATAACACTGTATCTCTCATATTCAAGGTAGAGGTTACTAAATGATGTTATTTTCGAAACATATAACATACCCTTGAGTTATTTGAAAATTTGACAAACATCAAACCTATTTTGAAGATACTAGTGGTTCTAGATCTGTACTTAGTACAACAGAACCTTAGTATAAGCAAAACAAGTTTGAGACCATTGGCAAAACTAAAAGCGTCAGATCTGTACTTAGTACATATAACACCCCTCTTTCAATATAAGAATATAATATTAATAAATACGGAAGCATGAATTAAAATACATAAATAGTTTACATTTCCCAAAAGTACACCAAATTTCAAACTTTTTAAATTACAAAAGGCGGGGTATTATAAAATTACAAAACAAGGTTTATCACAAAAACCATATCAGAGTTCAAGAGCGCAGTCAAACATTCCCTTGATCAACCAATCACCTCCTGCACCCACAATTAAATAAAACATATCCTGCAGGAAGTAAAATGAGGGGTTAGCACAAAGCTAAGTGAATAGGTTCATCACACAACATTCAACTTAGCATAACTAGTTGTTTACACCAAATAATCGTAAACACACATAATTCAATGAGGATCGGTGGCTCTGGGGATATCATAATACCCGGGGATTCCCCCAAGAACACTTACCCACAATCTGTATGGCCAATACAGAATAGACCGATAACTAATGGTTATTAAACCCATACACAGGTCTCAAACACAACAAATGAATCAAAACCTGTGTAATACACATAATAACCAGAAGTCCAACTACACGTTGACCTCAATCACATACAGCACATTGGTTCGCACATCACGTAGATCAATAATCAATAATCAAGACTAAACAGTCTAATAAACATCTACGTTTACTTGTTGTAACCAAATAGTTACAACTAAATCAAATGATGAGTTCTGAATCCACTCACCGATACCTCTGACGTCTCCACACTCAGGATTCTTATATCACTGAGTCTTACGTTGATCTGAAACAGAAAATCAAATACAAGTCAGAAGTTCGTTCCATAAACATCATTATAGTCTAATTATCCAATCAGGTAATCCCTGAAGTCTAGGCAAACAAAAGTTCAATCAGAAATAAACTCTGAAAAATCCCGCAATGACGTTTAAAACTGAAAAATGCCATTTTCGGGTCCTAGATGACCCCGGATGGCCAAAAACTGCCTAGGCTATTAAAATATAGCCTTGATTACTAGGTCGTTTCCGAGTGACCATGCAAATTTCAACTAAATCTGAGTTAATGATATTTTTTACAGAACCGCGTCTTAAAAACACTTGACGCATTTTCAAAATTTGCAAGTCAACTCGCAAGTCAACTCGCAGGAATCTCGGTTCGCAGTCTCAGTTCGGTTCGCAGGGTTTCGGTTCGCAGGTTTCAACTCGGTTCGCAAGTCAACTCGGCTCGCAGGTTTCAACTCGGTTCGCAAGTCAACTCGGCTCGCAAGTCAACTCGCAGGTCAAGTCAACTCGCAAGCCAACTCAACTCGCAGGATGAACACAAGTTGCGAATTGAGACGCTGTTCAGCCGAAAATCATACTTTTTCAACCCAAAACTCAATATTCTGATTTCCTTTCAATCACACAAACTTCCTAACATCAAATAGGCATCAAATAACTTCTAATAACAACATATCAAGCTCCAATTTGATTTATTCACTCAAAACCCAAACTTACTTTCTTTTCTTCTTAAATGGTAATTGAAAGAGTTGCTGATTTAGTTATGGATGATGATAGCTCTGTTGTTTTGATTTCGGAATCACAGGAACACAAGTATGAATTCAATTTTGGTTTTGGGTTTCTTTGATTTGCAAGTTTTGGTTTCTTGAATTTGAAAAGCTTTTAAATATGGAAAGAAGGAGAAGATATGAGATATATATGAGATAACAAGGTCGGCTTATGAATAAATGGTATAATTTTATACCCGTCCTAAATCTTTTGTCTGGAACCTGAAAACCGTTTGCGAGAAATATTATTTTATTTTACCGTCATCTATAATAATTTAAAACGATTAATATTTCACTAGTCACAATAAGTCAAAGGACTTATTCATCTAAGTTTCACAATGAAATACATAATTTCAATTAATTTCTAAACGATTAAATAATCAATTAAAATACTATAAATTACCAGGGCACAGGAGAGGATGTTACAGTACAACAAAGTCACCAATAGTTTTGCTAACAGCCATTTTTCTAACTATTTGTCTAGACAGATATGCATAGATTCTAGATAACAATGTATGGTTATACTATCATTCAACAATTAAGACTTATGTCATACATCATATAGCAGATCACACTAGATAACATACATGAGAGTTATTGCTTATTAGATGCTCAGAAATCATAGCAGAATTTGCCTACCAGTACATCATATAATGAAGTTGCCTAGATTTAATTTATTCGAAGCACATTATAATGTGTGGAGAAAGGTGTATAATAAAATAAATATAAGTAAAGTCCCAGTTGTAAAGATGTAACGTTAATGTAACTTACTAGAATCTACTATCACATCTAACTTATTATTGTTAAGCGTATGCTCCTAATGTACTATCATTTCCCAGCAGATAAACACTTAACTTTTTCGAAAAGAAAATTACAGTAGTTCTTTTATCGGAGGCGATTCCCCTCAGGTAACAAGCAAATGAATGCCATACGCCAACTCCCTTTTTTAAAAAATAAAAAAATAAAAAATAAAAATAAAACTTACTACTAACTATTACATAAGTACCCTTTGGAATAAACTTTGGCTTCCCTTTGAGGTAACGAAAGATTCGTTTTATAGCTTGCATATGTGACTCTTTCGGATTAGCATGATATCTTGCGCAAATACACACAGCAAACATAATATGAAGTCTAGATGTAGTCAAATACATTATTGATCCAATCATGGCCCTATATAGAGTAAGATCCACATCCTGATCACTCAATGTATCGGGACCAAGTCCATGATTTTCTAGAATAGGAGTTTTATAAACACGAGATTCATCCAGCTTAAAACGTTTTAATAACTCATGTGTATATTTCGATTGATGAATAAAGAATCCATCTTTCTTTTGGTCAACTTGTAACCCTAAGAAAAAGTTTAACTCTCCCATAGCAGACATTTCAAACTTACTTTTCATAACTTGTTCAAAGTCTCTACACATCATTTCGTCAGATGACCCAAAGATAATGTCTCGACATATACTTGAACAAGTAGAGAATTTCCTTCTTTCTCCATTTTACAAAAAGTGTACTATCAATTGCACCTCTTTTAAAGCCATTCTCAAGATGCGTTGATAATGTCTCATACCACGCCCTTGGTGCTTGATGTAACCCATATAGAGCCTTATCTAAACGATATACTCTATCTGGATACTCATGATTAGTAAATCCTGGTGGTTCTGAGACATACACTGGTTCTTTGACTTTGCCATACAAAATGGCGCTCTTAACATCTAATTGAAAAACTTTAATTCCCTTAAAAGATGCAAATGCTAAGAATAACCGAATTGCTTCAAGCCTAGCCACTGATGCAAACAATTCCGTGTAATCAATCCCTTCTTCTTGATTGAACCCTTGAACAACTAAACGGGCTTTATTACGAGTAACGATTCCCCGATCGTCTCTCTTGCACTTAAATACCCATCTAGTTCCTATTGGATATTCACCAGCAGGTAAATCAACCAATTCCCATACTTGTAACTTGGAGAACTGACACAGTTCATCCTGCATTGCTTCGACCCACGAGCTTTCTTTTAGTGCCATTTGCACATTTTTAGGCTCAACTTGTGAGATAAAGCATGAATATAGACATAGATTTGTAATCCCTGTCTCTTTCATTTTTAGGCTCAACTTGTGAGATAAAGCTTGTGTGATTGGATGTACTAGCTTTAGATTGATTCCTAGTTTGAACAAAAGTGTTTGGTTCATCGATGATATTCTCAATCGGATGATTCCTATTCAATCTCGTTTTAGTTACCGGTTCAACTGGCATATCATCTTGTAAGTTAGTACCTATTTCCTCCAATGGTGGTATACCATCATTAGTAGTAGATGTCCTTAATTGTCTCAGAGGAGTAAGAATATCATCCACAATTCTTTGGGAAACAACTTCAGGATCTTCGTTCTCTTGAAGTATATCAGCTGGAGGTTGTTGTGACTCAATTGTTGAAGCTTCATCAGAATCAACAATAGTCTTGATTCCAGACGTTTGAACATTCGATGTTGGAGAAGGACTAAGAACTCTATTTCCACACAATAAATGCTCAGGTATCTCTGAATCACTGACATAGTCACTGATAGGGACTTTAAATGACTTAAGAAGATCTGAATAATCAAATTGCCAATCTAATCCCTTATGTAAGTCATGTGTGTAGCTCGTAACTTCAATGTTATAAACTATTTCCACACGTCCCGTAGATTTATTGAAGACACGTTTGTTTGGTGAGTTAGGCACATAACCTAGGAAGTATCCTTCGTCAGCCTTCTCACCAAATTTTGGTTGATTGCTAGTCTTCAATAAAGTGCATGAAACTCCAAAGGGTTCAAACCCTTTTAAGTTAGGTTTCTTATTGTTTAAAAGCTCATAACAAGTCTTGTTCTGCTTTTTAACCGTAAGAACTCTATTTAGAACATGACATGCAGTATTCACCGCTTCTGCCCAAAAGATGACCGAAAGCCTTGAATCTGCAAGCATTGTTCTAGCTCCTTCAATCAACGTTCTGTTTTTCCTTTCAGCAACACCATTCTGTTGAGGTTCATAAGGTGCGCTGAATTGATGATGTATCCCTTTGCTTAAGCAATAGACATTAAACGTTGAGTTCTTGAACTCTGTTCCATTGTCACTACGAATTCTCTTAACTCTTGTTCTATAGACATTCTCTATTAGATCTAAGAACTCCATCAGAATACCAGGAGTTTCATCCTTAGATCCCAAAAAGAATACCCAAGAGAATCTAGAGAAATCATCTGTGACAACCAAACAATACCATTTGCCACCTATGCTTCTTTTACTTATCGGACCAAAAAGATCCATATGTAGCAATTCAAATGGCGAGAGGATCGAGTTTTCAGTTTTAAACCTGTGTGGTTTCTTATGCTGCTTTCCTTTCAAACAAGAAACACACTTGTCTTCAAACTCAAAACGTTTCAATGGTACACCTAGAACTAACCCATTCTTGGTTATATAGTTCATTTTTCGAAAGTTCAGGTGTGCCATTTTCCTATGCCATAAAAGTGAGTTTGCTTCAGAAGCCTTGGGAATAAGACATGTTGACTCCATTGAAGTAATAGGAGCACCCATGTTGATGGCATAAATGTCCTTCTTCCTTGGAGCCCTCATCAATATCCATTTTTCGGGAATAATGAAACCCGGCTTCAGGACTAAGGCCTCTGTCTCATTGAAATGTACATGGTGACCTTTATCACAGACTTGGGAAACACTCACTAGGTTGTGCGTTAGTTCTTCAACATAATTCACATCCTCTAGAGTCAAAGTGCCATTTGAGACTTTTCCTTTCCCAGTTATTACTCCTCCTTTATCACCAGCGAAATGAACTCGTTGTTTCAAACCTCCTTTTAAATCTTTCAGTTGACTTCGAGTTCCTGTCATGTGCCTAGAACAGCCACTGTCTACGTACCACCAATTGTCTTCGTTCGCAGTCTGCTCCTGCACAAACAATTTGTACACTATTAGTTCTCAAGAGGGACCCAAGCCATTACGGTCTTGGTTTGTCCCTTATCATCTACAAACTTTAATTCTTTAAAGTAACCATCCTTCTCATTAGGAGCTTTGGTCACTCTCGAAGAAGTTTGAGCTTGTTGATGATTATCAGTTTTCAGAGGTGAATTAGAGGAGAACCTCCTAGACGTTGAACTATGAGTTCTATTATAATATCCATAATTAAACTCAGGTGTACGTGAAGTAAAACCAATCTCAAATTGACTATAGTTTCTACTTGGAATCCTAATCCTCGACGGTATTTGATCTCTAAAATTGTTAATAGAATGATCAGGCCGTTTAGGTTTAGGTGGAGAAACACTGTGAGAAGCATCTCTTTTAAGAATATTTACAGGTTTACTACCTCATCCTAGAATGATACCTAACCTGTCTATACTCGAACTAGAGATATTCGGTGTCTTATCGTTATTCACGAGCTTATGTGGTGCTTCCAACTTCTTATTAGGACAACAAGAAGCCACGTGTCCTTTTTGGTGACACTTGAAGCAAGACATCTGCTTACGTGACTTAACCAGTTTTTCACCCTCTTTCTTAGTTTGAGCCGAAAACACTAAAGGTGAATTATCTTGTTCCTTAATAAACTCATCAATTACATTAGTATCAATCATCATTTCACTCGAGACAACATATACTTTAGAGAATGGTTATTTCTTACTAATGTCAGATGATGAATCTTTAACAACATCCTTCTGTGTTTCAGAAATTTCAGACATTTTAGTTATCAATTCCTCAAGTTTAGTATTTACATCAGTCATTTCTAAGTTAACAGAAGTAGTAGTGTAATTTGAATTAAAAGGTGGGGGTACATCACTGTAACCTAAACCAGTCACATCCTTTACACTACGTTGTGAGCTAATTATTTTATCCAAAGTTAAAGAAGATGTCCTATAACTTTCAAACTTACGATTTAGCTCAACTAACTTCAATTTTGACTTAGATAACTCCTTATCTTTACTAGCAATACTTTGATTTAAATCTTTCAAGTTCAAATATAAGCCATCTATTTTAACACACTGTTCAATTATAATATCTCTTAGATTGGTTCTATCAGAAGCATCAAGCTTAATCTTTTCTTTTAATGCTAGTTTATCCTCACTTAACCTATGTACATCACTTTTAGCTATTCCAAGATCAGATGTCAAGGTTTTATGAGATTCTGCAAATACACTAACCTGAGATTGCAAATTATTAACTAAATAACAGACATCAACAAGAGTAAGAATGTTAAGACATACTCTTTTTTTGTCCGTTTCAACCTCAGCCATACGTGCGACAAACTCATCTGGACTCATATCTTCAGTTGAGTCGATGTATAGCACATCTTCATCACTTGCTTTGACTTCACCCTCCGGCACCTTAACTTGAAATTCCACATTAGTTGGCATATAGGATGTAGATTCAACAGTTTTCTCTTGATCATCTATTTCAGCCATAAGAGCTTGCTCAGACTGAGTAGACGAATCATAAGAACCATCCATCTGCTGAACCACCAAGACTTTGGAAGTTAAAGTATTACCCGAGTCTTGTCTTCCATTTCCAGTATCAACCTTTGGTCGTTGACATTCCCGAGCAAAGTGTCTATAACCTTGACAGTTAAAACACTTAACCTTGGATTTGCCAAACCCTGGTCGATTTCCTACCACCCTTCTACCAGTACGTTTCAAGAAATTCTTAACTCTTCTTGACACCATTGCTAGTTGCCACTAAAGATCCATTTCTTCAAGGTCATCAGGATCAATCTGATCATAATCCTCATCAAATACGGCTGGATCATTGATCTTCCCCTGAATATAGTTCTTATAGGAAGCAACAAAAGAAGCAAGAACAGATAGTTGTTGTTCAACAGATTTCACACTCATAGGCATCTTGTGATGCTTGAGATGACTTCTTAGTGGGTTTCCCTTTGGTTTGGCTTCCAGATGATGCGATAAAGCACAAATCCTCAGCCACCATTTCACCATTTTCATCAGTTTCACCAACTAAGAAAGCAGTGGTCGAACTAGATGAAGCATTTGAGAGAATAGACTTTCCATGATATAATCCAGGATTATAATTGATCATAATTTGTATCTCTCGTTTTCTTAGTGAAATCATAACCTCTGAGCTTATCTATCGTCTGCTCCAGAGTCATTGCAGCATATCGCTCATCATTATCCTTGAGCATAACTCCGTGCATTTCCCATTTGGAAGGTAAACCCTCAATAAACCTGTCAGTTTTCTCCTCATCAGAATATGAAATCTAATGGTCATCTAGCTCACTTAATAAATGGTAGTATCTAGTGGTATATGCTTCAAGATCTTCCTCTCTAAAAGCTTTAAAGAGAGTAAACTGCTTTTTCAGAAGATTCTTCTTGCCAGCTTTAACTTGTGGACTACCCTCACATCTTTTCTCAAGAGCTACCTAGAGCTCTTTAGCAGTATGAAAAGATTTCAGTTGATGATTGATTTCCTTAGGAAGAATCATCTTAATTGAAGAATGAGCCTTATTTTCAATTTCAAATTCCTTTTTCTGGTTATCATTCATCCTGTGATAGGGTACAACCACAGTAGCATTCTCAACAACAGTAGTAGGTGCAGCATATCCATTTTTGATACACATCCAGATTGACAAGTCATGTGTAGGTCACATATACACTCTGATCAGATTACAATTTCAAATTATTATGTGCGGAATCCAGTAATCAATAGATCGTATGGTTAGAATTGAACACACAATCTAAATAACTCGATTATATTGATAATCAAATAATATTGAATGATTAGAGACGCTCACTAATATATCTGATTACAATACTCTCTGAGTTTCACGTTTTAGCTTACGTACAAATGAAAACATAACAGCCTATTTATAGACAGACATGCGACTATACTATTATTCAATAAAGTCGCAGACAGTGTCGCATAGACAAAAATCTAGACTTCTAAGACTTATCAAGATTCTGACATTCTAATCTTCCACCAACAAACTCCCCCTTGTCAGTAGCTTGATATGTTCTTTGTCTTGCTTCAGATCCATTTGCTAGGGACATTACTTCCAGCACAGATGCCGTTTCTGACACATACTTTCACAACATTCTGAAACTTCATTGCTTCTCCTTCTTCATTTTTGTTGAATAGAATATGATTTTCTTTAATTGCCAGCAAGTCTTGTCTTGATAAATTTATTAAGCTGATTGGATCATAGACTTAGACAGATTCAACGTTATCCTTATGATCATCTTTGAAGATCTCTATGCATGCTTCTCCAGTTGTACCATTATTATACCACCACTTTAGATTTGTAGCAAAATCTATTGGTAATCTTTCCAATGGAATCTTCTTAAGTACTTTAATGTCACAGCCCCCAAGACGCGTGGCAGCGGAAGGTATGGGGTGTCATGGGGGCGCCGACCAAATCAAATATCACAACACAAGAGTTACAACAAACGACCTCTATATGAGACGTTTTCAAAAATCATTACATTACAAACTTAAAAGTGTTTACATAAAAGCTAGGAGTTCGCATCCGATTCGTAGAATCACATAACTATTATTACAAAATATAGTAAATGCAATCTAATTCCTTGGTTGTTTCAAAACGTGCGACTCGAGCTATTGCTTCCAAAGCATCCTACTGCGGCTGGTCACCTGAGAATACATACTAAAAGAGTCAACATAAAGTTGGTGAGCTCATAGGTTTGAAAACAATTGATATTATATTATATGGAACGTGTGGAACACAAGATTTCCTGTTTGTATCATCCAACAATGATAGTAATGTATTACAAAAATGTAAAAGAGGTGTATATTGTTGCCATGAGCCCATAGTTCGAGCTTAACTGCGGTGTCGGGTCACAATCAAGTGCCACGATCGTGGTGCCTCCCAGTGAGTGCCTAATCCCACACTCGTAAGAACAAATGATAATGCGTCCGTTTGACCAGTTAGTGCGACTAACCCGGACGGGGGGAGTCAATCCCAAATAGTACTATTCATTAACATTCACGCTATATCGATACTAACAAACTATGTGTGGGGGACTTTCAGGATTAGTTAAATAACTCATGCAACCAATATATCGTGTTTTGTACTTGCGTTCCCATAAAATAGCAGTTGTTAAAAGCAGTTGTATGTATTCTCACCCCTGAGTGGAAATAGTAGAAAAAGGGGCTATGAAACTCACCTGAGATTAGCCTGTTACTTAGCGAATAACAAGTAGCAAGCAATTTGTGTTCCCAATAGTAATCTTCTAACGCCCTAGACGTATAAGATTGTGTAAGTAGATGTCTCAAAAGACCATCTATAGTGATTGTATAAGTGGAGGGTTAATGTCCACTTATAAGTTAGTAGTTCACTTAACTAGTATGTCCGTTCTTGTTTACTTATCGAAAGACGTGTACGAAACGTTGGTGAAAGTTTGTGAAAACATAATGTTGATTAGAGTGGTAAGTGGGTGGAACCCACGAATGACAGGGGTCCGGGGGCAGCGCCCCTGGTGACGGGGTCCAAGGGGTGGCAACCCCTGGTGGGGTCCAAGGGGCAAGGCCCCTGGCTGGGGTCGAGCTGACACAAGGCTTTTTATTTCAACCTACATCTCTTTAGTAAAAATGCTTTGATTCTGGGTTTTTAGCGACACAAGGCTTGTGTCGCTAATGTGATCTTGGCGACACAATACTAGTGTCGCAAGTGTGATTTAGGCGACACAATATTAGTGTCACAAGTGAGGTTTCGGCGACACAAGGTTAGTGTCGCTAAGGTGGTTTCGGCGACACAAGGATAGTGTCGCTAAGGAGGTTTCGGCGACACAAGGATAGTGTCGCTAAGGTGACGGTTCAAGGCTATAGCGACACAAGGATAGTGTCGCTAATGACTACTGGGCTTCAGCGACACAAGGACCAAAACAGATCAGTTTTTCCAATTTTATTTCGTAATCTAAATGTTCGAGAAAAAATCCAAGAAAAATATATGTTGTTTCTTATTATGTTAGGTACTTAAAATAATTTTTATAGAATTTTTAGACGAGTTTAAGTATTTATAAAAATTATGGATTCTCACAAGGGTCAAAAAAGTAGCCAATCAGGAGACATGCAAGGTGATTGAGTTTCTTGGCAGAATACGTGCGTTTTTGGACAAGGTCATATAAATGACTATTTTTCTCAACGAAATTTATGAACTTTTGGCGGTGGTTTCAAGTCTTTTAGAGATGTAAATCTCGAGTTATGACTAAAACAATGAGAGACAAATTTCTGCCTTTTTACCCAGCCCGCCTACATGTTTTTGTAAAAATTATTTCAGGTATCAAACAAGCTCCAAAAATTATGAGACCAGTGGAAAATGAAAGATAACTTCTTAAACTTAATTTTAGCCTTTTGAATCGTTGAGTTTGGTCAAGTTTTGAGGTAGATATCACCTCCCAAAGTTGGACAAATTTTCTGGCCGGATTGCATGCAAAGTTCTTGCATGTTTAAAGTTATGAAAAACGATTTTTACGTATTCTTTTGAACATATATTAGTTAAGTGAGCACTTTAACATGTTTATAGGTGAATTACAAGTATTATAAAAGAGTTATATGTTCTTACAAGATTGAAAACGGATTGAAATGGAGAGGAAGATGACGAAAGAGCTTGATTTCTTGACTTTTCTTTGAAATTATGGTGGCGGCTTGTGGTGGTGGAGTGGTGGTTGGTGGTGGTGATGAGGTGGTTGATGGTGGTGGAAAGATGGCAGATTTTAGAGAGAGAGAGAGAGTTGAGAGTGTAGAGAGAAGGAGGAGAGAATTGGTGTGGGTTGTGTGTGTGAAATGAGGTGTAGGGAAGGTGTTTTGTGGGGTGGGCTTGGGCTTATTTGGGGTGGGCTTCTTGGATCAGCCCAAGCCGAATTGGGCCTGGCCCAAAAGTGTTTCGGGCTCGTGACTCGTTTTCTAGACTTCGTGTTTCGTTCCCCGTTCGTTTAAACGTTAATTTGCGGTTTAAAAAGTTGATAATTTACGTCGAGCTTTTGTATATACTTTTAAATTTGTGAATAATATTCGGGATAAGTAAGTATTCTTAAATTATTAAATTGAGTTACAAAAGTATATTTCGGGTGTCAATCGGGTGTCGGGCTCGGTTTGCGCGTTTTTGTCGCGTTTGATACGTTTTAAACAAAACGTCAAAGTTTTTCGTGTATTAGTATTTGAAATAATAATATAAGGTATATAAACACCATTTTAACTATAAATATGATTACGTTATCTATGGAAAGTTTTCACCAACGTCGTATAAATAGTCGGACCACGTCCGGTTGTTTCGCGTAATTACGAAAAATTACGAAGGTGTAATTTAAACAATTACGTAAGTGTACATACACATATATACAAATAGTTGCAAATAATCACAAGTACTTAGCCTAATACATAACTAAATACACGAAATTTGAGTTCTAGTTTAAGGTAATCATTACCCTAAAGGGTCGGGTGTCACATTTAACCAGAGGATATACAATTCTAACCCATGGCTTGTTTGTAAAACCACTGATCTTCTTCTTGTAAGTTTTTCTTTTTCCAAGCGTTGGTTTCATCGAGTTGAATCCATATCTCACCTCCTTTTGTACATTACTCTCAATATACCTTCCCATACTTGATCCTATGCGATTGATGATATTTAGCTGAGCTAACTTAGAAATTTCGCACTTAGGATGAGTACTAAGATCCTTAAAGCTTCGCTTGAAATACTGCAGTCCACCAGTTCTCTTAACAATAATCAAATTCAGTTCCTCATCATATTTCCAACTTATTATCTAACCTTCATGTAAGGTCGCTAGATCTTGGTTCGATAACGGATTATCTTTAAGTATTGAGGTGCGGAATCCCTCAATACGTTAGGTTTTAGGCTTATATAACTTTACTATCAATTAAAGGGCTTCGTTTTGATTATTAACTAAGTTAATCACTCAAAACCGAGCCTTTAATACTATAATAAACATATCTGCACGAAAAACGAGGAGAATAATTAAATATTTGGTATGTGTAATTATGGCACGGATTTCTAGACTACCTAATAATGAGCAGCATTAAAATATTTATATCTGGTTCAACTCGCAGGCCATGGGCTTTGCGAGTTGACTCAACTCGCAGCCCATGGGCATGCGAGTCCAGATGGACTGCGAGCCCACATCTCAGCTCGCAAGTAGGTCCTGCGAACCGAGAAAGCTGCGAGCCCAAAACTCAACTCGCAGGTGAGACCTGCGAGTCCAGATGGTCTGCGAACTGAGATCTCATCTCGCAGGATATTTGACCTGCGAGTTGACTTCTCATTTCTCGATTCTGACTTTAACTTGAAATCGTTAATTGTCTAATAACATTTAACAAATAATAATAGCAAGTTAATATCATATATTTACGAGTCTAAACCAATTTTACAAGTTTGACAATAAATACACCAGTCCTATTACAAGCTAGATCTGTTGTCACAATAACATGTCCCAACAGACTCCCTTTGACAATAGCTCTAGCGTCGTTATCTTCAACTTTGTCTTTGGTCTTTACTTGTAAATACTACTGCCCATATGAATCTTCATTCTAATACAAGTCTTCTCCATTAATTGATAATCTCTTGCAAGATCACCCCATGCTTCAGTCGTCAGGATCCTATTTTCATTTAACTTCAACAGGTCCTTCTTCGACAAATTCATCAGGTGTCGATGGTCATAGACTGTCAGAATTACTCTTTCTCCTCCTTCAACTTCATCATCAGCTTCAACCATGACAGCTTCACCGGTCTCTGAATCCACGTGCCAATTCAGAAGATTTCCCAGAATATTCTGTGGCATAGATTTTAATGGTATCTGCTGCATGCACTTGACAGCTGGATAAGTTTTCTTCCTTAATCTTCGGCCAGTTCTCTGACTGCGTTCCTTTAATTTGATTGTCTTTCCAACTCTTGGCTTAATCTTCTCAAACTTCATTGATCTACCCTCAGTCCGAATGATTCTCTCAACATAAGTTGCATAGGGATCATTATTGGGATTTATCAGTTCTAGGCGTGCCAAGTCTCGGATTTCAAATCGAGGAAGCGAACTGAATACTTTGAGCTTCTTATCAAAATATTGAACTCCGTCAAACCTTTTGATAGCGAAAAGTTTCAAGTCAGAATCAAAATACCAGCCGATGATCCCCTTCCTTGGAACTTTCTTTCCAGTTATATCTACTTTAGACATCCCAACCTTTTGCTTTCTCCTTTTCAGAGGTCTAAACATGGGATTGTTTCTGAGTTTTTCTGGAAGGTCATCTTCTGATTCAGAACTAGTTGACTCATCTAGATTTTCATCTAACTCAACAACCCTTTCTCCATCTTCTTCCTAGATGACCACTTTAGTTGTAGATGGGCTTACGATGTGTTCAACAACATCAGCGTCAAGATCTACACACTCGTCTGCCCCATCATTAACAATGAAAGTCCAATCTTCAGGAGGTACAAACTCTCCTTCTTCAAGGTCAAAGTCAATTTCCTCATCTAATTCATCTGGCATGTCGCCTTCAGAATCTGATAAGTTCAACATTTCATGACCTATAGAAATACATACACAAATATATTTATATCATAAGTTCTTTCATCTAAGATTTGTCTTATTAATCCCTTTGTGTGTTTAAAGTATATTATATATACACTTATTCAAATCTTTCATCGATTATGATAATCGATCTAAAATTTGAATAAGTCTTATAGTATGCGAACATCATATATTATATGATCTTATAACTCTTTTATCGATCATAGTCAATCTAGAATTACAAAAGGCTTATAATATACAAACATCCATAATTATAACATTTTAAACATTCAAGTTTAAACATCTTAATTACAGAATTATATTACAAAATAATTCAAAGTTACAATGTATTAATAATTACAATCAGTCTATATTAATACAAGTGTCACCTTCTTCAGCTCCACCCTTATCAGCACCAGCACCAGCTCCACTACCACTTCCACTAGCTCCAGCAGACTCCCCCTGAAGTGTAGTCTTCTGACCAGTCGTTGAAGGACCAGCCAGCTCACTTTCCTTTTCAGTTGAGGGATCATCGTCTTCATCATTCTTCTTTTTCTTCACAAGCTCATCTTCTTTACAAGACTCTTGGAAGGCCTTAGTCTCCCCCTGAGATGGCACGTCCTTCAGAAAGGTGTGAGCAAGGCGATTAAGTCTATCAATTTGCCTCTGCTTGTCAGCTACATCATCTATCAGATTGTTATTCGTCTTGATGAGCAGTGAATAGGCATTATTCTGATTAGTCATGTTATCAGACATAGACAGCATTTGAGAAATCAAGAATTTGACGGTTTCTTCCAACTCTCGAACTCTAGACTCTAAGCTATTAATACGATCAGAATCAGTCGCAGAGGAGGTGGATGGAGCAGCAGTAGTGGTGGTTGATGGCGTGGGAGCGGGCGGTTGCATTTTCTTTGCTATCTCGGTAACAACATCGGTTAATAGACGCGCCGCAACCCTGCTAGATTTGGTGGTTGGGTGCGAAGACGGGCGAACCAAAGCAGCAATCATTTCAGCCTCTGAGGGCGTAGAACTTGATTGTTTAGGAGCTGCAGAGGTTGAAGCTGTTTGCCTGATCAGCTTGCGAGGTTGAGTAATAAGCACCTCCTCCTCCTCCTCTTCTTCTTCTTCTTCTTCTTCTTCTTCTTCTTCTCCTTCTTCTTCTTCGTCAACTAAAACAAAATCGGGATCTTGGTCCACGACTTTCCTCTTTAACTTCAATGCCGGATCCATAATCAATTTTGATCCTTGACGAATCATCCCTTCAGGGATACCGGAGACAAACCCTGGTGGTCCAGTCTCATCATCATCATCATCAGCATTAGACTCAGATTCAGAAGCAGAGGTAGCTTCTCCATCTCTTCCCGATGTCCCAACAGCATCAGATGCCTCAGTAGGTAGAGGTGGACCAGAGGTACTGGGACCTGCAGCCAAAAATTGATCTATATCTTTAAAGACCTGATCAGTGTCCTCTTCAACTCGTGGTGGCTCAGCAATATATTGATCCACATCCTGCAAGATAGGATCATTTGCATCATCATTTTCAGCCAAAACTTGTTGCACTACTTCAGCAGCAACTTCAGCATTAACTTGTGGTTCTTGCTGATTTGCCTGATGTAGAACCTCCTCTATCAGCTCTTGTGGTGCAGGCACAGCTGCAGCCACATCAACATCAATCCAACCATTGTTCGGTGGCGTAATATACTCAGGATTAACCAAGAATCCAAACAGCTCAGTCAGCTGAGGCTGCATCTCAAAGCTACGTGAGGTTTGCATGAACATAGCATTGTAAGCCCTGAGCCCAATAGTGTCGACCTTCAGATCTGCTTGAAAAACCGGCAGATCAGGGATAGAAGCCCGAATGATCAGCATGCAGAATCTGGGATATATCATGAACTGAGACCTGACACCTCCCAAGATTTGGCGAACGAATTCCCCAAAGATGTAATCGGAGAAACTGTATGGTTTGTTATAAACCAGTGACAGTAAAGCAGATAGGAGAGAGGAGCTCAACTCATCATAGCCTCCCTTCTTAGGTCCAAAAATAGTGACAAGAACGTGCCACAGGAACCTCCATTCTCCGAAAACGAGCGCCTTCAAAAACTGACGGCCTTTCTTGGGTCCAACATACCCCATTCGTCCTAGAGCTCCCTCGATAAAGTCAGACTGAAACTCAGTTGGTCCATCTTCCTGCTCTACAGTTCCCAACTGTAATATGTTTCTCAGATCAGAGGCAGAGAAGATAACCGGATGATCATTAATCCACGTCTGGATGACCGGAGGATTCACAGAGGTATCATATACAATATGGGCCCAGAATTGGGTGAGTATATCTCTTGATAGGGCAGGTGACTCGGTGATGGCATATCGAATTCTCGACCGTGCCAGATATGAAAGAATCCGAGTCAATCTAGATGCACCCCGTGCATCGACGTCTAAATCCACTAGTACATTATGATCTCCAACGAATTGCCGAGCCATATGTGTAATATCAAAGATCATACAAATGTCAGACAATTAGTTTAACTAAGATTGATCAGCTTATATGACCTACAAAATATAATTGAACTATTAAGCCGTGAGACTGAATTATCAATTATAGTTTGTTAAACATATATAAGATCAATGAATCGAACTGGCTAATAAATCTTGTTACAAGTATATAACGTATGACACGAGATCATAAGTCTTATAAGTGGAAAGTATAAGGTTTTTCGTGTTCACAGTCAAGTCGACACGACAAACCGTTAATTAATTTATAACTCTTAACTATTAAAAATCTAGAGTTCGTAAATTAAATTAAAATAAAAATTAAAAAAAAAAAATATTTCAACTCGCAAGCAGTTCAACTCGTAGAGTCAACAGAAGTCAACTCGCAGAGTCAACAGAAGTCAACTCGCAAGCTCAACTCGCAAAGTCAACATAAGTCAACTCGCAAGCTCAACTCGCAGAGTTCAACTCGCAAGTTCAACTCGCAAGTTCAACTCGCAGGTCAGACTTGCAAGTCAACTCGCAGGTTGGACTCGCAAGTTCAACTCGCAGGTTGGACTCGCAAGTCAACTCGCAAGTTGGACTCGCAGGAGTGGGCTGCGAGTTGAGTCTGGATCTCAACTCGCAGCATGAACTGCAAAGATGACGTCATTTTCAAATTAATTTTTGGCGAGTTATAACATGATCAGGCTATGTCATTTTGTTCAATAGACTCAGATTTACATAAACCCTAAGGTTTCTAGTCCATATGAGCTACAATTTTGATGATTTTTGTAATTTAAAAACCAAAACCCTCATTTTTATTAAAATGTCGATTGTGGGTTAATTACTCGATGGAATCACTTGATTTCTACCTCAATAAATGCGCAAAGATGAAGTGAATAAATGCTATGAGATCAAACGTTCGATGTCCAAATCGAGATTTTGAAAATGAAATGAAATAGTGTTCTCGGTTCGCAGTGTGTGTGGGTTCGCAAGGTGTGTAGGTTCGCAAGGTATGTGGGTTCGCAAGGTAAAGTGAATTCGTAGGACTGTAACAAGTGAACTCGCAGCCCTTTTTATACCCATTGAATCTCGGCTCGCAGAACTCAACTCGCAGAGTTGAGTTCAACTTGCAGCCCAATTCAATTCGCAACACTATTCTCAATTCGCAATTTTTGTCCAAAAAATACATTTTCATTATAAAACGTAATTTTTAAGTCCAAAAACTAAACAAGTCTAAAATAAATGTATCTTTCACTTGTTTTTCTCATGTAATAGTGTACAAGTCTAAAATAAAATATTTTTCACTTGTCTTTCTTAGAAAAACGAGCACAAGTCTAAAATTGGAGGATCTTTCACTTGTGATGCAATCATGCGATAATACGAATAATAAACTCATAAGTAAAATAAAATAAAGAGATATAAGATAAAATGAAATAAATAATAGTACAGTGATTCATAATAAACATTGGTATCAAGTACCCTTGTATTAATGAAACACTTTGACTAAAATAAAATTACAATAAAATAAAGTAAAATAAATCCTAATCGAGGGTGTTAAGAAAATATCGACAGCGGGATCATATTAGAAAGAAACGGCTGAACCAATTGTTGAGTAAAAATTCTGAGAAGATTGTTAGTATTCATACCCCATGAAATTTACAATAAGTTACACAAAATCTCACAACTTAACCATTTTTTTAACTTACATTTATAAAAGTATAACTTGGTTACCAATCTCCACCGAATACAACATTCACATCAAAATGAAGTGATTTAAATATCACAAACAGTTCAAGACGATTACCGGTATTATATTTCATATAAACAAGGTCTATACCGATTTCCAAGCAAACCTTTTATTGTTTGTATGTGTATTACCTAATGTGATTCAAAATATGACATACTGAGAAATCTAGTAGAACTCATAACACTGTATCTTTCACTTTTAAGGTAGAGGTCACTAAATGATGTTCTTTTCGAAGCATATATCATACCCTTGAGTGAATTTTAAAATGTGACAAACATCAAACCCGTTTTGTAGATACTAGTGGTTCTAGTTCTGTACTTAGTACAACATAAGATCCCTTAGTATAGACAAAACAAGATTGAAACCATTGGCAAAACTAAAGGAGTCAGGTCTGTACTAAGTATAATAAAGACACCAGTAGTTTCACTAACAGTCATAATTCTTATTATTTGTCTTGACATATTTTTCATAGATACAAGATAACAGTGTATGGTCAGACTATCCTTCATCAATTAAGACTTATGTCATACATCATATAGCAAATCACACGAGATAACACACAGAAGATTTATAGCTTATTATATGCTCAGAAATCGAAGCAGAATTTGCCTACCAGTAAATCATGTAATGAAGCTGTCTAGATTTTAAGTTTTCAAGCAAAGTATAACGTGTGGAGAGAGGTGTATACTAAAATAAAGATAAGTAAAAGCTTGGTTTTAAAGATGTAAAGTTCATGTAGCTAATTTGAATCTACTAACATATCTAACTTAAGACTTTTTCCTACAATTATTAAGTCAATTTCTCTAATTTACTATCATTTCCCAGTTGATAAAGTCTTAACCCTTATTGGAGGCGATTCCCCTTAGGTAACAAGCAAATAGATGCTATAAGCCTAACCCCCTTTTCCTTTTTTTTTTTTTTTTTTTTTTTTTAAATAAACATAAACAACTAATAAATATAAACGACTAATTATTACAAACTAACTCTATGGAAGACTAATCCTCTGGATTTCTCATTCCATTTAGTTGCACCAATTTCTCGAATCGAGCTCTGTCGAACGCTTTTGTGTATAAGTCTGCTAAATTATCCACAGATGGAACCTTAGCTAACTTTATCAGGTTCTTCTCAGCACAGTCTCTAATAAAGTGATGTCGAATATCAATATGTTTAGTTTTACTGTGCTTGACCGGATTATTGGTTATTGAGATCGTTGATTCATTATCAATCATCATAGGAGTATTTGTTATACTCAACCCATAATCAAGCAATTGCTGTTGTATCCACAGAACTTGGGAACAACAGCTGCCAGCTGCAACATACTCAGCTTCACATGTAGAAATGGCTACTGAGGTTTGCTTCTTGCATTGCCAAGAGACCAGTCTACCTCCAAGGAATTGACATCCACCGGTTGTAGACTTTCTATTCTGATTGCATCCTCCGTAATCAGAATCAGTGTAAGCCACAAAATCTAGGTCTCCATCAGTCGGATACCAAAGTCCCAGCTTCGGTTTCCCTTTGAGGTAACGAAGAATCCGTTTTACAGCTTGCATGTGAGATTCTTTAAGAGTAGCTTGATATCTTGCACAGACACATACTGCAAACATTATATCAGGCCTTGATGCTGTAAGATACATTAGTGATCCAATCATGGCCCTGTAAAGAGTAGGATCCACGTCTCTATCACTCGATGTATCTGGACCAATACCATGGGCTTCCGGAATAGGAGTATGAAAAATTCTTGATTCTTCCATCTTAAATCGTTCTAGAAGCTCATTAGTATACTTAGTCTGATGAATGAAATATCCATCTTTCTTTTGATCGACTTGCAATCCTAAGAAAAATGTTAATTCACCCATTGCTGACATCTCAAACTTGTTCTTCATAACTTTTTCAAATTCACTACACATCTTTTCGTCAGATGTGACAACCGTCAAAAATCTCAGGTCAACACTGAAATTAGAATCCTAGTACTTTTAGTTACTATTACAGCACCTTAAGATCCTAGTGAAAAAGTCTAGATTCGACTCCTTAAGTAACAAGTACGTAAGTTACCGAAACCGCGTAACGTCTTAGAAGATTGCTTAGCTAACTTTGAGACTTTGAGTAACATTAAATTAGGTTACAAAGTGCCAAAGAAAACAAATGAAATTAAATTTCATAAGCCATCACAAAATATTTACCCATCTCAAAAATCGGAATTTAACCGAAAAATTTCAGTAAATCGGTAATCGCAACCGGAAATCAGTAAATTAATTCGCGAAAATCATTTGTAATTAAAACAAATACATCATAATAAATATTATGAACTTATAAAGATAAAGATTTATAACTTCAATCAAACCGCAAAGAAGTCTCAATTAAATTCATATACTCTTACAAAACATGTACAAATTAAATATGTAAACAATAAGACTTTATCATACAACTTAATTACATTTAAAAAACAAAAAACCAAATTATGATTTCCCCTCTTTTTTTTAAAAAAAACTGCAGCCTTCCCCCCCCCCCCCCCCCCCCCCTTTTCTTTATTACTCCACTTTCCCAAACTCACTTGATTACATGCAACCTCCATCATTTCCCACACCCCAATTTCTCTTTTTCTCTCAAACTCTCTCTACTTTCTCTCAAGAACACCACCATTTCCAGCTCTCTTTCAATCAAAAATCGCCTGTTGGTACACTTTGTGTGACAACAGCTTCTAGTTTCGTAATTAGTCATTTTGTTTATCTTTGTAATTGTAAATGTTTAAGTTTGTCTAAGTAGGTATGTGAGTTCGTACGAACTTAAAGTAGGTACGAACTTAGATACATACGAACTTAGGACATACGAACTTAGACATACGAACTTGTCTAAGTTCGTACGAACTTACCTAAGTTCGTATCAGAGCCTTTAAACAATTCGTTTTAAGGTTAGGGATATTGAAACGATAAAGAACGATCGATCACGAACGATTTTGACGTTAAAATCTCTGATTTTCACGTTCAAAAGTGTTAAAGTTCACTAATTAGGTGTTTAGATTCGAAAACGGCGCATTTGGGTAGCCCAGATTCGAAAATTTGCGAATTAGGGTTTTGACAGTTCGTCGTACGAACCTACTGTATACGTACGAACCTACTATATTCGTACGAACCTAGAGTCTCCTACGAACTTACTGACATCTGTAAGTTCGTACGAACTTAGACCATTCGAACTTACTCAAGTTAGTTGACCATTCGAACTTACTCAAGTTCGTTGACCATTCGAACTTACCTAACTTCGTTTGACCTTCGAACTTACTTAAATTCGTACACTTTTGTTGACCTTCGAACCTACCAGTAACTTTTATAGAATTAAAAAAAAAAAAAAAAAAAAAAAAAAAAGAAAAAAAAAGAGTTATTTGGCGGGAAATTTCTAAAAATTTTCTTTCATCTAAAGTTGAATTTAGGCTTACCTTTGTCTAACTTTGGTTTGAGAAAAATTTCAATTTTACTCAGAAAATTTTCGAGAAATTTTTTGGAGGGAAATTTGGTACTATTTAAATTACAATGTCGAATCTAAACAAACTTATAGAGATGGACCATGAAGTTGGGAAATCTACTTCTCCACCAAAACTGCTAAAGGCTGAAGATTATTTTTGGTGGAAAGAGCGCTTTGAATCATTTGCTAAATACAATGATGTTAAGATGTGGATCTGCATAAGTGAAGGATATGATGCACCTACCTATGACTTTAACGGAAAACCAAAGGTGTATTCTTATTCAGCCATGAAAGATGAAGATAAACGTATGTATGAGGCAGAGAATAAAGCGCTATCTGCTCTTACTATGTGCTTGCCTCAAGAGATCAAGCATACATTTCCTAAATACAATACTTCTCAGGAGCTTTGGTTAGTTTTAGAGAAGCGATTTGAAGGAAATGAACAGATTAAGGAGAACAGAGCAGATTTGCTTACAAAACAGTTTTATGTTTTTAAGCATCTAAACGGCGAGTCATTAGAAGATATCATCACTAGATATTATCACTTAATGACTGAGATGAACAATATAGGACTCAAATTCACTGACATTGTCAAGAATAATAAACTTCTAGAAGCGTTACCTGCTAAATGGGATATCTACTCTTTATTGATTAAAGAGAGCAGTGATTACAAGACACTGACGCTTGAAGAGGTTGTAGGGAAACTGAGAGTGTATGACTTGAACATGAAGAAGAAAGAGACGGGATCTGATCAGGTTCAAGATCCCAGTGTTTATCACGGGACCAAGTCTGATTCTACTTCATCTACAAGTAATGGAGTAACAGCTTTCTTTACTGGAGAGTCCAAAACAAATAATGTTATCATAAATTCTGACGGCAGTGTTTGTTATAATGCTTCATCTGGAGATTCAGGCAAAGATAGGAACCCAACATCTGGAATCACTCAAGGGTTCAAATCAATGTCTATGAGCATGAAGTCAGCTGAGAATCATCTTGCGATGCTTGCATCATTTGTGGCATCTCACGAAAACTTCATTCAGGGAAAGATCACTGATCCTGCGATGCTTACTGAGGACTATGATCAGATTGATCCTGATGATTTGGAAGAGATGGACTTACAATGGCAAATGGCTATGATCGCAAGAAGAACACAAAGGTTCATGAATCGCACTGGTCGGAAGTTTGTAGGAGGAAAAGTTGGTTTTGATAAGACCAAAATCAAGTGCTATAACTGTGATGGTTTCGGGCACTTTGCACGGGAATGTCAAAGACCAATGAGAGAACAGGCTTCGCACCAGGGAAGACCGGGATACTCGTTTCAAGGAACATCTGGAGGAACTTCAAACTCTGGAAATACTTCAAACTCCAGAGCTTTGGTGGTTCAAAATCAAGAAGGTTCTTATGATTGGAGTACTCAAGTGAAAGAATCTCAGGCATTTATGGCATCATTGGACGGGGAAACGTCTGAGAACACGGTTAAGGATGATTCAGAGAACGCTGAAGAGCAGAGGGCTGAGGATGAAGTATCTACTTCAGAGACCAGGATTGTCAAGCTAGAAACAACTGATACAATGAGTACGAGGGATTTCATAGCGTACATGGCAAACTTGGATGCTGAGAAGCATAAGGTATTTTTAAATTTAGACTCTGTTGTAAATGCATGTGTACTATGTACTAACTTTGCAGAGCAGGCTGAAAAGTTAATGGAATCATCAAATTCTGTGACTGCTCAGTTAAACTTATTGAAAGAAGAAAACTCAATCTTAAGACATAGAAATACTGAGTTGGTTAATAAATCAAATTCTGATGAAAAAGATTTAAAATTTTTAAAAGATACAGTTAACGAGCAGCGTAAAATAATTGACTTGGCTCATGAACATGTATCAGATTTAACCAAACAGTGTTCTGAAAAAGAAAAGGAATTAGCAGATGCTAAAGTGAAAATTGCTGAACTTCATCAGAAACTTGAGATGAGACGTTTCTCAATTGACACTCTAGACAATATGCTAAGTGTTCAAAAATCGCCATATGATCATAGTGGAGTGGGATACCATGAAGTACCCCCACCATTCAATCATAATTATTCTTTCATTAATACACCTGAGCTGTCACAAGAAACTGACTCTATTAATCAATCAGCGGTCTCTGACAAGTTTGGAACAAAGAGAGCTGAGTCTGGTTCTGCTACTGATATCTTAAAATCTGAAACTTCCATGACCTCTAAAACCACTCTTAAAAAGAAAGTTTCTTTCGAAAATAAGGGTGTGTTGGAAGTAAATCTAGAACCTAAACACAGTATTAAGTTTGTGAAACCTACATCTGAAAATGTTCATGACCAAGGTAAACAAACAGAACACGACTCATCTCCAACTTTACCTAATTTGGACAAACAAAAGTGTCTCAAGGCTTCTAAAAAGGCCTCGGAGAAACTTTCTTGCTTTTTATGTCACCAAAAGGGACATGTAGTAAGTATATGTCCAAACAAAGGTAAAGACATAGCATTAACAAAGGTGAAGAAAGACCAATCACTTGTTAAAGCTAGCACTTCTCAAGCAAAGTTAAATACATCACCTGAGAAGACTAGCGTAAACAAGAACATGGCAAGTGTTTTCCAGGATGAAATTAAGGAAAATGCTGAAACATCGAGTAAAACTGGAATAGGTTATCAAAGAACTCCTATTTTTCAGAGATCTCAACCACGTTTTACTCCAGTGAAGTTTTCGATAAATGATAGTCCTCGGACCACTACTCCTTCTAAAGGAAGTTATTCGGGAAAAACCATTCAATCGAAAACTCCACAACGTTTTCAAACACTAAATAAAAGTATTTCTAACAAACATAGTAATAATAGGAATTCTCATAATTCAAACTATCAATCTAATGTTAGATCTACATCAAACCCAAGGCAAGTAAGTCAGAGACTATTTCAAAAGTCTCCGGAACGAACGCCTAGTGGAAGTTCATCCCATTCCTCAACTAGTAAGAATTCTAGAGAATCCAAGTCTCTTGAAAAGAGAGATGGATATCTAAAAGAATTCTCATTTGTTGATAAGGATGGCCGACCCAAGACCGTGGTGGCTTGGGTCCCCCTTAATACCTAATGATTTTCATTTTTGGTGCAGGAGCTAATAAGACGCGCTAGGAACTGGTGGTATGTTGATAGCGGTTGCTCCAGGCACATGACGGGGGAAAGGCAGCTTGTGGTGGATTTTGCACCTAAAAGGGGAGGCCATGTAAACTTTGCAGGCGCAAAATGAGGACAAATCACGGGATCAGGATCTGTCACTAATGGGAAAATAACGCTAGAGCAAGTCAACTATGTTGAGGAGCTGAAGCATAATCTCATGAGTGTTTCTCAGATTTGTGACAAAGAACATTCTGTTCATTTCACAGATAGAGATGCCTTGATCCTGAAACCCGGATTTGTGATACCTGACGAGTGGATTATCATGAGGGCACCAAGAAAAAACGATACTTATGTGATGGACATGAGTGTCGCAGAACCTTCTACGGCGTCAACATGTTTATTATCCAAAGCTTCGGAGCTTGAGTCACAATTATGGCATAGGAGAATGGCACATCTGCATTTTCGGAAGATGAATTTCTTAGTCCGACATGGTTTAGTACAGGGTGTTCCATTGCAGAGTTTCGAGCTAGAAGACAAGTGTGTGCCGTGTCTGAAAGGGAAACAGCATAAGAAGTCTCACAAGTCTAAAACTCATAACTCCATTGCCACACCATTTGAGCTCCTTCACATGGATCTTTTTGGACCGGTGACTGCAAGGAGCATCGGTGGTAAACATTACTGTTTAGTTGTGACCGATGACTACTCACGATTTTCTTGGGTATTTTTCTTGGGTACCAAGGATGAGACAGCACCGACGCTGATGAACTTCTTCACCCAGGTAAAGCACCAGTATAATCGAGGAGTAAAGAAGATAAGGAGCGACAATGGCACAGAGTTCAAGAACACACTGTTGAACGTCTATTGCTTAAGCAAGGGAATTCAGCATCAGTTCAGTGCTCCCTATGAGCCACAGCAGAATGGAGTCGCAGAAAGAAAAAATCGGACATTGATTGAAGCAGCACGGACAATGCTAGCTGATTCAAAACTTCCCGTCATTTTCTGGGGGGAAGCCGTGAATACAGCCTGTCACGTCTTAAATAGGGTTTTAACTGTTAAAAGACTTAACAAAACCTGTTATGAACTTTTACACGGTCGAAAACCGAATCTACTAGGTTATGAACCGTTTGGTGTTCCATGTACCTTATTGAAAGCCAGGAATCAACCGAAATTTGGTGAACGGGCTGACGAAGGATTCTTTCTAGGTTATGTTGCTGGTTCACCTAACAAACGGGTTTACAACAAGACGACTGGTCGTGTTGAGATTGTCTTTAACATTGAAGTCACAACACACACACCAGCAGATCACATAGGACCCGAGTGGTTATTTAACTATGATGCTGTCTTCAAGTCATTCAATGTTCCTCTCATAAGTGATAGTGGCACTTCGGGATTGGAATATTCAATTCTGGATGATGATGCTGACGGTTCAGCACCAAGATCCAGTATTTCATGTTCCGAAACTTCAACAGGTAACGGAAAAGCAATTATTCAAGAGCAGATAGAAGATGTTGATCCGCGTTCGAATGAACAACCTTCAACTTCAGCAGCTACAAGTTTCGACAAAGTCCATTTCGAAGAAGATGTAACAACTGAGGGGGAGATAGGGTCAAACCTTGAATCTGATATACCTGTTGATACTACTGTCTCGACACGAGTTAACAAAGATCATCCAATCGAGAATATCATTGGTGATCCTAGTTCAAGTGTAAAGACACGTAGAGGTATTATTGAAAGCACTAGTCTTTATGTATCCATCCAAGACTCTGGGATAATACATAAATGTTTATATAGTTGCTTTATCTCTCAAGTGGAGCCGAAGAATGTTCAGATGGCTCTAAAAGACAACTCATGGGTAGAGGCAATGCAAGAGGAGCTTGCACAGTTCAAAAAGCTCAAGGTATGGGAGCTTGTTGATCTACCTAAGGGAGAGTTTGCGATAGGCACCAAATGGGTGTTTAAGTGCAAACGTGATGATCGCGGGATTGTCACAAGGAACAAGGCCAGATTGGTGGTCAAGGGATTTAATCAGCAGGAAGGGATATATTATACAGAGGTTTTTGCCCCGGTAGCAAGGCTGGAAGCCATTCGACTATTTCTGGCATATGCTGCGTACAAAAAGATGAAAGTCTATCAGCTGGACGTCAAGAGCGCCTTCCTGTATGGGAAAGTACAAGAATTAGTGTATGTCGAACAACCGCCAGGGTTCTCGGATCCAAACCATCCAGACCGGGTCTATAAATTGGACAAGGCTCTGTATGGATTGCATCAAGCACCTCGGGCCTGGTATGAGACACTGTCTACCTATCTCTTGGACAATGGGTTCAAGAGGGGCAAGATAGACAGTACACTATTCATTCAATGGAAAAAGGCGGATTTCTTACTTGTACAGGTCTACGTCGATGACATCATCTTTGGGTCATCTGACGAGAACATGTGCAGAGAGTTTGAGCAGGTAATGAAGTGGAAGTTCGAGATGAGTGCTATGGGGGAGCTGAACTTCTTCTTAGGATTACAAGTGGATCAAAAGAAAGACGGGTTTTTCATTCATCAGACCAAGTACGTGCATGAAATGCTTGCACGGTTTGCTATGGAAGACTGTTCGTCATTCAGTACTCCAATTCCCGTAAACCACAACCTTGGACCAGATACAGAGAGTTCCGAAGACGTGGATCCAACTCAGTATCGGGCGATTATCGGATCGCTCATGTATTTAACTGCTTCACGACCTGACATAACATTTGCTGTTTGTTTGTGTGCTCGATTTCAGGCTAACCCAAAGGAATCTCACATGAAGGCTGCGAAGAGGATATTGCGATATCTAAAGGGAAAACCGAAGTTCGGTCTTTGGTATCCCTCCGGAGGCAATTTTGACTTCGTGGCTTACACTGACTCCGATTATGGAGGGTGTAATCAGAACAGGAAATCCACCAGTGGAGGATGTCAACTTTTAGGAGGTCGCATTGTCTCTTGGCAATGCAAGAAACAAACCTCAGTCGCCATCTCAACCTGCGAGGCTGAGTATGTCGCAGCCGGTAGTTGTTGTTCACAGATTTTGTGGATACAACAACAGCTCCGCGACTATGGCTTAAATCTAACTAATACCCCTATGATGATAGACAATCAATCCACAATTTCCATAACTAATAATCCTGTTAAGCATAGTAAAACGAAACATATAGATATTCGACATCACTTTATTCGTGACTGTGCTGAAAAACAGATGATTAAATTAGTTCAAATTCCCACTGATGATAATCTTGCTGACTTGTATACTAAGGCTTTTGATAGATCACGCTTTGAGTTGTTAGTTCAACTCAATGGTATGATCAATCCTGAATAATGTATCTTCCTTACGAACACTATCCATAGTTTAGTTTCTATTCTTCGTAAGTTATGAAAAATATCAAAACTTGAGTGTCACTGAACTAAAGGCAACGAAATGATGACAACATTACCCATGCCTAGAACATTAAATATGTGTGGCTTTCAGATGCAGTACATACACAGTCCAATGTACCTTAATTATCAACGTAACTAATAGCTTCATCATACGATGTATCGGTAGGCATACGACATAACGGTTTTCAAGTACTTAATCAATATTAACTAATACGATTAGTCTATGCAATCTCTATTTTGATGTATGACATTAAGTCTTAATTCTTAGGAGATAGACTGTACCTGACTACATGTTATTGGATAATATAAACCAATTCATCTGGGGGGTTCACTGACTGTTTCTTTTGCTACTTCTTGAAACATGTTGACCTAGACTCAGTCAGTGTATCCTATAAATAGAGCAACCTCGACCGCGAAACAAGAATACCGTTTTCAAGGTCTCTAGTCAAACTATGTCGCTTTGTTGTACGTAAGTACAGACCTGTCACCTCTGGTTTGATTTTAGATTTGATTGTCTCTAACCCTAGTCTTGTCCTATAGCTGCAACATGTACTCATGTACATTGCTTAAAAATGAACAAGGACTTGACTTTAAAGATGACATTCAGATAAAACATCCAATACATGGAATTCTAGACTTTCTTGATTCTAAGGGTATATCAAATGTGAGATACATAGTTAATCATGAACAATAACTAACCGTGTACTTGAACATTCTGAGTGTTGACTGCTTAAGTGGACAACAATACCGATAATCGTCTTGAACTATAAATTACATACATAATAACAATGGAATCATTCAATTCCTAACTGTGTATCGTACGCATTATGGCTAATACGATCTTTGTCTCAGTGACTCTCACAAAAAGAATGTACATTTCAATATGAATAATTTCATATTTGTTTTAATTTTTCTAGTTCATTAGTATTTTCAACATTTTAGTTCTTTCTGTTCGGGAGATCTTTATTTTTGATTGGTCACAACCCTGTGACTCCTTAAACTGCCAAGTATTACTGCGCGTAGCTACTTGATTCATTAAATTGCCGACCCTACTAGAAGTTCATGAAATAAAGTAAAATATACTGAGTTTGTCATTGTATTACCTTATTGCAGGTTTCTATCTTGACTAACTAGTATACTTCACTTTATGTGCACCTGTATTTGGTTTGTTCTTGTCTGTCTTACAGATTTGAAGTCGGTAATGCTAATGATTCTGCTGATGATACCTCGTTACTACCTAGAAGGTCCACAAGAAGACGATCTAGTCGAGTTATCATTAGTGAGCACGCTATCCACCGCCATACCCACACCCACAACAGTTTCAACTGCACCTATTGCAACTATCTCACCATATGACCTCGCCGTTGCTTAGGGGGAGAAACATTCCTTGTTGAAGCGCGCGGCAGCTCAGGGGGAGAAAACTGATCCTAAAGGGGGAAGACCGATCCTAAGGAGAGAAGACTGGTTACTTCAACTAAACGATAGGAGAAGAAGACTGGTTTGGTTGTAAAGAGGTGGAGCTGAAAAGAAACTGGAAGACTAGACAGAGACGATGATCCCAGTATACCAAATAATGGTCATCAAAATGATCTTCAAAGGAAATGGAATGTAAGCTGTTTAACTCTTCAACATGAAGACTTACTACACATCAGTGACAAATGGAATGTGAGCTGCCTAACTCTTCAATTGGAAGGTTTGGTACGCTTGAACAGGTTAAGGGGGAGTCTAGTCAACATCTGATAAAGCTTTATGAAACTACAGAGATAGTTGAAGACATGAAAGCTGAAGATATCAGAAGATTGTGAAAGATTTGTGTTGAAAAGGGTATGTATGCTGGTCGCCATTGAAGATTACAAAGATTAAAGACTGAAGACAACTAGAGCTATTGTCAAGGGGGAGTCTGTTGGTACACTTTGTGTGACAACAGCTTCTAGTTTCGTAATTAGTCATTTTGTTTATCTTTGTAATTGTAAATGTTTAAGTTTGTCTAAGTAGGTATGTAAGTTCGTACGAACTTAAAGTAGGTACGAACTTAGATACATACGAACTTAGGACATACGAACTTAGACATACGAACTTGTCTAAGTTCGTACGAACTTACCTAAGTTCGTATGGGCCTGGACATGGGCTAAGTTCGTAGGGCCCAGCCTATACGAACTTGAGCTCAATATCTGTCCATGTTCGTACGAATTTAGGAATAAGTTTGGAGAGCAGATTTTCAGTTGTCTTGTGTGAGAAAGAAAACGTTTGTATTGAGAGTTTAGTCTTGATTGAATGTAAAGATTGGTTATATTCAATAAAGACGTGTTTATTAGTGTTCTTTACATATTCGCGATAAATTGTTGATTATCGTTAGGTATATTCAAGGATTCCGCACTTGTTTATACTTGAATATCTCGTAGATCCAGACCCCAGGAACCTACATCGCCATCTTCAAGTGTTCTTACATCTAAATCCATCATTCAAAGGTAAAACATTCATCCCTAGTCTCCTTTCTTGAATCTCTACTTTGAACCTTGATGAAAAACGGATTTTATGCCCTTTTCCATGGCTAAAACCCTCAATAAAAGGTTTGTAAGTTTTTAGGTTCCCTTACACTTGTTTAAGTGTCAAAAACTAAGGGCAACCCATGATCAAACCGAAAACAAACCGAAAATCGTCTTTTTCTTTGTGTTTTGATGCTATTTACTAGTTCTAGTTGGAATAAAAAGTTTAAACTACTAAGAATCATATCTAACACATCTTGAATGTATTTTAACACCAAGAATGTGTTAGATCAAAGATTTAAAGGAGCAAATAGGATCTAGAGCTTGGTAGCAAGGGGTGTTCTTGAAAAAGAACCCAAAAACCCGATTTTTGGGCTTGCATGTACCATTTTAGTATCTAAATCTTATTTTATGTTAAAGTATATTTTTATCTCTGTAAAAGTACATATTCATGCATGTAAGACAAATCCTCAATCATTGGATGAGGTCTAAAAATCGTGAGATGTGGAAACACACCAAAAAGATTGCTATTGTCTTATATGAATCTGTCCAGATTTTTGACCTCACTTGAGACGACCATAACTCAGTGAATAATGGTCCAAAAATCTTGATTCTTCTTCTGGAATTTAGTTCAATGTCTTACCTTTCAAAGCCCACTGGTCTCATTCAAATCCATTGAGTTTAAGACCCCCAAATGTACCAAACAAAACTGGTGCGCAAACAGTAATGTTTCTGTGAACATCATGAATTGATATTTTTTTAAGGGTCTTAAACTATTCAAAAACATTTGAGAAAATTATTTTATATTCCTAACACATATATCTCAGTAGCATAAAAATATAGGATTTTATCTTGCTACTTAAGTATTTTTAGAAAATGCGTGAATAACATGCATAATCTTGGTCTTGTAAATGTAGGAATGATGTTGTTATGATGAATGTAAAATACACAAAATATAGATAAAACGTGTTTAAAATTTGAGGGTGATTTTTCTCAGTATCTATGTCTTGAAAAGAACCTTGAAAATAAAAATGAGAATTTTTGGGAAAACTAAAACATTTTTCTTGGTTTAATGCAAGTAAAGTCTCTAAAAGGAGAAAATATTCATGAAAAATACTTTTTGACATCAGAAAAATATGGGAAAATTACTGTGTCATTTTCCACATAAAATGACACTATCCTCAAAATTTAACACTCATTAGAATTGTTTAGATATGTTAACCGATGTACGGTTTGTTAAAACACTTACGATTGGGAACCAATGTTCCAGAGCCCAAAATGGCATGAAATGTTTACACACACTTAGAAATGACTTAAAACTAATCTAGTAAAAATTTCGGAATTTTTCAAGAATAATTACTATTTTTCTCCTATTTATCTCACTCTTTTGGTCAAGAAATGATTAAAAATTTCGGAATTTTCACAAAAAATTTGTGAATTATTTTCCATGTTGTATACCAAGTTTGGTAATTCTTGAAATCTGTTTTCAAGTGTTTACATTATTTTAATCACAACCCGAGTGATTACCAACAACGACAAATCAAACTTTAACGGCACTTTGTAACACAAACGACTAACTAAGCAATCTTAACAAGCCATCTTAGCCAACAATCTAATTAGGAACCTTGTATTCGTAGGTCTTGGATAGGAGTCACTCTTGGTCGAAACGCGCCTTACATCCATTACCGTACGCATACTAACAATTGTGAGTACTCAACCCCTATTTTAACGCCTTATCTAAATGTTTTGGGGGTGAAAAGCATGCATGAATGACTTGAATGATTTATATACTTGAAAATGATGTGTTTTATGATGCACTTAAATTACAAATGCCATGATATGATTATTGTGCTATGCTATGCTATGCTAAATTTCAAAACAATATCGTGAATGCTTATCAATGTTACATGATTATATGCTTGATTTCTATCGTATCTAAAGTCCCCGGTATCTCTACACGACCATTAACTCTTTATGAGCCAAATGATGCATATGAATAGTACTATTTGGGAGTGAGACCACCTCCCCACTCACGCGGCCACGTGAGTGCATTCCATCATCCTAAATGCCAACGGTAGGGCATCACTGTTTGGGGCAAGGGTTTATCGGTCGTAGGTTTGGTTGTGGGCTCAAGCATAATTTGATCATCAATTTTATAAATAAAATGTAATGGCATAGTGATTTCGTAAACACCCATTAACGTATGGCGCTTTGACACGTAAATGATGTCGCTTAAAACGATAAACTTGCGACTTATATTTTATAAAATGACATAGTTATCCGAAATGAGGATACTTTATGAATTATCAACTTAAGGCCGAGCTCTACCATGACATTGTTATTTGAAGTAACCTTTCTTTAAATTTTAAATATCATAACTTGGACGTTATCAGGTTATGTAATTCGAATCATTACTTCTTTAACTTTACGAATATAACCGGAGTTATTAAATTATAAATCATTGGGATTTTGACAATTAAAGATGTAGTTTCAATGACACCATGTTTTCTTGTGAAATTCGATATAATGATTCGTCTAAATGACGAACAGTTTGCTTGAAAGAGAACTCACCATTAACTTTATAAAACATAACTTTAACTTATTAAATAAGTTTTACATACTTAATTTGTATTTATCATACCTACCATATCGTGAGTTTTGTAAACCTTAAATGTTCTTTTAATAATATGAGTATGGAGTTATAAATGAGTTATGACTTTTAATTAGGTTTCTAAAGTATTGCTTTTAAAAGGGTTCCACTATTATATAAACTTCATTTACAGCTAAGATATCGATTCATAAAGGGATTTAACATTTAAATAAAGATCACTCTTAAAAGAGCTTTAAGTCAACTAATCCCTTGTATAATTACTATGAAATAACCTTTGACTATTATCCGATGATCATTTTAAACTGAGGATTGGTTAATTATCTTAGTCGTATGAGCTCGGCACTAAACAAAGAATTTTACAAACTAATCATGAAGTACGTGTAACGTTTGAACCAAACTTCATAAACCTTTAAAGAAAGTCTATCATTTCACAAAACCTGTGTACTCACCAACTATGTTTCATAGTTGACCTGTATTTTTACATGCTTTTCAGGAATTAGTCTCAACTTGTCTATCGAAGCTAAACCCGCTAGACGACTTATGCTGTTGTTGTGTTATGGAAATTGTATCTCTTGAATGTAATTGTGTGTTTAGGTTATTCACTTCGTGCTGTAAACGCTTGTAAGACATAATGTTATGTATTATTTGTAGACTGTTGAACGGTGACGTTTTGTAATTTTCGATTATGAAATCATTGTACTGTTACATCTCGTGTTTCCGCTTTAGCGGGGTGTGACATCAGATGACCCAAAGATGATATCGTCAACATATACTTGAACAAGTAGAAAGTCTCTCCTTTTCCATTTCACAAAGAATGTACTGTCAATTCTTCCTCTTGTGAATCCATTTTCAAGAAGATAAGTGGACAGTGTTTCATACCACGCTCTCGGAGCTTGATGTAATCCATATAGAGCCTTATCGAGACGATATACTCTATCTGGATACTTTGGATCAGTAAATCCCGGTGGTTGAGAAACATACACCGTTTCTTTGACTTTGCCATACAAGAAGGCACTTTTAACATCCAGTTGAAATACTTGTATTTTCTTTGAGGCTGCAAATGCTAAGAATAACCTAATGGCTTCAAGCCTAGCCACAGGCGCAAACACTTCATTGTAATCAATCCCCTCTTGTTGATTGAAACCTTGGACAACTAGACGAGCTTTATTGCGAATCACGATTCCTCGATCGTCTTTCTTGCACTTAATTACCCATCTAGTTCCAATTGGATATTCTCCAACAGGTAAGTCAACCAACTCCCAAACTTGCAATTTTGTGAACTGAGACAGTTCTTCTTGCATTGCCTCGACCCACGAATTTTCCTTCAAAGCTATCTGAACATTCTTAGGTTCAATTTGTGAGATAAAGCATGAATATAGACATAGATTTGAAATCCCTGTCTCGTTCATTTCAGCATACAAGCTTGAATGAGTGGATGTACTAGCTTTAGATTGATTTCGAGTCAAAACAGGAGAATTTGGATCACCGATGATATTATCAATTGGATGAATCCTATTAATTCTTGTTGAAGTAACAGGTTCAACTGGAATATCATCCTGTAAGTTGGCACCAATTTCCTCCAAAGGAGGTATACCATCATTAGTAGTTGATATATTAATTGTCTCAGAGGAGTGAGAACATCATCCACAATCCTTTGAGAAGCAATTTCAGGATCTTCACTCTCTTGAGGTATATCATCTTGAGGTTGTTGTGACTCGATAGGGGGGACCACATCAGTATCGACAATAGTCCTAGCATCAGACGTTTGAGTACTCGATGTTGGAGAAGGAGTGGGGTCCTCATCTTGTTGGGACATATTATTGTGACAACAGATCTAGCTTGTAATAGGACTAGTGTATTTATTGTCAAACTTGTATAAATTGGTTTAGACTCGTAAATATATGATATTAACTTGTTATTATTATTTGTTAAATGTTATTGAACAAGTATCGAATTTCAAAGTTAAAGTCAAAATTCGCGAATTGAGAAGTCAACTCGCAGGTTTGACCTGCGAGTTGAGATCTCATCTCGCAACCATCTGGACTCGCAGCTCTCAGCTGCGAGTTGAGATCTGGGCTCGCTGATATCTGGACTCGCAGGTCTTACCTGCGAGTTGAGATTTGGGCTCGCAATCATCTGGACTCGCAGGCCCATGGGCTGCGAGTTGAGTCAACTCGCAAAGCCCATGGCCTGCGAGTTGAACCAGATATAAATATCTTAATGCTGCTCATTATTATGGAGACCTAGAAATCCGTGCCAGAAACACACACACCAAATATTTTTTTTTATTCTCTCCTCGAAATCTGTGCAGATATAAAAGCATTTATTGAATAGGCTCGGTTTTGATTGTTTAACACTAGTTAATATCAAAACGAAGCTTGTTAATTAATTGCAAAGTTATATAAGCAATAAACCTTAAGTATTGAGGGATTCCGCACCTCAATACCTAAAAGATAATCCGTTATCGCTAACCAAGATCTAGAGACTTACAATTGGTATCAGAGCTTTCGGGCTTAGAAACATTGTGGTTACAAGGTTTTTGGTTATATAACATCTTTAGGGTCGTTTTTCGAACGAAATCTACGGATTTATTCGTAAAATACCAAAAAGTTTCAGTTCCCAGATTTCGAGGCGCCGTTTTGCGAGTTGAGATTAGGGTTTGTGCGAGTTGAGTTTCTGCGAACCGAGTTCCATTGCGAACTGAGTTCCTTTGCGAACTGAGATTCCTGCGAACCGAGTTCCCCTGCGAACTGAGTTCCTTTGCGAGTTGAGAATCAGCTGCGAACCGAGTTGAGTTTCTGCGAGCTGAGATTCTCTGCGAGCTGAGATTCTCTGCGAGCTGAGATTTCTGCGAATTGAGTTTAGTTGCGAGTTGAGATTTCTGAATACGCAAGATAACTTAATTTTTGATTTTAAAATGTCTGATTTGAGCCGAATGATCGAGATGGAACACGAGGTTGGCAAATCTAATGTTCCACCGAAGCTACTCAGACTTGAGGACTATTATGGGTGGAAAGACAGGTTCGAAAGCTACTGTAGATTCCATGACATAACTATCTGGCTGTGTATTAAAAACGGATATGTTGCACCTACAGCTGAGGTAGGGAACGCAACAGTGATTGTGACTTATGATCGAATGAATGACCATCAGAAGAAAGAATTCACCATCGATAATAAAGCACATTCTTCAATTAAGATGAGCCTTCCTAAGGAGATCAACCATCAGTTGAAGTCCTTTCACACAGCTAAAGAGCTGTGGGACGCTCTAGAAAAGAGATGTGAGGGGAGCCCTCAGGTGAAAGCTGGTAAATGTAATCTTCTAAAAAAGCAGTTTATGGTATTTAAGGCTTTTAGAGAAGAAGATCTTGAGGCTTACACCACCCGTTTCTATCATCTATTAAGTGAGCTTGACGACCATGCTATCTTTTATAATGACAAGGAGAAAACCGACAAGTTTATTGAGGGTTTACCTTGTAAATGGGAGATGTACGGTATCATGCTGAAAGATAATGATGAAAGATATGCAACCATGACCCTAGAGAAAGCGATTGATAAACTAAGGGGTTATGACTTCTCTAAGAAAACGAGAGATACGGATTCTGATCATCTACAGAATCCTGGTCTGTACCATGGAAAGACTAGTATCTCTAATTCCTCATCCAATTTGACCACGGCTTTGTTTGCAGGTGAAATTGATGAGATTGGAGAAAAATTGACTGAGGATCTCTGTTTCATTGCTTCGGATAACGGTGATAAACGAAACAGGAACACCACCTCAGATAAATCCACTCAAGGGCATCATAAGATGCCGATGAGTGTGAAATCAGCCGAACAACAACTTTCTGTGTTGGCATCGTTCGTTGCTTCTTATGAAAACTATATTCAAGGGAAGATAAACGATCCAGCACAATTTGATGAAGATTATGATCAGGTTGATCCTGACGACTTAGAGGAAATGGACCTCCAGTGGCAATTGGCTATGGTGTCAAGGAGAGTAAAGAATTTCCTAAAGCGTACGGGTAAGAGAGTAGTTGGAAATCGACCAGGTTTTGACAAGTCCAAGGTCAAGTGTTATAATTGTCAAGGTTACGGACACTTTGCCAGGGAATGCCAAAGACCAAAGCTTGATGCTGGATCTTCAAAACAAGATTCGGGAAGTAATCTAACTTCCAAAGTCTTAGTGGTTCAGCAAATAGATGGATCTTATGATTGGTCTACACCATCAGAGCAAGCTCTCATGGCTGAGATTGACGATCAAGAGAAACAAATTGAATCCACTTCCTACATGCCAACTACTGAAGAACTTCAAGCTAATGTGCCACACACTGAAGTTAAGGGGATCGAGGAAGATGTTCTCTACATCAACTCGACAGAAGAAATGAGTCCCAATGATTTTGTGGCATATATGGCTGATATTCAATCCGAAAAGAAAAAGGTATGTCTAGATCTCCTTACTCTCACCGATGTATGCTATTTAGTTACTGATCTTCAAACACAGGTTAGTGTCTTTGCAGAATCTAACAAAACCTTGACCTCAGAATTAGACTTAGCTAAGTCTGATGTTCGTCGGTTAGGTGAAGATAAATTAGCACTGAACGAGAAGATTAAGAGTGATACTCTAGATAAGACCAGTCTGACTGACATTATAAATGAACAATGCATTAAAATAGACGGGTTATATCTAAACCTTAATGAGCTTAATAGAAATATAGCTATTAGGGATAAGGAGTTATCAGAGTCAAATATGAAACTGGTAGAGCTGAATAGAAAATTTGAAGGTTATAGAACTTCTTCTTTGACCTTAAATAGAATAATTGGCTCTCAACGTAGTGTAAAGGATGTTACTGGCCTAGGATACTCAGATGTCCCTCCGCCTTTTAATGCCAATTACACTGCTTCCACTTCTGTTGACTTAGAAATGACAGACGTTAATCCTGAGACTGAGGATTTGGAAAATCAACAGTCTATTGCATCTGAGATCCAAAAGGAGACTGTCAATGATTCATCTTTAACCAAGAGTACAGTCAAATCTCTCACTAAAGTACAATTCGTATCAAGTGGGATGATTGGAAGTACTGATGGAAATAATGAAGTCATTAAGAAACATAAGGAGTTACCTTCAGTGTCTTTTGATCAGATAAAGAAGGAGTCTGCTAAGACTGCTAAGTCACGAAAGCAGATGTCATGCTTCAAATGTCATCAACGAGGACATGTCTCTTCTTGTTGTCCCAATAAGAAGAATGAAGCTGCTCCTAAGCGCGAGGCCAGTGATAAGTCTAAAAATATCTCTAGCACAGACAGGTTAGGTACCAGACCTGGTATTGGTATTAAACCTGTGACTGCTCTGAAAAGAGATGCGTCTCACAGTGTCTCGCCACCAAAACCTAAACGGCATGAAAACTCTGCTAAGGATCAGGTGCCGTCGAGGTTTATGACTCCGAGAAGGAACCAAAGTCACTTTGAGATTGGATCTACATCTCGTTCACAAGGAGTTAACCAAGGGTCCTATAATAATCGTAACCAAGGGCAGAAATTCCAGGGTTATGTATCGGGGAGAGTTGGAAGTCAGTCAACTCATAGACCCAGGACCACTAATCATCAGCAAGCTGATGCTCCTTCAAAAGTGACCAAAGCTCCTAATGGGAAGGATGGTTACTTTAAAGAGCTACAGTTTGTCGATGATAAGGGACAAACCAAGACCGTAATGGCTTGGGTCCCTCTTGATAACTGATTGTTTATAACTTGTATGTGCAGGAGCAGACTGGGAACAATGATAATTGGTGGTATGTTGACAGTGGATGCTCTAGGCACATGACAGGAACCAGAAGTCTACTGACAGACTTCAGTGGTGGACTGAGACAAGGAGTGCACTTCGCCGGTGATAAAGGAGGAGTAATTACTGGGAAAGGAACTGTTTCTAATGGAACTTTGACTCTAGAGGATGTGAATTATGTTGAAGAACTAACGCACAACCTAGTGAGTGTTTCCCAAGTCTGTGATAAAGGTCATCCTGTTCTCTTCACTGAGAAAGAGGCCTTGATCCTGAAGCCGGGTTTTGTCATTCCCGATAAATGGATACTGATGAAAGCTCCAAGGAAGAAGGACATTTATGCTATCAACATGAATGCTCCTATTACTTCAATGGTGTCTACTTGTCTGTTATCCAAGGCTTCAGAATCAGACTCTCTCCTATGGCATAGGAAAATGGCACACTTAAACTTTCGAAAAATGAACTATATAACCAAACATGGGTTAGTTCTGGGTGTACCACCGAAGAGTTTTGCATTTGAAGACAAGTGTATATCCTGCTTGAAAGGAAAACAGCATAAGAAACCACACAAGTCTAAAAATGTAAACTCTATTTCCTCGCCTTTTGAGTTGCTACATATGGATCTCTTTGGCCCAATAAGCAAGAGAAGCATAGGTGGCAAATGGTACTGTCTGGTTGTCACAGACGATTTCTCTAGATTCTCTTGGGTATTCTTTTTGGGATCTAAGGATGAAACTCCGGGCATTCTTATGGAGTTTCTAGATCTAATAGAGAACATCTATAGAAAAAGAGTTAAGAGAATTCGTAGTGACAATGGGACCGAGTTCAAGAATTCTACATTGAATGTATATTGCTTAAGCAAAGGCATTCAACATCAATTCAGTGCACCACATGAACCTCAACAAAATGGTGTTGCTGAAAGGAAGAATAGAACTCTAATTGAAGCAGCGAGAACAATGCTTGCAGATTCAAGGCTTCCGGTCATATTTTGGGCAGAAGCAGTGAATACAGCATGTCATGTTCTCAATCGGGTTCTTACGGTGAAAAAGCAGAACAAGACATGTTATGAGCTTTTGAACAAAAAGAAACCGAACTTAAAAGGGTTTGAACCCTTTGGAGTTTCATGTACGTTGTTGAAAACAAGTCACCAACCTAAATTTGGTGAGAAGGCTGACGAAGGATACTTCCTAGGTTACATGCCTAACTCACCAAACAAAAGGGCCTTCAATAAAAATTCGGGACGTGTTGAAATAGTTTATAACATCGAAGTTACGAGCTATACACATGACTCACATAAGGGATTGGATTGGCAGTTTGACTATTCAGATCTTTTCAAGTCATTTAAAGTCCCTATCAGTGACTATGTCCGTAACTCAGACATTCCTGAGCATTTATTGTCGGGAGATGAGGATCCCACTCCTTCTCCAACATCGAGTGCTCAAACGTCTGATGCTAGGAATATTGTCGATACTGATGTTGTCCCCCCTATCGAGTCACAACTACCTCAAGATGATATACCTCAAGAGAGTGAAGATCCTGAAATTGCTTCTCAAAGGGTTATGGATGATGTTCTTACTCCTCTGAGACAATTAAGGATATCAACTACTAATGATGGTATACCACCCTTGGAGGAAATTGGTGCCAACTTACAGGATGATATTCCAGTTGAACCTGTTACTTCAACAAGAATTAATAGGATTCATCCAATTGATAATATCATCGGTAATCCAAATTCTCCTGTTCTGACTCGAAATCAATCTAAAGCTAGTACATCCACTCATTCAAGCTTGTATGCTGAAATGAACGAGACAGGGATTTCAAATCTATGTCTATATTCATGCTTTATCTCACAAATTGAACCTAAGAATGTTCAGATAGCTTTGAAGGAAAATTCGTGGGTCGAGGCAATGCAGGAAGAACTGTCTCAGTTCACAAAATTGCAAGTTTGGGAGTTGGTTGACCTACCTGTTGGGGAATATCCAATTGGAACTAGATGGGTATTTAAGTGCAAGAAAGACGATCGAGGAATCGTAATTCGCAATAAAGCTCGTCTAGTTGTCCAAGGTTTTAATCAACAAGAGGGGATTGATTACAATGAAGTGTTTGCGCCTGTGGCTAGGCTTGAAGCAATTAGGTTATTTTTAGCATTTGCAGCCTCAAAGAAAATAAAAGTATTTCAGCTGGATGTTAAAAGTGCCTTCTTGTATGGCAAAGTCAAAGAAACGGTGTATGTTTCTCAACCACCGGGATTTACTGATCCAAAGTATCCAGATAGAGTATATCGTCTCGATAAGGCTCTATATGGATTACATCAAGCTCCGAGAGCATGGTATGAGACACTGTCCACTTATCTTCTTGAGAATGGATTCACAAGAGGAAGAATTGACAGTACACTCTTTGTGAAATGGAAAAGAAGAGACTTTCTACTTGTTCAAGTATATGTTGACGATATCATCTTTGGGTCATCTGACGAAAGGATGTGTAGTGAATTTGAAAAGGTTATGAAGAACAAGTTTGAGATGTCAGCAATGGGTGAATTGACATTTTTCTTAGGATTGCAAGTCGATCAAAAGAAAGATGGATATTTCATTCATCAGACTAAGTATACTAATGAGCTTCTAGAACGATTCAAGATGGAAGAATCAAGAATTTTTCATACTCCTATTCCGGAAGCCCATGGTATTGGTCCAGATACATCGAGTGATAGAGACGTGGATCCTACTCTTTACAGGGCCATGATTGGATCACTAATGTATCTTACAGCATCAAGGCCTGATATAATGTTTGCAGTATGTGTCTGCGCAAGATATCAAGCTACTCCTAAAGAATCTCACATGCAAGCAGTAAAACGGATTCTTCGTTACCTCAAAGGGAAACCGAAGCTGGGACTTTGGTATCCGACTGATGGAGACTTAGATTTTGTGGCTTACACTGATTCTGATTACGGAGGATGCAATCAGAATAGAAAGTCTACAACCGGTGGATGTCAATTCCTAGGAGGTAGACTGGTCTCTTGGCAATGCAAGAAGCAAACCTCAGTAGCCATTTCTACATGTGAAGCTGAGTATGTTGCAGCTGGCAGCTGTTGTTCCCAAGTTCTGTGGATACAACAGCAATTGCTTGATTATGGGCTGAATATAACAAATACGCCTATGATGATTGATAATGAATCAACGATCTCAATAACCAATAATCCAGTCAAGCACAGTAAAACTAAACATATTGATATTCGACATCACTTTATTAGAGACTGTGCTGAGAAAAACCTGATAAAGTTAGCTAAGGTTCCATCTGTGGATAATTTAGCAGACTTATACACCAAAGCGTTCGACAGAGCTCGATTCGAGAAATTGGTGCAACTAAATGGAATGAGAAATCCAGAGGATTAGTCTTCCATAGAGTTATTTTGTAATAATTAGCTGGTCTTATTTATTAGTTTATGCCATTTTTAAAAAATAAAAAAAAGGAGAAAAGGGGTAAGGCGTATGGCATTCATTTGCTTGTTACCGTTGGGGAATCGCCTCCGATAAAGGTTAAGTCTTTATCAACTGGGAAATGATAGTAAATTAGAGGAATCGGCTTAATAAATGTAGGTAAAAGTCTTAAGTTAGATGTGTTAGTAGATTCAAATTTGTTACATGAACTTTACATCTTTAAAACCAGGCCTTCACTTATCTTTATTTTAGTATACTCCTCTCTCCACACGATATAATCTACTTGAAAAACTTTAGATCTAGATAGCTTCATTATATGATGTACTGGTAGGCAATGTCTGCTTTGATTTCTGAGCATATAATAAGCTATAAATCTTCTGTGTGTTATCTCGTGTGATTTACTATATGACGTATGACATAAGTCTTAATTGATGAAAGATAGTCTGACCATACACTGTTATCAAGAATCTATGAAAATATGTCAAGACAAATAATAAGAATTATGGCTGTTAGTGAAATTACTGGTGTCTCTATTGTACTAAGTACAGACCTGACTCCTTTAGTTTTACCAATAGTTTCAAGCTTGGTTTGTCTATACTAAGGGATCTTCTGTTGTACTAAGTACAGAACTAGAACCACTAGTATCTACAAAACGAGTTTGATATTTGTCACATTTACTCAAGGGTATGTCATATGTTTCGAAAAGAACATCATTTAGTGACCTCTATCTTGCAAAGTGAAAGATACAGTGTTATGTGTTTTACTAAATTTCTCAGTATGTCATTTTTGAATCACATTTGGTAATACACATACAAACAATAAAAGGTTTGCTCGGAAATCAGTATAGACTTTGTTTATATGGATTATAATACCAGTAATCATCTTGAACTGTCTATGATATTTAAATCACTTCATTTTGACATGAATATTATATTTTGTGGAAATAGGTAACCAAGTTATACTCTTATAAATGTAAGTTGATAAATGGTTAAGTTGTGAGTTCTTATGTAACTTATTGTGAATTTCATAAGGTTTGCATACTAACAATCTTCTTAGATTTTTTACTCATCATTTGGTTCAGCTGTTTCTTTCTAATATGATCCCACTGTCGATAATTTCTTAATGCCCTCGATTAGGATCTATTTTACTTTATTTTATTGTAATTTTATTTTAGTCAAAGTGTTTCATTAATACAAGGGTACTTGATACCAATGTTTATTATGAATCATTGAACTTTTATTTATTTCATTTTATCTTATTTCTCTTTATTTTATTTTTCTTATGTTTCTATTGTTCGTATTATTGCATCACAAGTGAAAGATCCTCAGATTTTAGACTTGTGCACGATTTCCTAAGTCTCACAAGTGAAAAATACCTTATTTTAGACTTGTGCGCATTTTTCTAAGAATGACAAGTGAAAAATATTTTATTTTAGACTTGTTCGCTATTCCATAAGAAAAACAAGTGAAAGATCCTCAGATTTTAGACTTGTACGCAATTTGGACTTAAAAATTGACGTTTTGTAATTAAAATGTAATTTTTGGACAAAAATTGCGAACTGAGAATAGTGTTGCGAATTGAATGGGGCTGCGAGCTGAACTCAACTCTGCGAGTTGAGTTCTGCGAGCCGAGATTCAATGGGTATAAAAAGGGCTGCGAGTTCAGACTTCAAACTCACTTGCGAATCCAAACACATTTGCGAGTTGACAGTTGCGAGCCGAAACACTATTTCATTATTATTTTCGAAATTTCGTTTTGGCATCGAACGTTTGACCTTATTGCTTTTATACATTTTTGGATTGTGAATCTATTGAGGTATAAATCAAGCTAATCCACCGTGTAGTTTGATCAAAATCGACATTTTATTAAAAATAAGGGTTTTTGATTTTTAATTACCAAAATCTTTAATATAATGCTCAAATCAACACGAAACCTTAGGGTTTATGTTAATAGGAGTACATTGGACCTGAGGACATAGACTGATCATGCTAAAACTTCCAAAATTTGAAAAATTTGGATGATGTCATTTCTGCAGTTCATCCTGCGAGTTGAGATCCAACTCAACTCGCAGGTCAGCAGGTCAACGGGTCAACATTCATTCTGACTTGCGAGTTGAACTCTGCGAGTTGAACTTGCGAGTTGAACTTGCGAGTTGACCTGCGAGTCAACCTTGCGAGTTGACTTGCGAGTCCAACCTGCGAGTTGACTTGCAAGTCTAACTTGCGAGTTGACTTGTTGACTGCGAGTTGAACTTGCGAGTTGACTTGTTGACTGCGAGTTGAACTTGCGAGTTGACTTGTTGACTGCGAGTTGAACTTGCGAGTTGACTTGTTGACTGCGAGTTGAACTTGCGAGTTGACTTGTTGACTGCGAGTTGAACTAGCGAGTTGACTTTTTGAAACTTTTGATTTCTAATTTTAATTTACGATCTCTCGATTAGTTAACTAATTGAGCGTTTATAAATTAAAATAGTCTTCGGTTAGACGTGTCGACTTAAATGTAAACACGTAAAACCGTATACTTTATATATAAGACTTATGACTTTCCGTAATAAGTAATATATTTGTGTAGCAGGTTAATTTGAAAGTTAGACTTATTGATTTAGTATATGTTGAACCACTATAATTGATAATTAAGTTTGACGACTTATTAGTTCAATTATGAGTTGTAGATCATATAAGTTTATCAATATTGGTTAAACACATTGTCTAACATTTGTGTGATTTGTAATATTACAGATATGGCTCGACTATTTGTTGCTCATCACAACGTGCTTGTTGATTTGGATGTCAATGCACGAGGTGCATCCAGGGTCGCTCGGATTCTTACTTTTCTGAGTCGATCAAGGATACAGTACGCCATTACAGAGTCACCTGCTCTTTCACATGATATACTTACCCAGTTCTGGGCTAATATAGTATATGACACATCTGTGAATCCTCCGGTCATCCAGACAAGGATTAATGACCACCCGGTTATCTTCTCTGCCTCAGATCTGCGAAACATATTACAGTTAGGCACTGTAGAGCAGGAAGATGGACCGACAGAGTTTTCTTCGGATTTTATTGAGGGAGCTCTAGGACGTATGGGGTATGTTGGACCCAAGAGAGGGCGTCAGTTCTTGAAGGCGCTCGTTTTTGGTGAGTGGAGGTTTTTATGGCATGTCCTTGTAACTATCTTTGGACCGAAGAAGGGAGGATACGATGAGTTGAGCTCTTCTCTCCTATCTGCTTTACTGTCACTGGTTTATAACAAACCATACAGCTTTTCAGATTACATCTTTGGGGAGATTGTACGCCAAATTTTGGGGGGAGTTAGATCGCAGTTTATGATTTATCCTCGATTTTGCATGCTGATTATTAGGGCCTCTATCCCTGATCTGCCGGTTTTTCAAGCGGATCTGAAGGTTGATACCATTGGGTTACGGGCATATAATGCGATGTTTATGCAAACCTCTCGCAGATTCGAGATGCAACCACAGCTGACAGAGTTGTTTGGGTTTTTGCTTAATCCAGATTATGTGACGCCACCAAATCATGGTTGGCTGGATGTTGATGTGGCAGAGGGTGCTCCTGAGCCACAAGAACTGATCGAGGAGGTTCTAAATCAGGCAAATCAGCAAGAGCCACAAGTTAATGCTGATGTTGCAGCCGAAGTGGTGCAACAAGTACTGGCTGATATTGATGATGCCAATGATCCCATCATGCAAGATGTGGATCAGTATGTTGCTGAAGCACCAAGGGTTGCAGAACCCACCACTGAGGCACCAGATGCTGTTGGGCCATCGGGCAGTGATGGAGAAGCTGCTTCTGCTTCTGAATCTGGGTCTGATGCTGATGATGATGATGATGAGACTGGACCACCAGGGTTTGTCTCCGGTATCCCTGAAGGGATGATTCGTCAAGGATCAAAATTGATTATGGATCCGGCATTGAAGTTAAAAAGAAAAGCCGTTGATCAGGATCCTGATTTTGTTCTTGTCGAAGAAGATGAGGATGAAGATGAAGAGGAGGAGGTGCTAATTACTCGACCTCGCAAGCTGCTCAGACAAACAGCTTCAACCTCTGCAGCTCATCTACAATCAAGTTCTACGCCCTTAGAGGCTGAAATGATTGCTGCTTTGGTTCGCCCGTCTTCGCACCCAACCACCAAATCTAGCAGGGTCGCAGCGCGTCTATTAACCGATGTCGCTACCGAGATAGCGAAGAAAATGCAACCGCCCGCTCCCACGCCACCAACCACCACTACTGCTGCTCCATCCACCTCCTCTGCGACTGATTCTGATCATATTAATAGCTTAGAGTCCAGAGTTCGAGAGTTGGAAGAAACCGTCAAATTCTTGATTTCTCAAATGCTGTCTATGTCTGATAACATGACTAATCAGAATGATGCCTACTCACTGCTCATCAAGACGAATAACAATCTGATAGATGATGTAGCTGACAAGCAGAGGCAAATTGATAGACTTGATCGCCTGGTCATCAGCCTTCTGAAGGACAAGCCATCTCAAGGGGAGGTATTGATATATCAAGAGTCCTGCAAGGAAGATGAGCTGGCGAAGAAGAATAAGAATGATGAAGACGATGATCCCGCAGCTGGAAAAGATAGTGAGCTGGCCGGTCCTTCAACGACTGGTCAGCAGACTACATTTCAGGGGGAGTCTGCTGAAGCAAGTGGTAGTGGAGCTGGTGCTGTGAAGGGTGGAGCTGAAGAAGGTGACACTTGTATTAATATAGACTGATTGTAATTATTAATACATTGTAACTTTGAATCATTTTGTAATTAAGATGTTTGAACTTGAATGTTTAAAATGTTATAATTATGAATGTTCGTATATTATAAGTCTTTAGTAATTCTAGATTGACTATGATCGATAAAAGAGTTATAGGATCATATAATATATGATGTTCGCATATTATAAGACTTATTCAAATTTTAGATCGATTATCATAATCGATGAAAGATTTGAATAAGTATATATAATATATTTCAAATACACAAAGGGATTAATAAGAAAAATCTTAGATTGATTCAGGGAAATCAATGAAAGAACTTATGATATTAATCTATTTGTGTATGTATTTCTATAGGTCATGAAATGTTGAACTTATCAGATTCTGAAGGCGACATGCCAGATGAATTAGATGAGGACATTGACTTTGACCTTGAAGAAGGAGAGTTTGTACCTCCTGAAGATTGGACTTTCATTGTTAATGATGGGGCAGACGAATGTGTAGATCTTGACGCTGATGTTGTTGAACACATTGTAAGTCCATCCAAAACTAAAGTGGTCATCAAGGAAGAAGATGGAGAAAGGGTTGTTGAGTTAGATGAAAGTCTAGATGACTCAACCAGTTCTGAATCAGAAGATGACCTTCCAGAGAAACTCAGAAATAATCCCATGTTTAGACCTCTGAAAACGAGAAAGCAAAAGGTTGGGATGTCTGAAGTAGATATAACTGGAAAGAAAGCTCCAAGGAAGGGGATCATCGGCTGGTATTTTGATTCTGACTTGAAACTTTTCGCTATCAAAAGATTTGACGGAGTTCAATATTTCGATAAGAAGCTTAAAGTATTCAGTTCGCTTCCTCGATTTGAAGTTCGAGACTTGGCACGCTTAGAACTGATAAATCCCAGTAATGATCCCTACGCAACGTACGTTGAGAGAATCATTCGGACTGAGGGTAGATCAATGAAGTTTGAGAAGATTAAGCCAAGAGTCGGAAAGACGATCAAATTAAAGGAACGAAGTCAGAGAACTGGCCGAAGATTAAGGAAGAAAACTTATCCAGCTGTCAAGTGCATACAGCAGATACCACTAAAACCTATGCCACAGAATATTCTGGGAAATCTTCTGAATTGGCACGTGGATTCTGAGACTGGTGAAGCTGTCATGGTTGAAGCTGATGATGAAGTTGAAGGAGGAGAAAGAGTAATTCTGACAGTCTATGACCATCGACACCTGATGAATCTGTCGAAGAAGGACCTATTGAAGTTAAACGAAATTAGGATCCTGACGACTGAAGCATGGGGTGATCTTGCAAGAGATTATCAATTAATGGTGAAGACTTGTGTTAGAATGAAGATTCATATGGGCAGTAGAATTTACAAGTGAAGACCAAGGACAAAGTTGAAGATAACGACGCTAGAGCTATTGTCAAGGGGGAGTCTGTTGGGACATATTATTGTGACAACAGATCTAGCTTGTAATAGGACTAGTGTATTTATTGTCAAACTTGTATAAATTGGTTTAGACTCGTAAATATATGATATTAACTTGTTATTATTATTTGTTAAATGTTATTGAACAAGTATCGAATTTCAAAGTTAAAGTCAAAATTCGCGAATTGAGAAGTCAACTCGCAGGTTTGACCTGCGAGTTGAGATCTCATCTCGCAACCATCTGGACTCGCAGCTCTCAGCTGCGAGTTGAGATCTGGGCTCGCTGATATCTGGACTCGCAGGTCTTACCTGCGAGTTGAGATTTGGGCTCGCAATCATCTGGACTCGCAGGCCCATGGGCTGCGAGTTGAGTCAACTCGCAAAGCCCATGGCCTGCGAGTTGAACCAGATATAAATATCTTAATGCTGCTCATTATTATGGAGACCTAGAAATCCGTGCCAGAAACACACACACCAAATATTTTTTTTTATTCTCTCCTCGAAATCTGTGCAGATATAAAAGCATTTATTGAATAGGCTCGGTTTTGATTGTTTAACACTAGTTAATATCAAAACGAAGCTTGTTAATTAATTGCAAAGTTATATAAGCAATAAACCTTAAGTATTGAGGGATTCCGCACCTCAATACCTAAAAGATAATCCGTTATCGCTAACCAAGATCTAGAGACTTACACATCTCCCGACAATAAATGCTCAGGAATATCTGAGTTACTGACATAGTCACTGATAGGGACTTTAAATGACTTGAAAAGATCTGAATAATCAAATTGCCAATCCAATCCCTTATGTGAGTCATGTGTATAGCTCGTAACTTCGATGTTATAAACTATTTCAACACGTCCCGAAGTTTTATTGAAGACCCGTTTGTTTGGTGAGTTAGGCATGTAACCTAGGAAGTATCCTTCGTCAGCCTTCTCACCAAATTTAGGTTGGTGACTTGTCTTCAACAACGTACATGAAACTCCAAAGGGTTCAAACCCTTTTAAGTTCGGTTTCTTTTTGTTCAAAAGCTCATAACATGTCTTGTTCTGCCTTTTAACCGTAAGAACCCGATTGAGAACATGACATGCTGTATTCACTGCTTCTGCCCAAAATATGACCGGAAGCCTTGAATCTGCAAGCATTGTTCTCGCTGCTTCAATTAGAGTTCTATTCTTCCTTTCAGCAACACCATTTTGTTGAGGTTCATATGGTGCACTAAATTGATGTTGAATGCCTTTGCTTAAGCAATATACATTCAATGCAGAATTCTTGAACTCAGTCCCATTGTCACTACGAATTCTCTTAACTCTTTTTCTATAGATGTTCTCTATTAAATCTAGAAACTCCATAAGAATGCCTGGAGTTTCATCCTTAGATCCCAAAAAGAATACCCAAGAGAATCTAGAGAAATCGTCTGTGACAACCAGACAGTACCATTTTCCACCTATGCTTCTCTTGCTTATTGGGCCAAAGAGATCCATATGTAGCAACTCAAAAGGCGAGGAAATAGAGTTCACAGTTTTAGACTTGTGTGGTTTCTTATGATGTTTTCCTTTCAAGCAAGAGATACACTTGTCTTCAAATGCAAAGCTCTTCGGTGGTACACCCAGAATTAACTCATGTTTTGTTATGTAGTTCATTTTACGAAAATTTAGGTGTGCCATTTTCCTATGCCATAGGAGAGAGTCTGATTCTGAAGCCTTAGATAATAGACAAGTAGACACCATTGAAGTAATAGGAGCATTCATGTTGATAGCATAAATGTCCTTCTTCCTTGGAGCTTTCATCAGTATCCATTTTTCGGGAATGATAAAACCCGGCTTCAGGATCAAGGCCTCTTTCTCGGTGAAGAGAACAGGATGACCTTTATCACAGACTTGGGAAACACTCACTAGGTTGTGTGTTAGTTCTTCAACATAATTCACATCCTCTAGAGTCAAGGTTCCATTTGAAATTGTTCCTTTCCCAGTAATTACTCCTCCTTTATCACCAGCGAAGTGCACTCCTTGTCTCAGTCCACCTCTGAAGTCTGTCAGTAGACTTCTGGTTCCTGTCATGTGCCTAGAGCATCCACTGTCAACATACCACCAATTATCATTGTTCGCAGTCTGCTCCTTTTTCTTGTCTGACTGTACATCAGCCATGTATGCAACGAAGTCATCGGGACTCATTTCTTCAGTCGAGTTGATGTAGAGCACATCTTCCTCGTTCCTCTTGACTTCTGTGTGTGGCACATTAGCTTGACATTCCTCAGCAATTGGCATGTATGGAGTTGATTCAGTTGGTTTCTCCTGATCGTCTATTTCAGCCATGAGAGCTTGCTCAGGCGGAGTAGACCAATCATAGGAACCATGAATTTGCTGAACTACCAAGACTTTGGAAGTTAAAGTACTTCCCGAGTCTTGTTTTGCAATGCCTTTCTCAGCCTTTGGTCGTTGACACTCCCTGGCAAAGTGTCCGTAACCTTGACAGTTATAACACTTGACCTTGGACTTGTCAAACCCTGGTCGATTTCCAACAACTCTCTTACCCGTACGCTTTAGGAAATTCTTTACTCTCCTTGACACCATAGCCAGTTGCCACTGGAGGTCCATTTCCTCTAAGTCATCATGTTCAACCTGATCATAATCTTCATCAAATTGTGCAGGATCATTAATCTTCCCTTGAATATAATTTTCATAGGAAGCAACGAATGAAGCCAGCACCGAAAGTTGTTGTTCTGCTGATTTCACACTCATCGGCATCTTATGATGCGATTGAGTAGACTTATCAGAAGAATTGTTCCTGCTTCGTTTTTCACCGCCATCCGAAGCTATGAAGCACATATCCTCTGTTAACATTTCTCCGAGTTCATCAATTTCACCAGCAAACAATGCAGTGGTCGAATTGGATGAAGGATTAGAGATACTGGTCTTTCCATGGTATAAACCTGGATTCTGTAGGTGATCTGAATCTGTATCTCTTGTTTTCTTGGAGAAATCATAACCCCTGAGCTTGTCAATAGCCTGCTCTAAGGTCATAGTAGCATATCGTTCATCATTGTCTTTGAGCATGATACCATACATTTCCCACTTACAAGGTAAACCCTCAATGAATTTGTCGGTGTTCTCCTTGTCATTGTAGAAAATTTCGTGGTCGTCAAGTTCACTTAATAAGTGATAAAACCGGGTGGTGTAGGCTTCAAGGTCCTCTTCTCTAAAAGCTTTAAATACCATAAACTGTTTTTTCAGAAGATTACACTTGCCTGCCTTCACCTGAGGGCTTCCCTCACACCTTTTCCCTAGAGCATTCCAGAGCTCTTTAGCTGTGTGAAAGGACTTCAATTGGTGATTGATTTCCTTGGGAAGGCTCATTTTTATCGATGAATGTGCCTTATTATCAATAGTGAATTCTTTCTTCTGATTGTCATTCATCCTGTCGTAAGGCACAATCACAGTTGCATTCCCTACCTCAGCTGTAGGTGCAACATATCCGTTCTTAATACACAGCCAAATAGTGATGTCGTGGAATCTACAGTAACTTTCGAATCTGTCTTTCCACCCGTAATAGTCCTCAAGTCTGAGTAGCTTTGGTGGAACATTAGATTTGCCAACCTCGTGTTCCATCTCGATCATTCGACTCAAATCAAACATTTTAAGGTCAAAAATTAAGTTATCTTGCGTATTCAGTAATCTCAACTCGCAACTAAACTCAATTCGCAGGTAAAGTCAGTTCGCAGAAATCTCAGCTCGCAGAGGATCTCAACTCGCAAGGGAAACTCAACTCGCAAGTGATCTCAACTCGCAATGGAAGTTCAACTCGCAAGTATTCTCAGCTCGCAAGTGAATCTCAGCTCGCAGGAAATCTCAACTCGCAGAAATCTCAACTCGCAAGTGATTCTCAGCTCGCAAGTGAATCTCAGCTCGTAGGAAATCTCAACTCGCAGAAATCTCAACTCGCAGCTAACAAAACCCTAATCTCAACTCGCAAAACGGCGCCTCGAAATCTGGGAACTGAAACTTTTTGGTATTTTACGAATAAATCCGTAGATTTCGTTCGAAAAACGACCCTAAAGATGTTATATAACCAAAAACCTTGTAACCACAACGTTTTTAAGCCCGAAAGCTCTGATACCAATTATAAGGTCGCTAGATCTTGGTTCGATAACGGATTATCTTTAAGTATTGAGGTGCGGAATCCCTCAATACGTTAGGTTTTAGGCTTATATAACTTTACTATCAATTAAAGGGCTTCGTTTTGATTATTAACTAAGTTAATCACTCAAAACCAAGCCTTTAATACTATAATAAATATATCTGCACGAAAAACGAGGAGAATAATTAAATATTTGGTATGTGTAATTATGGCACGGATTTCTAGACTACCTAATAATGAGCAGCATTAAAATATTTACATCTGGTTCAACTCGCAGGCCATGGGCTTTGCGAGTTGACTCAACTCGCAGCCCATGGGCCTGCGAGTCCAGATGAACTGCGAGCCCACATCTCAGCTCGCAAGTAGGTCCTGCGAACCGAGAAAGCTGCGAGCCCAAAACTCAACTCGCAGGTGAGACCTGCGAGTCCAGATGGTCTGCGAACTGAGATCTCATCTCGCAGGATATTTGACCTGCGAGTTGACTTCTCATTTCTCGATTCTGACTTTAACTTGAAATCGTTAATTGTCTAATAACATTTAACAAATAATAATAGCAAGTTAATATCATATATTTACGAGTCTAAACCAATTTTACAAGTTTGACAATAAATACACCAGTCCTATTACAAGCTAGATCTGTTGTCACAATAACATGTCCCAACACTTCACATTCACCTTTTACTTTGTAGAGTTTCTTTTTAATCATTGGTGCATGTAACGGTACTCTGAACCATTCTGAATGCTTGGTAGAACTTGAACATTCAGGAACTTCAGGATTGGTTTCAGCTTCAATCTCTTCATCCATTTCTTCACTATCATCATCTTCTTGATCATTTCTCTCAAATACAAAATCATCACACAGTTCATCTTCATTATTAACAACTTCATATTCAACATTCTCATTATCACTAAGAATCTTGAAGAGATTATCAAATAAATCTTCTGAATTCATTTCTGAATCATCTTCTGTTACGCCCGTTTTGTTTTTTTTTTTTTTTTTTTTTTTTTTTACACACCATTGTTTCTACTGATTATTTTCAATTAATAAGTACATACGATCATCCTTTTCTGATCAAATTCATAACAAAAATGTGTTTAACTTACTATAAACAAAACTGAGTTTAAACAACAAGTTGAGCAATTCATATCATGATTCAAAAGATTTAACACTTGCAAACCTACGCCAAGTGTTCGGCAATCCTTCACTAAGCTTTCCCCTTTCCATGTATCTCCTTCTTACCAGATCCGCTCGAACCTACAAACAGATACAGCTCAGGGAGTAAGCTAATGCTTAGTGAATTCATACAGGATTAAATAATTAATCTGAACAACAATATCAATCATAATTGAAATCAATAACAATAAGAGTTAATATGAACTGTCTAACAAGTAGCATATGCTCGATATGCACAACTGTATGAATCTGTACTCTGTTCCACTTTATCATTTCAACTGAGTTAGCGCAAGGCCAACAATCTCTATCAATTAGAAATTCTGTCGTGTGGCTCATTTACAAAATGAAACCACCTATACAACAGTCATGTGGTTCATTTACAAAATGAAACCACCTGTAACTCTGTCATGTGGTTCGTGTACAACATGAAACCACTTGTAACTCTGTCATGTGGTTCATATAAAATATGAGACCACCTATAACTCTGTCATGTGGCTCGTCTACAACATGAAACCACCTGTAACTCTGTCATGTGGATCCTCTTACACGGATGTAATCCGGATCCATATAAACATCTGTCAACTGTGTGGTACCATAAACAATATGGAATCACCGTATCGTCTGTCACATAGGTCCGCTTACACGAATGTAAACTGGATCTAATTTATCAACATAATAAATATAATCATAATATGAACTCACCTTGATTATTTAAGGAAGTTAGCTTGTTGTTCGGGTTCTCCGCTTGTTCAACTCCTATTCACAACATATAACCCATTTAACAAGATAATAATCATGCATTAGCATTCATATAACTCTTTTATAAACTTAGCGACACTAGCATTGTGTCGCACTATAAGCTCATGGGACATAGCCTTTGTGTCGCACCATTAACTCATGCGACATTATCATTGTGTCGCATAACATACTCCTGCGACACAGTCATTGTGTCGCAATACTCAATATTGCCGCCATAAGCGACACAGTCATTTGTGTCGCAGAACAATCCTGCGACACAACCTGCGACACTAGCCTTGTGTCGCAATGAAGAACACAGATAAGATCGAATTCGAAATTCTCGAATTTAAACGTGAAATACTCAAATTAACTCATTCCAATCGGTTCAATTCACTTAGTAACAATTATAGCACATAACAATTGAAATCTTACCTCGAAATCACGGATTAATTGCTTTAAATTTGAGTTCAAAGTTTACTTTCTTAATCTCTCTCTCTAAATCTTCATTTTCTCTCTCTAAAGCAAGTTCCAGAGTTTGTAAAATGGTCTGGAACATTAAGGCGATGTAATTACATATATAAATCGCGAATTACACTTAAGCACCTTGATTAATTTCATTTCAGCTCATTCTACGACACAACATGCGACACAACCATTGTGTCGCACCCTCTCCATCTGCGACACAACCTTTGCGTCGCAGAACACCAAAAATTTAAATTTTAGGATGTTACAACTCTCCCCCACTTATTCTGTTCGTGTCCTCACGAACCATTCTTGATATACAGCAGGACAATAGGTCATCATCCACTCCTCTGGTTCCCAAGTGAACTCGGAACCCTTCCTATGTTGCCACTGGACCTTGAGTAAAGATATAGATTTGTTTCTCAAGTGTTTAACTTTTTGATCAAGTATCTTAATCGGTTCTTCAATATAGCTCAATCTATCATTTACTTCGATTTCGGGTAATGGCACATAAGTTGCCTCATCAACTAAACATTTTATGAGTTGTGACACATGAAAAGTGTCATGAATAGCATTAAGTTCTTTAGGTAATTCCAACCTGTATGCCACCCTTCCTACTCTGGTTAAAATTTCGAACGGTCCAACATATCTTGGACTTAATTTTCCCCGCTTGCGGAAGCGTATGATTCCTTTCCAGGGTGATACCTTAAGCATTACTTTGTCTCCCACTCGGAATTCAATTGGTCTCCTTCTTTTATCAGCATATGACTTTTGTCTATCTTGTGCCATCTTCAACCGTTCACGAATCTGATCGATCTTTTCGGTTGTCTGCTGTACTACATCGATGCTACCTATCTCTCTCTGACCAATTTCACCCCAACAAATTGGAGTTCGACATTTTCTACCATATAACATTTCATAAGGGGGCATTCCGATAGAAGAGTGGTAACTATTATTATAGGAAAATTCAGCTAACGGAAGGTGGGTTTCCCAACTTCCACCAAAATCGATCGCACAAGCTCTTAACATATCTTCCAGAGTTTGAATAGTGCGTTTGCTCTAACCATCGGTTTGAGGATGAAAAGCTGTGCTAATATGCAACTGAGTACCTATGTCTTCCTGAAACTTCCTCCAAAATCGTGAAGTGAAACGAGTGTCCCTGTCAGAGACAATAGAAATTGGTACTCCATGTCTGGCTACCACTTCTTTAACATAAATATTCGCCATTATTTCGGAAGATGAGGCCTCCCGAATTGGCAAAAACAAGGCACTCTTCGTCAATCTATCAACAATAACCCAAATGGCATCATATTGTCGAGGTGCTTTGGGTAATTTGGTAATCAAATCCATTGTAATATGCTCCCATTTCCACACAGGTATTTCCAAAGACTGGAGTTTCCCATATGGCTGCTGGTGTTCAGCCTTAACTTGCAAACATGTCAAACAGTTATGTACATATTTAACTATGTCCCTCTTCATACCAGGCCACCAGTAGTCTCGTTTCAAGTCTCTATACATCTTAGTGGCACCAGGATGTATGGAATATTTGGATTTATGTGCCTCGTCTAACAACAATAGCTTAACTTCACTTGTTCTAGGTATCCAAACTCTACCATATCGAGTCTTTAGCTCCCTCGAATCATCAACTAGCTGTTCTAATTGACCTTTTAGTCGTTGTTCATTCACATTATTTGCTGATAAAGCTTCAATTTGAGCAGCTCGAATAAGGTCGTATAACTTTGGAGTTACTACCATCTTCAAAGATTTCACTTTAAGAACATAATGAGTAGTTTTTCTACTCAAAGCATCTGCAACCACATTTGCTTTACCAGGATGGTAAAGTATTTCACAATCATAATCCTTAACCAAATCAAGCCACCTTCTCTGTCTGTTATTTAAATCACGTTGATCAAAGAAGTATTTGAGACCCTTGTGATCAGTGTAAATGGTGGACTTGACACCATATAGGTAATGTCGCCATATCTTCAGGGTAAAAACCACTCCTGCTAATTCAAGATCATGAGTTGGAGATCTCTTCTCATGCTGCTTCAATTGTCGAAAAGCATAAGCAATAACTTTTCCTCTTTGCATAAGCACGCCTCCTAATCCTCTTTTGGAAGCATCACAATATACTACCATATCTTCATTTCCTTCAGGTAATACTAGAATTGGTGCTTGACTCAACTTTTCTTTTAGCAATTGAAATGCCTACTCTTGCTTTTCTTCCCATTTCCAGGCTACACTTTTCCTTGTCAATTTGGTTAACGGGGTTGCTATCCTTGAAAAGTCTTGAATAAATCGAAGGTAATACCCAGCCAACCCCAGAAAACTTCTAACTTCTGAAGGACTTGAAAGTGGGTCCCACTTCATGACTGCATCTACTTTGGAAGGATCTACCTTGATACCTTCAACATTGATCACGTGGCCCAGAAATTGGACTTCTCTTAACCAAAATTCACATTTTGAAAATTTAGCATAAAGTTTCTCTTTTCTCAACATTTCCAAGGCTTGCCTTAAATGCACTGCATGCTCTTCTTCACTTTTTGAATAAATAAGAATATCATCAATGAATACAATAACCGACTTATCAAGCATTGGTCGGCACACTCGATTCATTAAATCCATAAAAGCAGCTAGGGCATTCGTTAAACCAAACGGCATAACAACAAACTCGTAATGACCATATCTTGTACGAAAGCTGTTTTTGGTATGTCCTCTTCTTTTACTTTCAATTGATGATACCCCGATCTAAGATCGATCTTTGAAAAGAAATTAGCTCCCTGTAACTGATCGAACAAGTCATCAATCCTAGGCAGAGGATACCTATTCTTGATGGTCACCTTATTCAACTCTCTATAATCTATACACAACCGCATCGTACCATCTTTCTTTTTCACAAACAACACCGGAGCTCCCCAAGGTGAACTACTTGGGCGAATAAATTGCTTATCAAGAAGTTCCTGTATCTGTTTCATCATCTCCTGCATTTCTGTTGGAGCTAATCGGTAAGGAGTCTTTGCAATAGGTGTAGCTCCCGGTATTAAATCAATTCGGAATTCTACTTGCCTATCGGGTGGTACTCCAGGCAATTCTTCAGGAAATACATCAGAAAACTCATTAACCACGGGGATGGTCTTTAATTCTCTTACAGCTTTCGAGGTATCAACCACGTGTGCCAAAAATGCCTGACATCCGTGTGATAGCATTCTCTTAACTCGGGCATATGAACATAAAGGGATCCCATGCCTTGACCGTTCACCATAAACAGTCACATTCTTTTCACTGGGAGCTTGTAAACAAATCAGTTTCTTATGACAATCTATCATGCCTTTATTCTTACCCATCCAGTCCATCCCTATTACCACATGAAATTCTCCCATTTGCATAGGGATAAGGTCTATATTGTAAGTCCGTGCTTATTCGGATCGATAACGAGGTTATCTAACGTATTAAGGTGCGGAATCCCTCAATACTTAGTTATAGGATCTATAACGATTTGTTTCACAAATATAGTGAATCGGGTATCTAATTGCTTTGTATTGACTATTAACGAATGTTAACCGATCAACACCTAGCCTTTAGAATGTTTAATTGCTCTGGAAAACTCAGGTAATTCGTATCAGGTTAATGGCAAAAGTTAATTAGGTTTGAAACTTAATTTGTGTTTATAACCGTCTCAGTTCGCGGGTCATGGGCTTCTGCGAACTGACTCGGTTCGCAGCCCATTTAGGCCCAGCGAACTGACTCGGTTCGCAGTCCAAATTTGTCCTGCGAACTGACTCGGTTCACGGTCAAACTTGGTCAAAAATTTTCAGCTTTTTGCTTTTTCACTCTAAAATGTTTTCCAACCACAGTTTTTCATTTACAATTCAAAACCAATATACAAACTCGATTACAATTAATACAAGACCTATTACAAACTAGAAAGACTAATTTCAAGCTAGATCTATTGTCACAAAACATGTCTCAACAGACTCCCCCTTGACAATAGCTCTAGCTGTCTTTGTGTCTTGGTCTTCAAGTTTGTCTTTGGTAATCACTTGTAAATTTTACTTCCAGCATATATCTTCAGCTTGATGCATGTCTTAACCATTGACTGATAGTCTCGAGCAACATCTTCCCAACCTTCAATTGCAGTGATCCTATTCTTGTGTAACATTAATAGGTCAGCCTTTGATAGGTTCATTAGATGTCGTCGATCATAAACCTTTAAGATCTCTCTCTCTTCATATTCAACTTCATCATCATGTTCAAACATGAGAGTTTCACCAGTCACGGAATCTACAGACCATCTCTTTAGTTTGCCTAAAATATCTTGAGGCATAGTCTTTAATGGAATCTGTTGCATGCACTTAACCGCTGGATATACTTTCATCCTTCGACGCCTTCCAGTTCTTTCGCTTCTTTCATTAAGCTTTATCGTTTTTCCAACCCTTGGCTTAATTCTTTGAAACTTCATAGATCTACCCTCAGTCTTGATAATCTTTTCTACATACCGTCCAAAAGGATCATTACTGGGGTTAATCATTTCTAATCTAGCCAAGTCTCGGATTTCAAAACGTGGCAATGAACTGAAGACTGCTAGCTTTTTCTCAAAATATTGAACTCCGTCAAATCTTTTAATCGCAAAAAGCTTTAAGTCAGCGTCGTAATACCATCCTATTATACCTCTTTTAGGTATACGTTTTCCAGTGATATCTACTTCTTTAATCCATGTCTTTTCCCTTTTTCTTTTCAAAGGTCTAAACATCGGATTATTCTTCAATTTCTCAGGAAGATCATCATCGGATTCAGAATCAGTTGATTCACTTAGATTTTCATCTAAGTCTAAAACTCTTTCTCCATCCTCATCCTGAAAGATAACTTTTGTCTTTGAGGGGCTCACTATGTGTTCATCGATATCAGCATCAAGATCTACACCCTCGTCTAGCCCAGACTCCGAGACAGAAGACCAATCTTCAGGAGGTACAAACTCTCCCTCCTCTAGATCATAATCAATGTCTTCGTCTATCTCATCAAGTATATGATTATCAGAATCGGATAGATCGAGCACTTCCAAACCTATATTAGGTCATACACAAATAATCATTAATATCCTAAATCCTTTCATCGATTTCCCTAAATCAATCTAAGGATTTCCATATTAATCAATAGCAATTAATATCATAAATTCTTTTATTGATTTCCCTGAATCAACCTAAGAATTTTCTTATTAATTTCTTTGTGTATTTGGAATACATTATATGAACTTATAAATCTTTTATTGATCTTAATATTAAATTATAATCAATCTAAGATTCCAAAAGTCTTATAATATCAGAACATTAATTAAATTTAAACATTAATGTATTGTGAACAATAATGATCACCAAACATTCAAGCTTACCATTAATTAATTCTTTTGCATAATTAACTTGTCAATCTGACGATTCTCAAGTCTAAAATGCAAAGATTATAGTAAAAGTTTGACCGCCGAAATCAATTCGGGACACGCCACACGACTATTGTAAGCCGGTAGACTTTCGATCAAAACTTTTCATAATCTTGAGCATTGAATATTACTTAAAACATATTTAACTTGTAAACATAAATCGCAAGTCTAATATATTACAAAATATTCTTAAGTTATGAGGTACAAAGTTTTAAATAAATTACAACTCAATCTAAGTTAATATAAACTTCACCTTCAGTTGCACTACCATCTTTTTCACTTGTACCAGCACCACTTCCACTCGCCTTAGTAGACTCCCCCTGAATTATAGGAAGCTCACCAGTCGTTGACGGACCAGTCGGCTCTCTATCTTTCTGTGCATCAGGATCTTTATCTGCATCATCATGCTTCTTCTTTAATACCTCATCATCCTTGCATTGCTCATGTCGCCTCTTCTTTAACTCTTCATCTTCTTGGCGAGCCAATTGATATGCCATAATCTCCCCCTGAGACGGCAGGCCCGTCAACATATGAGTGCTGATCAGAAGACTCGTTGAGCAGGAGTACGTGAGAACGCAACAGATGAGTGTTGGCAGCCGTGTGAGTGGCTACCTGTGTAGCAAGCATACTGTTTTGATGTTCTAAGGTCTGAACCCGAAGCTCCATATTAGAAATCCTCTCAGAAGCTCTTACAAGAACAGTAGGGGGTGGAGTAGGGGCACGGTCAGATCGAAGAGTATTCTGTTCAATCTGAGCAGCTACATCTGCCAAAAGTAAGCGAGCTGCAATGCGACTAGCTTTAGTAGTCGGAAGAGTAACAGGAACATTAGCAGCAAGCGCTGAGATAGGTGAAGGTTGCAGAGTAGGCTTTGCCGTCGGTGGAGGTGAGGGTCGAACAACTGGACTAGGCATATCGCCATTAGTCAGTTGAGCTGTAGAAGAACGGATTCTTTTGCGTCGTTGAGTCTGAAGTGGGTGAACATCTTCATCCTCAGAATCCGAATCAATCAAGTAATCAGGATCAGGATCAAAAGCTTTACGCTTTCCTTTCAAGGCAGGATCCATAATTAACTTGGAACCCTTTCGAATCATTCCTGCCGGAATACCCGAAGAAAAAGGGTGAGGAGCATCATCGTACGACTCCTCAGAATCTGAATCAGATGCAGTGGCACCATCCTTGCTAAAAGCACCAGAAGGTCCAGCATCTCGATCATCCTGATCTCGTTTATCTTCAGGCCGAGCGACCTCGAGATCGACGACTTCAGTAGCCTGAAAATTTTCCACCTCAGTTAAGAGTGGATCAGTGGCCTCGTCATGTTGCACCAAGAGATCATGAAGAACCTGAGCAGCAACAGATTGAGATGTCTGATTCAGCACATCTTCAATAATCTCCTGCGGTTCAGGATGTTGAGCTGCAGCAACTGGCAGAGGTTGAACTGGTACAGGAGGTTGTGGTTGAGCTTGTTGTTGAGCATCGGCATCCAACAAACCATTATTTGGTGGAGCAACATAGTTTTCATGAAGAAGATGCCCAAACAGGTCACAAGCTTCCGGCTTGACTTGATCTGGACGGCGAGAAGAATGAAGAAAACAGGCGTTGTATCCTCGCAGTTCAAAGCGATCAACATGAATATCTGGCTGAATATGCGGTAAGCCAGGGATGCAGTGACGAATGATAAGCATGCAGAAGCGGGGATAGAGCATGAACTTAGATCGAACTGCACCAGTCACTTGTCCAATGAAGGAGCCAAAAATATAAGAGGAGAAACTATATGGTTTGTTATAAACCAGGGACAGTAACCCAGATAGCAGCTCAGGGCTCAACTCATCGTACCCGCCCTTCTTATTCCCAAAAATAGTAACCATAATATGGAACAAGAACCGCCATTGGCCAATAACAAAGGCCTTAACAAATTGACGTCCGCGCTTGGGGCCAGAATAGCCCATACGACCAAGTGCACCCTCAATGAAGTCCAAGGAGTACACAAACGGACCAGCTTCTTGCTCGACTGTACCCAGATGTAAAATCTGTCTCAGATCATTAGCAGAGAAGACAACCGGATGTTGAAAAACCCTAGTACGAATGACAGGAGGGTTGGCAGCAGCATCATACTCAATATTATCCCAAAACTGATCCAGGATGGATCGGGACAATGGTGGTGATTCCGTAACGGCATATCGAATCCTTGATCGTGCCAGATACGTATGAATCTCAGTAAGCGCTCAGCACCGCGCTCATTGACGTCCAAGTTCACCAAGATATTATGAGCAGCAGTAAAAGATCGAGCAGCCATATCTATAATCATAAGAATTACACAAATGGTAATTAGCTCAATGAATAATATAACAGAGCGAGCATTAATTAATTCTAAACATTTATGTATTGTGAACAAAAATGATCACCGAACATCCATGTTTACTATTAATTAATAACTTAATTTATTGAACTTAATTGAACAATTAAGCGTACAAGACTTAAATTTTCAATTATATTCTCTAAATTATATATAGTTCGCTAGTTATAAAGCATATTCTGAAAAGTCACACCGTCGATCAAATATCGGAACACGCCGGACGACTACATATGAGTCGGAAGTCTTTCGACATGATAGAACAGAATATATGATTTCAATAATATGTATTTTACTTATAAGCAAAGGCTCCTAAGTCGAAACATATTATAAATAAGTAATAATGCCAGACTTATACTTCATTTGTAAACATAAATGTCGCAAATCGAGAATAAGTCTAAACATGTGAAAATTTAAACGAGACAAATAAGTCAAACAAGCAAAGCCAACAGGTCAGTTCGCTTTGCAAGTCAACCTAAATAATGATCAGTTCGTATCGCAATCAACTAAAGTCAACCAATATTGAGTTCGCTTCGCAGGTCAACGAAGTCAACCATTCGGTTCGCTTCGCAGGCCAGCGAAGTCAAAAGTTGGGTTCGGTTCGCAGCAAGTCAAACAAAGTCAAGGACTTGGGTTCGCTTCGCAGAAGTCAACCAGACTTGGGTTCGCTTCGCAGAAGTCAACCAAAGTCAAGCCTTCGGTTCGCTTCGCAGGAAATCAACCAAAGTCAAGACTTGAGTTCGCTTCGCAGTCAACGAAGTCAACATATGAGCTCACTTCGCAAAGGGGTTTGCGAACTGAGATTTAAACTCAGTTCGCAGGAGCGTATGCTGCTCACTTCGCAATCAGGGGTTGCGAATTGAGAATGGATCTCAGTTCGCAGGAGCGGACTGACGAAACCAAATTTTGAAAAACAGAAATCCAAACCGCAAAAATGAAATTAATCTACATAAACATGTGTAATATAGTTCCATTGACCATTAGCTAAGAATTTTAGGCTTTAGTTCTCATTAATCTGAAAGAGATCTATGAAAAACTGCAACCAAACATATTAAAGCACAAAAATGAGGATAAATCACGAAATACACACTTTAAAGGATTGAATCTTACCTCAAAAGGAGTGTAATCAAAAGATGGAAATGTTATACGGATTGAAAAACCGTTCCTTGCAATGTATATTTGAAAAATCAAGAGAAATCTCGTTTCGCTTCGTGACTCTCGGATCGCTGAATTTGGGTTCGCAGGAGTGTTTGGAAAAGTGAGATGTGGACTCGTTGACTTGGTGTTTTATTACTGAAAATCTCGCTTCGCAGGCTTTGGTTTCGCAGGATTTGGGTTCGCAGAGGAGGATTTGGGTTCGCAGAGGTGGATTTGGGTTCGCAAGTTTGACAGGCCAATCATCCCAATTATGACTTGTTCCTTTTGTAGATCAAATTCAGTTCGTAATTTTGAATGATCAACGATGCAAATTGAAATTTAAATATAAAAAGAATTTATTTTGTACAAGTTAAAAACCAAAACTTTCCATTGCAGTGAATAAGTCATAATTATTGTATATAATGTTCAAATCGTAACTGAACTATTAAGTTTGTAAAAACTTAATTATCAATTATAATCACTAAATCTTTAGAGACAGTTTAATAATTATAACTGTGTTCTCTAACTTGTCACATAAAGTCTCAAATTAAAGTATATATAACTTATTACCAAAAGTCATAAGTCGTATATTTTGAATATGCTTTTACGTGTTCACATTTAAGTCGACACGTCTAAGCATGTTAGCTTATAACTGATTATTAATGTAGTAATCAATAGTTCTTAAGCTATAAACGAAACCAATTGCAATCTTGTCACATTAAAACAACACGGAATACTAAAGTATAAAAGAATTGAATTCCAAAGGATTAAAAACAATAAAGAAACAGACAAAACAATTATTCAAACAAAAGTAAAGGTATCAAGTACCATTTTATTAACGAAACAACGAAAATAAACTATTACAAATGCTGAACATTAATAGTTGAATCTGCTCAGGGATCATATTAGAGAGAATACCCAGTACTTTAAGATTTAAAAAGTCTTGGAAGATTGTTAGTATACATACCATATGAAATTCACGAGTAGTGACACTTAAGTACAACATAACCATTTGTCAACTTATATTTATGAAAGTATAACTTGGTTACCTATCTCCACAACATATAGCACGAATTAATCATACATTTACAGGAATTGAGAACAAATGATTCATTAATCATGAAATGTTCAAATATCATAGACAGTTCAAGGCGATTACCGATATTATGATCCACATAAACAAAGTCTACAATGATTTCATAGTAAGCCTTTATTGTTGGTATGTACATTACCTAATGTGATCCATAATATGATATACTAAGAAATCAAGTAAAACACATAACACTGTATCTTTCAGATTCAAGGTAGAGGTCACTAAATGATGTTCCTTTCGAAGCATATAACATACCCTTGAGTTATTTTAATATCTGACAAACATCAAAGCTATTTTGAAGATACTAGTGGTTCTAGATCTGTACGTAATACAACATAAGATCCCTTAGTATGAACAAAATATGTTTGAAACCATTGTCAAAACTAAAGGAATCAGGTCTGTACTAAGTACAACAAAGTCACTAGTAGTTTGCTAATAGCCATAATTCTTACTATTTGTCTTGACATATATTCAAAGATCCTTGATAACAGTGTATGGTTAGACTATCATTCAACAATTAAGACTTATGTCATACATCACATAGCAGATCACACTAGATAACATACAGAAGCATTATTACTTATTATATGCTCAAAAATCATAGTAGAATTTGCCTATCAGTACATCATATAATGAAGCTGTCTAGATTCAAGTTTCTAAGCAAATGATAACATGTGGAGAGAGGTGTATACTAAAATAAACATAAGTAAATGCCTGGTTTTAAAGATGTAGATTTACTGTAACTACCTCGAATCTACTAACACATCTATCCAAAGACTTATACTTATTGTTATTAAGCATATTCCTCTAATGTACTATCATTTCCCAGCAGATAAAACTATAACGTTTTCTAAAAGAAAGAAATGCAGAAAAATAAAAGAAACTAATAAGTATGACATACTCCATTGGAAGACAAATTATTCTGGATTCCTCATTCCGTTTAATTGAATCAATGTCTCAAAACGCGTCCTGTCAAAAGCTTTGGTATACAAGTCTGCCAAGTTATCAGTTGAGGGAACTTTGACTAACTGTATAAGCTTTTTCTCTGCACAGTCTCTAATAAAATGATGACGTATGTCAATGTGTTTTGTCTTGCTGTGCTTCACATGTAGCAATGGCGACTGAGGTTTGCTTCTTGCACTGCCAAGATACTAGTCTACCCCCTAGGAATTGACATCCACCAGTAGTAGACTTTCTATTCTGATTGCATCCTCCATAATCAGATTCAGTGTAAGCCACAAAGTCTAAGTCTCCATCAGTCGTATACCAAAGTCCCAGCTTCGGCTTCCCTTTGAGGTAACGAAGAATTCGCTTAACGGCTTGCATATGAGACTCCTTAGGATTGGCTTGATATCGTGCGCAGACACATACTGCAAACATTATATCCGGCCGCGATGCAGTAAGATACATTAGTGATCTAATCATGGCCCTATATAGAGTAGGGTCCACGTCTCTATCACTCGATGTATCAGGACCAAGTCCGTGAGCTTTTGGTATAAGAGTATGATAAGTTCAAGCTTCATCCATCTTGAATCTTTCTAACAGCTCATTTGTATATTTACTCTGATGAATGAAATACCCCTCTTTCTTTTGATCGACTTGCAATCCTAAGAAAAACGTCAGTTCTCCCATAGCAGACATTTCAAACTTGTGTTTCATGACTTGTTCAAATTCATTACACATCTTTTCGTTAGATGACCCAAAGATGATGTCGTCAACATAAACTTGAACAAGTAGAAAGTCTCTCTTTTTCCATTTGACAAATAGTGTACTGTCAATTCTTCCTCTTGTAAAACCATTCTCAAGAAGATAATTAGACAGTGTTTCATACCACGCCCTCGGAGCTTGATGTAATCCATATAGGGCCTTATCAAGACGATATACTCTATCTGGATACTGGGGATCACTAAAGCCCGGTGGTTGAGAAACATACACCGTTTCCTTGACTTTGCCATACAAGAAGGCACTCTTAACATCCAGCTGGAAAACTTTCATTTTCTTAGAAGCTGCAAATGCCAAGAATAACCTTATTGCTTCTAGCCTAGCCACAGGTGCAAACACCTCATTGTAGTCAATTCCTTCTTGTTGATTGAACCCTTGGACAACTAGACGAGCTTTATTGCGAGTGACGATTCCCCGATCGTCTTTCTTGCACTTAAAGACCCATCTAGTTCCAATTGGATATTCTCCAACTGGTAGGTCAACCAACTCCCAAACTTGCAGTTTTGAGAACTGAGACAACTCTTCCTGCATTGCCTCGACCCACGAATTGTCCTTTAATGCCATTTGAACATTTTTAGGTTCAATTTGTGAGATAAAGCACGAGTAGGAACATTGATTGATAATCCCAGTCTTCATAATTGCAACATAAAGGCTCGAGTACTCTGAAGTACTAGCCCTGGTTTGAACCGATGCAGTTGGATCACCAATGATATTTTCAGTTGGGTGGTCTTTGTGAATTCTTGTGGTTATTATCGGCTCAATCACCATATTATCATAAAGATTGGTGCCAATTTCTTCCAATGATGGCATATCCTCATAAGTACTATACATCTCATCAGAAGTTATCGTATCGGTAACTACTGGTGACGTGTCAGTCTCTTGAGTGTTATCCACCTGAGGTTGTTCTGTGGCACTTGATGTTGCATGATTAGGATCCGCAGAAGTAGTCGATGTTGGAATGGAGCCAACATCTCCATCACCCGACAATAACTGTTCAGTAAGTACAGGATCAACCGTGTAAGCACACAATGGGACATTAAATGACTTAAAAAGATCAGAATAGTCAAATTGCCAATCTAATCCCTTATGTGAGTCATGTGTGTAGCTCGTAACTTCAACGTTATTGTTAAGTCATGATTACTCCTATGATGATTTCATGATGACAATAACTATATAAGCATGGTGGGATTTCTTTTGAAAGAAATGAAATTCGCTTTGAATAAGCCAAGTCTTTTATATGCTGGCTGCAAAGGAGTTACAGTTGTGTAGTTCACCCAGCAGACAGAACTGCCAGTTGACCCAGCAGACAGAACTGCCAGTTCACCCAGCAGACAGAAATCTTTGAAGAGTAATAAGCTCTGAAATATTCAAAGTCTTATATCACATACATGTTTAAGTATCCTTCAGTTAAGCTGTGGAAACTTTCTTTGTTTGTCAAGATCAAGTTTGAACATTGAAATGAAGACCCAACATAGGGTTCATTATCCCAGTTCACCCAGCACTGAAACTGAAGAACACTTGAGTTATAACAGACTCAAGTGATCATGCTTTTAACTCTTAGGGAATGGTTGTGCATATCAAAATGGCATCTTCTGAGGTTGTACTCAATGTATATACCTGCTATTCTTGGCCCCTTATGCACAGCATGTCTCCTTATCATGGTCAGCCTACAAGACAAGAATGCAGTGTACTTTCTGACAGACTGCCAGACCTGATCGTGCAGACTTCATCAGAACACACAAGCAAGCATGTCTGAAGTCAACCAATGAAGATGAAGACATTTGGAAAACATTTATTGGCTGATCAAGTTTCAAGCATCACACAAGCTCTACTATAAATATCAGACTTGAGTTACAAAGCCTAAGTGTGAGTGCGCAAGTAAATCAGCAAGAATTCTTAGTGAATCAATAGTAGTTCATAGAGCATTTGTGTTAGCAGAATTGTATTGCTTGCAATCAGCTTTGAGTCTGTTCTCAGCTGATCTTAGTAATAGGATTCTGTATTCAATTAAGTTAGAGATTCCGCATCTAACTTGTAATTCTTTGATTTATCAAAATAAAAGAATTATTTGAAAAACCTATATATGTTCTTATTATACAACTAAGTCTGATTCACAATTTCAATTAAGAAAACGAAAAAGTTGTATTCACCCCCCCTCTACAACATTGTTGTTAACCTTTGGGACCAACAATTATAAACTATTTCCACACGTCCCGTATCTTTATTAAAAACTCGTTTATTTGGTGAGTTAGGCACATAACCTAGGAAATATCCTTCGTCAGCCTTCTCACCAAATTTTGGTTGAGAACTAGTTTTCAATAAAGTACATGAGACACCAAAAGGTTCAAACCCTTTCAAATTCGGTTTCTTATTGTTCAAAAGCTCATAACAGGTCTTGTTCTGCTTTTTAACCGTAAGAACCCGGTTTAGAACATGACATGCAGTATTCACCGCTTCTGCCCAAAAAATGACCGGAAGCCTTGAATCTGCAAGCATTGTTCTTGCTGTTTCAATGAGAGTTCTATTCTTCCTTTCAGCAACACCATTTTGTTGAGGTTCATATGGTGCACTGAATTGATGTTGTATGCCTTTGCTTGAGCAATATACATTCAACGTAGAATTTTTGAACTCAGTCCCATTGTCACTACGAATATTCTTCACTCTCGTGTTATATACATTCTCTATTAAGTCTAAGAACTCCATAAGAATTCCTGGAGTTTCATCCTTAGACCCCAAAAAGAATACCCACGAGAATCGAGAGTAGTCATCCGTGACAACTAAGCAATACCACTTGCCACCTATGCTTCTTTTGCTTATTGGGCCAAAAAGATCCATATGTAGCAATTCAAATGGCATGGAAATGGAGTTTTTAGTTTTAGACCTGTGTGGTTTCTTATGTTGCTTTCCTTTTAAGCAAGAAACACACTTGTCTTCAAACTCGAAACGCGTAGAAGGTACACCCAGAACTAACTCATTCTTGGTTATATAATTCATTTTTCGAAAATTCAGGTGTGCCATTTTCCGATGCCAAAGTATAGAATCTGCTTCTGAAGCCTTGGATAATAGGCATGTCGACTCCATTGAAGATGCAGGAATACCCATGTTAATAACATAGATATCCCTCTTCCTTGGAGCCCTCATTAGAATCCATTTTTCTGGAATAACCAGACCTGGCTTCAGGACTAAGGCCTCTGTATCATTAAATAATACCGGATGACTTTTATCACAGATTTGGGAAACACTCATTAGATTGTGAACCAGTTGTTCAACATAGTTTTCATTCTCAAGAGTCAAAGTTCCATTAGAAACTTTTCCTTTCCCAGTGATGATTCCACCTTTCTCCCCAGCGAAATTAACTCGCTGCTTCAGTCCTCCTTTGAAGTCCATCAGTAGACTTCTATCTCCTGTCATGTGTCTTGAACATCCACTGTCTACGTACCAGCAGCTATCTCCGTTCACAGTTTGTTCCTACACATGACAGTTGTACACAATTAGTCGTCAAGAGGGACCCAAGCCATAACAGACTTGGATCGTCCCTTATCATCAACAAACTTAACTTCTTTAAAGTAACCCTTTTTCCCATCTGGGGCCTGAATTACTTTCGAAGGAGTTCGAGTTTGTTGAGGAACGGTGGTCTTGGGTCTATGAGGTGAATGAGAAACAGGCCTCTCTGACACATTACCTTGGGATTGATGTCCTTGATTACGATTATAATTATAATTATATTTAATCCCATGTGTACGTGAGGTAGAACCACTCTCATAATGACTATGGTTCCGAGAAGTAGAACCAATCTCAAAATGACTATGGTTGTGATGAGGTGTCCTAAACCTTGACGGTGTTTGGTCTCAAGAATGATTGAAAGTATTATCATTAGAAAACCGTTTAGGTTTAGGTGGAGAAACACTGTGTGTTCCTAACCTTTTCAAAATGTTCACAGGTTTAGATATGGATTGATTGTCCAACCCAGGTTTAGAACTCGACCTGTCTACATCCATCTTAGAAGTACCCGGTGACATGTCACTGTCAACTGGTCTATGTTTTGCTTCTGACTTCTTATTGGGACAACAAGAAGCTACATGCCCTCGTTCATGGCATTTGAAGCACGACATTATCTTCTTAGACTTAACTTCTTTTGCCTTTTCTAAGTTAGTAATTTTTTGAGTTACTGAAGTTTTACTTTCCTGTCCTTTAATATCCTCAACATCTAATTTAGTTTTGCACTCGTTAGATGTTAGGTCTTTAATAACAGGCTTCTCTAACTTATTTATTGGAGTTTTCTCAGAGTTAACAGGCACATCCATCATTTCTAAGTCTTCATGAGCCTTAGTGTAATTAGAATTAAAAGGAGGAGGTACATCATGGCAACCTAATCCAGATCTATCATTTACACTCCGTTGAGAACTAATTATATGATCTAAAGTCAAGGAAGATGTCCTATAACTTTCAATCTTACGATTCAACTCAACTAGTTTCATTTTAGACTCAGATAGCTCTAGCTCTTTATTAGCTACATCTTTGTTCAAATCTCTTAAGTTTAGATACAGACCGTCTATTTTAATAGCTTGTTCATTAATAGTATCTCTAAGAACGGTCTTATCTGCCATATTAGACTTAATCTTTTCCTTTAGAGCTAATTTATCCTCACTTAGCCTACGTACATCACTTTTTACTTGTTCTAATTCAGATGTAACAGTCCTATGTGATTCAGCATAAACATTTACTTGGGACTGTAAACTAGCAACAAGTTGACATACATCAGTAAGAGTGTAAATATCAAGACATACCCGTTTTTTATCGGTTTGGAGATCAGCCATATGCGCCACAAAATCTTCAGGACATAGATCTTCAGTAGATCCCAAGTCCAGCACATCATCATCAACTATTGACATCTTAGTATCTTGTTTTTCCACCTGATACTCTTCAGCAGTTGGCATGTAAGACGTGGATTCAACCATTTTATCTTGATCTTCAATATCAGCCATGAGTGCTTCTTCAGATAAAGCACTCCAGTCATATGAACCATCAAGTTGTTGAACCACCAAGGCTTTTGATGCTAGAGAGGTGCCTTGTCTTTCAGGATTTGCAATCTGCTCATTCTTGGGTCTTTGGCATTCCCTAGCGAAGTGTCCAAAATTTTGGCAATTTTAGCACTTCACTTTGGACTTATCAAAGCCCGGTCTATTACCCAGCACTCTCCTTCCAGTTTTCTTTAGGAAATTTTTGACTCTCCTTGACACCATGGCTAGTTGCCACTGGAGATCCATTTCCTCTAAGTCCTCTGGATCAATTTGATCATAGTCTTCATCAAATTGAGCGGGATCGTTGATCTTCCCTTGGATATAGTTTTTGTAAGAAGCAACGAACGAAGCAAGTATAGACAGTTGTTGTTCTGCAGATTTCACACTCATCGGCATTTTATGTTGCCTTTGAGGTGACTTCTCAACAGTAGTCTTACTTTGTTTCTCACTTCCATCCGAAGCAATGAAGCACAGATCCTCAGTTAGAATTTCACCTCTGTCATCTATTCCACCAACTAGTAATGCGGAAGTAGATGCAGACGAAGAATTCGAGAGACTTGATTTTCCATGGTATAGCCCAGGATCCTGTACCTGATCAGAATCGGTGTCCCTCGTCTTCTTGGTAAAATCATACCCTCGGAGCTTGTCGATAGCCTGCTCTAGGGTCATCTTAGAGTATCTCTCTTCATTATCATTAATCATCACTCCGTACATTTCCCAATTAGGAGGCAAACCCTCAAGGAACTTGTCGGTTTTCTCCCTATCAGTACAGAATATCTCATGGTCATCCAATTCACTAAGGAGATGGTAATACCTAGTGACATAAGCATCTAAGTCTTCTCCTTTCAAGGTTTTAAAGACGGTAAATTGTTTCTTCAACAGACTCCTTTTACCTTCTTTCACCTGTGGACTACCCTCGCATCTCTTCTCAAGAGCTACCCAGAGCTCTCTAGCAGTGTGAAAAGATTTAAGTTGATGATTAATCTCCCTCGAAAGGCTCATCTTGATCGACGAATGAGCTTTGTTCTCAGATTCATATTCCTTCTTTTGCTCATTGTTCATCCGGCTATAGGGAATAGCCACAGTCACATTCTCAACGACTTGGGTAGGAGCAGTGTATCCATTCTTGATGCATTCCCATATTACCAAATCATGGAATCGACAATAGGATTCAAACCTATCTTTCCATCCATAGTAATTTTCTAGTCTGAGCAATTTAGGTGGAACATTCGATTTTCCAATCTCATGATCCATCTCAATCATTCTACTTAGGTCTGACATCTTTGCAAATCACAAAACTTTCAAAAATCACGAAAACAGAAACTCAGTTCACAGGGTGAGAACTCTGATCGCAGGTTCAGTTCGTAAAATAGAATCCCAGTTCAGTTCGCAGAATAGAAACCCAGTTCAGTTCGCAAAGTAGAAACCCAGTTCAGTACGCAAACTCGGTTCGCAGAACTAGATCTCAGTTCGCAGAAACGGCTGTAACCTCCAAAAACGAAAATTTTAGGTTCTTGAACGTCTAAACCCTAAGATTTCGAACGAAAACAAACCTAAAAACTTTCAGAGACTGATTTTGGTTAAAAATACGCACTAATTGTACGTACAAACAACCCTAAATCAATCGTTATTCACCCTAAACAATCGTTAATACCCCAAATAACCTTGAACCTATGCGTATCTAGCCGTAGGCTTTGATACCAATTGTAAGTCCGTGCTTATTCGGATCGATAACGAGGTTATCTAACGTATTAAGGTGCGGAATCCCTCAATACTTAGTTATAGGATCTATAACGATTTGTTTCACAAATATAGTGAATCGGGTATCTAATTGCTTTGTATTGACTATTAACGAATGTTAAACGATCAACACCTAGCCTTTAGAATGTTTAATTGCTCTGGAAAACTCAGGTAATTCGTATCAGGTTAATGGCAAAAGTTAATTAGGTTTGAAACCTAATTTGTGTTTATAACCGTCTCAGTTCGCGGGTCATGGGCTTCTGCGAACTGACTCGGTTAGCAGCCCATTTAGGCCCAGCGAACTGACTCGGTTCGCAGTCCAAATTTGTCCTGCGAACTGAGTCAGTTCGCGGTCAAACTTGGTCAACATTTTTCAGCTTTTTGATTTTTCACTCTAAAATGTTTTCCAACCACAGTTTTTCATTTACAATTCAAAACCAATGTACAAACTCGATTACAATTAATACAAGACCTATTACAAACTAGAAAGACTAATTTCAAGCTAGATCTGTTGTCACAAAACACGTCTCAACATATATCAAATACTTCATTCTCAATTTCAATCTTACAACCTCTATACATATCACTTACAATTATCAACTTACTATCAGCTATTTCAACTTCCAGAGGGTGGTCCAGTTTACTAAGTGGTGCATTAAAACGTTCACAAAATGTAAGGGACACAAAAGACTTAGTGGCCCCGGAGTCGAAGAGGACGTGTGCAGGTATAGAATTTACAATAAAGGTACCCGTCACCACATCGTGAGACTCTTTAGCCTCTTCTGCAGTAATTTGAAAAGATCTAGCTCTTGGTCTCTGACCACCCGCATTCACCTTTCTCTTTCCTTCCTTTCTCTGTTTAGCCCTTCTTGTATCTTCTTTGAATTTTGGGCAGTTCGCTTGTATATGATCATCTTTAAAGCAATAATACATAATCTGAGCGGGGTGGGACAGTTGGCTGCCAAATGTCCTGTCTTACCACATCGGTAGCAAGGGTTACTACCCAATCTACATTCTCCAAAATGGCGCCGACTACTGTTGCTGCTGAGATCCCTCACCAAACCTTTGAAATTGTATCATATAACACAGGGTCAATGAACTCTCTGATTTCTGGTCTCATGTGACTTAAATAATGATCGCACAATAGTTTATTGTTATCAGTGAACTCTGGGCAGAAACGAGATTTGTCGTTGAACAAACCCGTATAATCAGATACTAACATCTCACCTTGATCAATAGTGAGAAACTCCCTTCTCAGTCTATCCACTTCTGCAACTGGTACAAACTTTTCCAAAAACATTTCCTTAAAAGTCTTCCAAGGAAATTTAGAAGCCACATCGAAACCATAAGTCTTAACTTGCAATTCCCACCATTCGTGACCCCTTCCCTTCGTCTGGTGAGCAGCAAACAACACCTTCAACCTCTCTGGACACTCACACAACATGAATGTGTGACAACCGTCAAAAATCTCAGGTCAACACCGCACTTAAATTCCTAGTACATTTGTTTACGTTTACAGCACTCTAAAATCCTAGTGAAAAGTCTAGGTTACGACTCCTTAAGTACCGAAACCGTAAGTTACCGAAATCGCGTAACGTTCTAGGAGATTGCTTAGCGGACTTTAAGACCGATGAACAAAAAAATTAGGTTACAAAGTGCCAAAGAAAACAAATGAAATTAAATTTCATAAGTCATTATCATATCGCAAAAATCAGAATTTAACCGGAAATTTTCGTAACTCGGTAAACGCAACCGGAAATCGGTTAATTAACTCGCGAATGTCAATCGTGATCGAATCAAATACATTTTGATGAATGTTATAAACTTATAAAATAAAGTTTCATGACTCAAACTTTAACCACAAAAACATCACAAAAGTCGGAATTAACCGAAATTTCGTAACTCGGCGAACGCGACCCGAATCAAATAAACGAAACTCGAATCCGACAAACTAATACTTGAATATCCATTATAAACAATCTAAAATACAATTTGAAGTATTTTAGAAATTTAGAACATCAATTTTTATAACCCAAATATTAGGCATGAAAACAACACAATTTAAAGCCTTGAAATGTACAAGACTTGTGCATTTTTAATACAAATAAATACCACAACTAATACATATTATATTTTAACAAAAAAATAAAATAAAAACTCTTTTTTTTAAGCCAAAAACCGGACCTCCCTTTCCCCCACTCAAAACTCTTCCTTTTCTTACAAAACTCCACTCACTCCACATGCAAAAAGCCTTCTACACCTTCACACTCTTTCATTTTCATCATTTCTTCATTTCCACTTTCAAAAACACTCTCAATTCTCTCTCAAGAACCCACAGATTTCCAGCCCCTTTCAATCAAAAATCATCATCTTTAAAGTGTTCTTACATAAGAACAACATCTCTAAGGTAAAACATACCATTCCTTACTTCCATTCTTGCATTTACTTACTTTTAAATTCATAAAAATGCTTGGATTATACACCTTATTCATGATTATAATCCACATACATTTGTTTGATGTTTGTAGGTTCCCTTACACTTGTTTAAGTGTTAAAACAAAAGGGCAACTCATGATCAAACCGAAATTCGTCTTTTTGGTGTTAAAATGTGTATTTACATGTTCTTGCCTAGATTAAATGGTTTAAAGTTAAATATGTTTATGTTTATGTAAAACACATGTTCATGCATAAAAGACAAGACCTCAATCATTGGATGAGGTCTAAAAATCGTTGGTAGTGAAAAACACACCAAAAAGATCACTTTGTCATGCATGTAATCTGTCCAGATTTTGACCCTACTTGAAACGACCATAACTCAGTGAATAATGGTCCAAAAATCTTGATTTTTCTTCTAGAATTTAGCTTAATGTCTTACCTTTAAAACCCCACTGGTCTCACTCAAATCCATTCAGTATTCGACCTCCAAATGTTTCACACAAAACTGATGCGCAAACAGCTACCTTTCTGTGAGCAATCTTGTTGTGATACATGTTCATGGGGGTTAAAGTGTTCAATAAATTCAAAAAAAAAAAATTTAGACTCCTAACAAGTTTATCTCAGTAGAATAAAAATATAGTAATTTATCTTCTTGATCTCATATTTTTAGAAAATGCGTGAACATCATGCATTGTTGTAATCTTGTAAATTACAAATACTTGTGTTGTGATGATTCAAAAATACATAAGTGCTAGATAAAACGTCTTAAAATTTTGGGAATTATTTTTTTCAGTATCTAGATCATGAAAAGAGTCTTGAAAATAAAAATGGGAATTTTTGGAAGAACATAAGTATTTTTCCTAAATTAATGCAAATAAAGCCTTCAAAAGGTAATATAATCATGAAAAATACTTTTGGACACAAAATAATTATGAGAAAATTTTAGTGTCATTTTCCTCAGAAAATGACACTATCCTCAAAATTTCACACTCTTTGGATGTGTTTTGATATGTTTTCCGAATAACGTCTCGTTAAAATGCATAATGTTAGGAACCAAAGTTCCAATGATCAAAACGGCTTGAAAATTTTACACCAACCTAAAAATTGGTAGAATCTGATCTGGTAAAAATTCCAGAATTTTTCGTGGATAATTACTAATTTTCCCATATTTATCCCACTTTTTAGACATAAAATGATTATAAATAATCCATAAGTCTAAAAATCCTCAAATTTTTACAGAAAATTTGGGAACTATATTTCATGTTTCATACCAAGTTTGGTAATTTTTAGATGTTGTATACATATATTTCCATTATTTTGTTCACAACTCGAACAATTACCTACAACGTAAATTAAATGGAAATTCGAACTTTAGCGGCACTTTGTAATTTAATTAGATAGCTAAGAAATCCTAACAAACCATATTAGTCGAGAAACTAATTAGAAACCTTGTGTTCTTAGGAATTGGATAGGAGTCAAACCCGGTCGGCACGCGCATTACATCCATCCGTACGCTCACGCTCAATTGTGAGTTTACACAGGCCCTCTTTTTAACGTTTTACTTAAATGTTTTGGGGTGAAAAGCATGCTATATGATTTAATTACTATATTTGGATTACAAATACTTGATTTACGAATGCTATGCTTATACTACGCTCGTTTTACAAATGCGATCCTTGATTTACAAATGATATGCTATGCTATATGCTACGCTTACTTTCGGATACTTGACATGGTTAAAATGTCGTATTGATTACGAATAACTTCTTGAATGTTTGAAGTTTATACGAACATGATTATATGCTTGTTTTCTATCGTATCTAAAGTCCCCGGTATATCTACACGACCATTAACTCTATATGAGCCAAATGATGCATATGAATAGTACTATTTGGGAGCGAGACCACCTCCCACTCACGCGGCCACGTGAGTGCATCCCATCATCCTAAATGTCAACGATAGGGCATCTCTCTTTGGGGCAAAGGTTTATCGGTTGTAGGTTTGGTTGTGGACTTAAGCATAATAATTCATTGTGACTATAGACATTATAACGTGAGAGCATAGAAATTTCATAAACGACTATAAACGTATGACGTTTTGACATTTGAAATGACATCTCTCTGAAACTATAAACTTACAACCCGAGCTTTACAATGACCTTGTCATTTGAAACGATATTTCTTTGAAACTATAAACTTCCGACCCGAGCTTTACAATGACTTTGTCATTTGAAACAATATTTCTTTGAAACTATAAACTTACAACCCGAGCTTTACAATGACTTTGTCCTTTGAAACGACATTTCTTTGAAACTATAAACTTTACGACCCAAACTTGACCATGACTTTGTCATTTGAAACGATATTTCTTTAAAACCATAAATTTTATAACCTGAGTTTTAGACTATAAATCATTGTGGTTTTGGACAATGATAGACGTGGTTTCATAATAACGCTTCGCATTCTTATGAACTTCAACATAATAAACCGTTGAGATTATAAACATTTTGATATTGATTTGATGATCCATTGACTTTATAAACGTAACCTGAATCTATTAAATGCTACAATATGAATTTTATAAACATAACTTTAACTTATTAAATACTATATCTTAAGCTTTATAAACGTGAATTGAACATTCTTTTGAAAACATGAGTGTGGCGTTATAAATCAATCACGACTTTTAATTGAGTTCTAAAGAGAATCGCTCCTAAATGAATCTCGTACTTAAATAAACCTCTTTTGCAAACAAAACATCGATTCACAAATGAATCTAACTATCAAATGGGTATCGCTCTTTAATGAGCCTTGTTTTAATGAATTACTTTTATAATTATCCGCGCAATAGCGATTGACTATCCTAAAAATTTATCTTATGAAATTATCGGATGATTTTCGTCATTGTATGAGCCTGGGTACTAAACAGACTACTTTTGCGAACTAATCACGTAGTAACGTGGAACTTCTATACTAAACTTTGTAAACTCTTGAAAAGGGTCTTTCATTACACAAAACCTGTGTACTCACCAACTATGTTTCATAGTTGACCTGTTTACTTTTACATGCTTTTCAGGAATTAGTCACAACTTGTCTATTGAAGCTAAACCCATTATATGATTTATGCTGCTGTGGCGTTACAGGACTTTCTCTTTTGGATGTAATCGCATGTTTAGACTATTTACTTTTGTGCTGTAAACGCTTGTAAGACGTTATGTAATGTATTAATTGTAGACCGTTGAACGGTGATCTTTCGTAATTTTTGATTGTGAAATCATTGTACTGTTACATCTCGTGTTTCCGCTTTAGCGGGGTGTGACAGAATGTCTCTTCTATCTCATTAATCTATCTCATACTTACCATGGGATTCATTTCCCCGTGAAATTCAGGCGGTTTGCAATTGGCAAAATTCTTGTAATCATATATGCCCTCTTCTTTATTCATTTGCTTTTCAGCTGTTTGTAATTCCAAGCCTTCTTGAGGTGTATTAAGGTTTGGGTATTTCTTTACAAATTCTTCTAACTTCTAGTCTACCATCTTTTCTACTTGGGATATTAAGGTAGGGGCAAACTGTTCAAAAGCTTGTCCAATTATCTTTCTGATCTCTTCTCCACTGTTTTCACTATCACCTTTCTCGAATGTATCCATTACTGAAAGGTTAACAACTTTTGATATTAGCATAGTTCATATCAAATATCATTGAAATTGTTCTTACTCATATCAACATTCATCAAGGATAATCATCCTCGATGTCATAACTCATAATTCAACCTTTATTCTCATATAACGATCATCATACAACAAGTAAAGGATGAGCATGATCATCCACATCAACAACTATATCATAACATCATATCAACGATTCAAATAGTCATATTGGTTTAAGTCTACGTAACCTATAATGGATTACCTAAATCTCTTAAACCATTGCTCTGATACCAACTTGTTTTTTTTTTTTTTTTTTTTTTTTTTTTTTTACACACCATTGTTTCTACTGATTATTTTCAATTAATAAGTACATACGATCATCCTTTTCTGATCAAATTCATAACAAAACGTGTTTAACTTACTATAAACAAAACTGAGTTTAAACAACAAGTTGAGCAATTCAGATCATGATTCAAAAGATTTAACACTTGCAAACCTACGCTAAGTGTTCGGCAATCCTTCACTAAGCTTTCCCCTTTCTATGTATCTCCTTCTTACCAGATCCGCTCGAACCTACAAACAGATACAACTCAGGGAGTAAGCTAATACTTAGTAAATTCATACAGGATTAAATAATTAATCTGAACAACAATATCAATCATAATTGAAATCAATAACAATAAGAGTCAATATGAACTGTCTAACAAGTAGCATATGCTCGATATGCACAACTGTATGAATCTGTACTTTGTTCCACTTTATCATTTCAACTGAGTTAGCGCAAGGCCAAAAATCTCTATCAATTAGAAATTCTGTCGTGTGGCTCATTTATAAAATGAAACCACCTATACAACTGTCATGTGGTTCATTTACAAAATGAAACCACCTGTAACTCTATCATGTGGTTCGTGTACAACATGAAATCACCTGTAACTCTGTCATGTGGTTCATATAAAATATGAGACCACCTATAACTCTGTCATGTGGCTCGTGTACAACATGAAACCACCTGTAACTCTGTCATGTGGATCCTCTTACACGGATGTAATCCGGATCCATATAAACATATGTCAACTGTACATCTATCAACTGTGTGGTACCATAAACAATATGGAATCACCGTATCGTCTGTCACATAGGTCCGCTTACACGAATGTAAACTGGATCTAATTTATCAACATAATAAATATAATCATAATATGAACTCACCTTGATTATTTAAAGAAGTTAGCTTGTTGTTCGGGTTCTCCGCTTGTTCAACTCCTATTCACAACATATAACCCATTTAACAAGATAATAATCATGCATTATGTCACACCCCGATAAAGCGGAAACGCGAGATGTAACAGTACAATGATTTCATAATCGAAAATTACAAAACATCACCGTTCAACGGTCTACAATTAATACATTACCTTATGTCTTACAAGCGTTTACAGTACGAAGTGGATAACCTAAACACACTATTACATCCAAAAGGTACAAATTCCGTAACGAAACAACAGCATAAGTCGTCTAGCGGGATTAGCATCAATAGACAAGTTGAGACTTGTTGATACATCTTAGTGTGTCTGTCAGTTGGTCGAGTCTGTAATGTGTTTGTAAATGTAATAGACTTGTTAAGTTTACATTTTCTGTGTTCTGCGACACAAAGCTTGTGTCGCATGAGTTGTAGTTGCGACACAGTGTTTGTGTCGCAATAGTGATCTCTGCGACACAAGGCTTGTGTCGCAAAACGGCCAGTTTGTTTAGTATAAATATCAAAGTTAGAGATATTTAGGGAAAGACTTTGACACACTCTTTATTCTCTGTATTTTGGCTGCTACATCTTTGAGAGAATACCTTGAGTATAGAAATATAAAGTTTTATTCCTTTTGTTCTTCATTGTCTAAACTTTATATTCTTGTGATTGTCTCCTCCATGCGATTTGATTAAAAGATTCAAGATTGGGATCCACAATTGGTATCAGAGCCACAATCTTTGATTATTGGTGGTATCAAATCATTTGGGTAAGTATTTAAATACTTATTTTGATTATTTAACATTTGTTTTGGTGTTAGATCTTCATTGTAGGTATTTTGGAGCTGAAGTTTTGATGTTTTTGAACCTAAAAATCCCTGTTTGTATAAGATTTTTCGATAAAAAACATTTAGGTTTCGAAATTTTTCGTTTTTGAGGTTTTTCGCACTGACAGCGCCGTTTCTGCGACACAAGATTGCGACATAATATTGTGTCGCTATCGGGTTTCAGCGACCTTAATCCAGCGACATAAGGTTCTTGCGACCTTAATCCTACGACATAGTTCTGCGACATAACAACTGTGTCGCTGTTTGTTCAGTTGCGACATAATACTTGTGTCGCTTCTAGTCCTCTTGCGACATAACTTCTGCGACACAACATTAGTGTCGCATTATTCAGTTTTTTAGAATTTTTGAAAAGTCTCTCGAGCCCATTACCATGTCTGCTTCTACATCAACATCACTTCAACAGGTTGGGGCAATGTTAAAGCACAATAGTGAGGTGGGTTCTACAAACAAACCACCGATGTACACTACTAGTATGAACTATTTAGACTGGCGTCAACGGTTTGAAGCATTTGTATCGTTCAACGATGCTGAGATGCTGATCTATTTAGATGAACGATATGAACGCCCTATTCGAACTGGTATATTTAATGGACCTATTCCTGAAAAGTCCATTAAATCAATGACTCCTGAAGAACGTAAGGCCTTCGATACTGAACGAAAAACATACTCTGCAATTACCATGGCTTTACCTCAACAAATATTGAGACAACTACGCCATCACAAGACCGCTTATGATCTATGGAAGGGGTTCGAAAAGAAATGTGGTGGTAGTGACCAGTACAAGCGAAACAAACTGGATCTCGTTAAGAAACAGTTTGAGGTCTTTGACATGTTACCTACTGAGTCTCTGGAGGATATGTGTAGTAGATACTCCCAGCTCGTAAGTGAATTAGTCGAGGGTGGTGTAACTCTCGACAAAACCGATGTAAACAAGAAGCTTTTAGGTTCCTTACCCAAGAAGTGGAATACACGAGTGCTGCTGATGGAAAAAGACGAGGATATAATGGATATGGAGCTCGATGATCTGATCGGACAAATTACTGCTGATCTCCTGGATATGCAGAAGAAGGAGACCAAGGCTACTACACATATTCAGAATCCTATGTTATATGGTGTGGATGTTCCTACTGCAACAACTCAAGCTGCTGGGGCTGCATTCTTTTCTGGGGGTTCTGGTGCTTTAAATACATCTACTGGTTTTGGATATACTACCACCAACTCTTCTGGTGGGGGTGGTGCTTACTCCAACTTTAAAGGAGCATCTCCTGCAGTTGCTGAAGAACATGCAGCTGTCTTCACAGCTTTCTTGTCAGCTTATGATGACTTCCTATCCAACAAGAACAGCACCGTGAATATGACTGAAGAAGATTTCAGTCAAATTGATCAAGAAGAGCTTGAACGAATGGACTTGAAGTGCAGCATGGCTATGCTCACAAGACGCGTCAAGAATTTCTTAAAGAAGACTGGGAGGAAGAATGTCACTGATCCGGAAGAGAAGGGTCTTGGATTCAATAAGAGCAAGGTGAAATGCTACCAGTGTCACAACTATGGACACTTTGCTCGTGAATGTGACCGAAAGAAGAATCCACCTTCCGGTTTATCCAAGCCCTCTCAGTCCAATTCATCTGAGAAGACCAAATCTGACGAAAAGGCGATGGTTTCCGCTGCGCTACTGCTTTCCAACAATGCTTGGGAATGGTCTGACCCAGATGAAGATGATTCAGAACGGGCACTGATGGCTGAAGTGCATGAGGTACATGATGAACCATTATCTTGTGTATCATGTGTTAAATTAACTAACCAGCTAAACAGGTATAAAGAGGATACCACACGCCTTAACAATGTCATCGAAAATTTAAATGAAACAAATAGTATGTTACGTGACAGTGATAAGGCCAGTGATCAAAAGTTAAAAGCTGTTTTGGAAGAGAAAAAGGAACTAAAAGCTAAAATTTTTGAACAACAAGATGAAATTGGTAGCTATGTTGACATGCTATCATCTGTTAAAAGGGAACTTGTTGAATCTCAAACTGAGGTTCTAAATTTAAAGAAAAAGCTTTCAAAATTTTCCACATCCTCTCTAGTCTTTGATGAAATCCTACAGGCACAGAGGACTGACACTAAGAGTAAGGCAGGACTTGGTTTTCATCAAGTCCCACCTCCTAAGGATTATTTACCTATGCCTGTTAGGGATAATGTCAATGATATGATGCCTATCTTTACTAAGATCGATGTTAAAACTGTCAAACCTACTGTGAGCATCAATATAAGTAAGTCTGAGCTAGTTAAGGCTGAAAATGTCATCATTGCATGTGAACAACCTGAAACTAGTAGGCCCGAGCCAGTTAGGGCTAATACTAGTGAGTCTGAAACAAGTAAGACTCAAAAGGTTGAGAAAGTTAAACCTATTAAGGCCAAGATTCATCAGACTGAACTTATTAAATCTGAAAATATAGTTGAGCCTAAATTAGGAAAGACTCTTTATGTGCTTCCTCGTATTATTGAAGAGGAAATTGAAATTGAGGATATAACTGATCAAGAGTATCGACCAGTTAAGAAAAACGTCAAGCCTGAAAATCATATAATTACTATCGAACAAAATGAACAGGCTATAACAAAAGGAAAAGGTAAAGCTATGGCTGAACCTCAAAAGAAGATTGTTTCTAAAACAACTATATTAAATAAATCTTCTAAAAACTCTTCTAAAGCATCTCTTGCTGAATGCTCACGTAAATATGACTGTTCAACACATGCTTCTTTTGGTCGAGCTCATCGGTTTATTCCTCAATCTCAATCAAGTGTTGAGCATCGATCCTGTTTCTACTGCAAGAAGCAAGGTCATTTGATAAATGTTTGTCCCGTGCTTGCGAAGAAACATTATGGGAAACAGGTTTCGCGAGCTTCAAAATTTAAGAATCCTTCAGAGAAGTCTATTTCAATGAAAGGCTCAAAGACTCCTGTCCCAGTTGTCAAAGTCAACAAAGTTGAGCAAAATACTTTGCAAAACTTGAAGCTGAAAGTTGTTGACTCGCAAGCATCCAAACCAAAGCAGGTTTAGAAGATTAAAGAATCTTACAAAGATTCTACATCCAACAATACCTCATCAGTAAAACATTCTAAACTTTTTGAAAACAAAGTTTTGACTGATGTGGTCATTGTTGATGATGTTACTGGAGTACCCAAGACTATAAAGGCTTGGGTCTCCATTTCTAACTAATTTACCTTGTTTGTGGTGCCGCAGCAACCTGAATCTGTAAAGAATAGTAAATGGTATATCGACAGTGGTTGTTCTCGGCACATGACCGGTGATGTTTCCCTTTTATCTGAGGTTCATGCCTACAATGGAGGATATGTGGCCTTCGCTGGTGACAAAGGGGGAGTTATTTCTGGTCAGGGTACGCTTACTAATGGAATGGTAAGCTTTGAGAAGGTGAATTTTGTAGAACAATTGCATCACAATCTTCTCAGTGTCTCTCAAGTGTGCGATAAAAAGTACACTACTACTTTCACAGACACCGAGTGTTGCATATTGAAGCCGGGATTTGTTATCCCTGAAGAATGGGTGCTTCTAAGGGCACATCGGGAGCGAGACACGTATATTCTTGACATGAGTACTGTGGAAACTACACAGCTCACATGTCTTATATCTAAAGCTCCTGAGAAGGAATCGTTATTATGGCACAGGCGTATGGGACACTTGCACTTTCGCAGTATGAACTACCTGATCAAGAATGATCTAGTGCGAGGTGTCCCTAAGCAATCCTTTGGACTGAATGATCATTGCGTCCCTTGTTAGAAAGGAAAGCAACACAAGAAGTCTCACAGACCGAAGTTGGCCAATTCAACTGAGAAGCCCTTGGAGCTGCTTCACATGGATCTATTCGGGCCAGTCAGAAAGAAGAGTTTGGGAGGAGCTTCGTATTGCCTTGTTGTGACGGATGATTATTCGCGGTTTTCTTGGGTTTATTTTCTGAAGACCAAGGATGAAGTCCCTGAGATTCTCATCTATCTATTCGACAAACTGCAAAATCTTTGTGAGTTGAGAATCAAGAAGATAAGGAGTGATAACGGTATAGAGTTTAAGAACTCGATTATAGAGCTGTACTGTTTGAGCAATGGTATTGAACACCAATTCAGTGCCGCAAGGACTCCACAGCAAAATGGGGTTGCAGAACGTAAGAATAGGACTTTGATTGAGGCTGCACGTACAATGCTATCTGACTCTAAGCTTCCAATCACATTTTGGGCTGAAGCTGTGAATATGGCCTGCTATGTTCTGAATCGGGTGTTAATGGTTAAGAAGAAGAACAAGACATCCTATGAATTGTTCAACAACAGAAAGCCTAATCTACAGTTTCTTGAACCATTTGGCTGTCTATGCACTATTATGCACACCAATGAACAAATTGCTAAGTTTGGTGAGAAATCCTGTGAAGGTGTTTTTCTAGGATTCTCTAATAACTCACCCAACAAACGTGTGTATAACTTAGTGACCAAGCGTGTGGAAGAACATTTTGAAGTCACCTTTTTCCATTACACTAACAACCCTCAGGGGAAGGGACTCGAATATTTGTTTGACTATCAAACACTGTTTGATTCTTTCAATATTCCTGAGGAAAATGAAGAAGAGGATATAGTGACACTACTTCATGGGTTGGACATCGCTTCTGAAACACCACCCATCTCTGTTCCTCCACCACCTACAGGAACACCAGCAACTGCTCCTGCTGCTACTTATGAGACTCCACCTCCACTCGTTACTGAGAATGTTCCTGATCCTACAAATGATGAGGAACAAATGTTTGAGGATTCTGTTCAATCACCTGCATCTGACCTTGAAGATTTACCTGCACTTCAACTCGAACTTGAAGCTGACTCTACAAACCTTGATTCTATCATCGTTCCGGCTGCAATTCCGAGTTCTCGGATCAATGTGTCACATTCGTGATTGTTATGAAAAATACCTAATTAATCTGGTCCAAATAGATACCCTTAAGCAGAATGCCGACCTGTTCACCAAAGCCTTTTCCCGTGCTCGTTTCGATGAGCTAGTCAACATGATAGGGTTACGTTTCTTTCCCATTCAAAAGTAATATTTGTGACCTTAGTCTGTTATGTTCTTATTATTATTATTAAAAAAAAAGAAAAAAAAAGGGGGTAATGCAATAGCCATTCTTTGTGCTTACTAGCTTTAAAGAAAAGCAACGTTGCAACATGTGCAAAAGAAGTTCAGTTGTGTCTGTAAACAACTAGGGAAATGATAGTACATTAGGAGACACTCCTCAAACGACAATCTTACGTTTTATCCTCGATGTATCAGTAGGTTTATCTAGTATATGTTATACATGTCCTTACAAACAACTATATCATCGCACGATGTATTGGTAGGCATCTTCATACTCTTCTTTGAGCAACTAAGAAATCCTTTAATCTGTGATTATTCTTTTGTGATGACCAACATATGATGTATGACAATGTGTCTTAATTCCTATGTATCAACTTGCCATACTTTTATTAACCTGAGCTTGTATCTGACAACATTTGGGGATTTATGCTGTCTGTTTACTTTGTTGTACGCTCGTACAGACATGGTCTCAGTCAGTATACTTTCAAAAACTAAGCAAACAAAAGTCAAAGCACTTTAAAGTCTTATAAAATCAAAGATACCTCACAAGGTCGCCAAACGGTTTGACCAAGTCTGGTTTTGCTTAAACTGAATCAAGTTAAGTCGCTTTGTTGTACATCAGTACAGACCTGTCACCGCTGGCTTGATTCTTAAAAATGTTGAATTCAAATACTTTCTCTAAACAATCCAAGTCTTGGGCATGTCTTGATACTAGGAGTATATCTGTTTGGGATTCACGGAGACATACTCACTCTCACAATAAATGCTAAGCTTGAAGTTGAGTGTGTTACATGTTTAAGTGGACAAACAATACTGATAATCGTCTTGTTACAGATTGCTTCTCAGGCTTGTTAACTATTCTTGATAAACTTAAATTTGGACAACTATACTGATAATCGAATTAAAATTTGATATTGTCTTGCGAGTTTGTCTTTCTAATATGATCCCTACAATGATACTTCTCAAAACGTTCTTTTTTGTTCATTTATTTATTATTTTGCTCTTTGATTTCTTTACCTTGTTCTCTAAGTGTCACAAATTAAAAATCTTAAAAAATTTGAACCCTTGATTGACTCTTGCGACACAAGACTTGTGTCGCATATTTGTGTTGCCAACCCTGCGACACAACCATTGTGTCGCACTATTATGTCGCATATTGTTTTGCTCACACAGCGACACAAGGCTTGTGTCGCACGCTTGTGTCGCCGCCTTGTGTCAGGGGTATAAATACCCTCGTGTCGCTGTAATTAGTAACCAATTACCAGCGACACAATAATTCAAAACCAGCGACACAAGGCTTTCCAGCAACACAATAGCCCGACTGCGTTTCTTGATTTCTGCGTGATTTTCTGTGGATTTCCACTCGTTTCAACGCTTGTTTCGTGTTCACCTTACTCATACGCGTTCATAGGTACCACTTTTAACATCTATTCCTTCATATTTGACTCACCATTGGCATTTAAAGTTTCGGATATTAGGTTTTCTATATTTGCAACAATTGACTGCTTTAGTGTGTTATAATATGCGTAATAATTGTTGATTTATGTTCCTGCTATATTGATACACCTTCGGACACGATTAAAACATGAAACCCCCAATTTTTGTTCATCAGAAAATTTTGGGTTTCAAAGTGTTCATCTTTGCGACACAAGCGTTGTGTCGCTGTCTTATGACGTTGCTAATGCTGCGACACAATACTTGTGTCACTGGTTTATGACGCTGCCTACTTCTGCGACACAATTGTTGTGTCGCTGCCTACTTCTGCGTCACAACCTCTATGTCGCCGTTCTAATTGTGCGACACAACCCTTATGTCGCTGATTAATCATTAAATTGATTTTATTGCAAAACTGCAACATAACTCATTATGTCGCAATCAAATCCTGCGACACAAGGCTTGTGTCGCAAGACATTTTTAATTCAAAAATGTCAATGATTATTTGTTGAAACTAACGGCTTCCAAGTTTCTCGTGTTCTTACAGATATGGCAGATATAAATGTGAATGCTCTCTTTTGGGAACCACGTCATAATGTCACCGCATTTTTAGATGATGACAAGGAATCGGCCGCGCCATATCGACCGATGATTGCCTTCCTTCGCCGCTTTAGGATATACAATGCAATCACGGCCACCACAGCTATTTACCGTGATCATGTCACGGACTTTTGGACCAATGCGGCGATTAATTCAGATCTCCCGTATACAAGACTTATATCAAGAGTTCACGATCGTGAGATCATCGTATCTGAACAGACTATCAGGGATTTCTTTGAGTTTTCGGATGATTCAGAAATGCCTTTATCTCTGGAGGCATGATCCGTCTTAGCTATCCCACTATCCCAAGAGATCAATATCGCAAGGCCTTTCTCACCAAGGTCTGGCGGTTTTTGATGCATATTATGATAGTATGCCTTTCAGGACGCAAAGCTGGTTTCGATGGCATTAGCCATTCTACTGCGTCCGCAATGTTGGCCCTGGTTTACAATAAGCCTTACAACTTTTCGGGCTATATTTTTCGAGCAATGGTGGACCACGCTCAGGCAGGCGAGGGTCAGTGGGCTTTGTACCCACGTTTCGTTCAATTACTCATCAATCACCTGCTCCCGGGATTACCGGTGGCCCCACAGCACCAATTCCGCCCAACGCCCATAAATACCCGAATTTTCGTGGTTTCCGGCCAATACGCTAAGGGTGCACCGGTCCCGCCTGACGTGCCTCTTTTTGGTCACATTGTGGATGAGGACTATGAGCCTCTGGAGGGTGACGAATTTGTTGATCCGGCTCCTATACCTAGGCCAATGTCACCTCCGCCACAGGCACCCGTACAACAACAACAACAGCAACAGGTTCAACAACAGCAACAGGTTCCCCAACAACAACAACAGTCTCAACAACAGTCTCAACAACAACCCATCAATCCTGATCCTCAATTTGCAGATCTTATGAGGGATATTAATGAGATTTGTCCCTCTCCTACCAATTCGGCTGGCAAAAGGCCACGTGAGGATGTCACTTACATCGTCTCAGACGACATACCAACATCCAGTCGACCTCGCACCTCTTCGTCTGCAGGGCCTTCAGAAATTCAGACTCCAGTGCACCCTCATCCGGATATTATAAAGCAACTTTTGGAACGGATGGAGGAAATGCAGAAGACTGTGAACGACCAGGCTATTATCATTCAGTCTCAAGCTGCACTTCTCGAGGCTCAAACTTCTAGAATTACGACCTTAGAGGATAAGTTTAGGGAGTTTGAGACCCGGTCTATTGGTCCGGGGGAGTCTGTTCCCTCTGGTCCAACTATAGAACCAATAGGACTGGGGTTTGAGTCTGTAATTGAAGATGTACATATTGAACAATCTAATGAAATGCCCACTTTAGAGTATTTTCCTGTGCACCGGATTCCAGGCCAGCCAAGACCATTGGCTGTAGACTATTCTTGTGCAGACCTCTCATTTATACAACGCATGATAAATGAAGTCAATTCTGATAATGAAAGTAAAAATTTTGACGAAGATGATGATGTTGAGTTTGAGGAAGAAGGATTGAAATGATGATGAGTTCTATGATGATGCTCCGATAATTGAATCAGATTCCTCTAAAGATGAGGCTGAAAATGCATCTGAGACTCAAGATGAAGAAACATCTGAGGCTCCTGCTCCTGAATCTGAAGTTATCGAAATTAGAGCTGAGAGACTTGCTAAATGGTGGCCGCACGGAAAAGATGGAAAGCAAGTGCCAGTCACCTGCAAATCATACAAAGTCAGTGGAGCGTATACTGGATTAATCAAGAGTTGGAAGATATCGAAAGGGTTGTTTATGATCAAGATATTAGATGGTATTCAATATTTCAAAAGATCATTCACCAAGTTGAGCACACTGCCAAAAGGAGAAATTAACCGTCTTGCTCAGCTCTCTTTGATTAACCCGTCAAATGATGATCGTGCCAACTTCATTCTGACTACTCTACAAAGGGAGATTCGTACCAAAAGGTACAAGTTTATCAAACCAACGCTGGGAACCAGAATTATCTATAAGAAGCGGTTTGATCCAGTAACCAATCAGCCCTTGATCAAAATGCGTTATCCTCCGGCTGATTGTTTAAAGAAGATTCCTCTGGAAACAGTTCCCCTGGACTTTCTAAGAAGATTTCACTACTGGGAATTGGATGCTCACACCGGCGAGGCAGTTTTGATATTTGTGCCTGAGACAGAGCAACCAAAGAAGAGCTCACTGTATAACTTAAAGAAAACTCAATTCAGAGTATTCGATCCGATGAGCTTGATAAATTTCTCCGAGAAAGATCTGAGAAAGCTATTTGACAATCCGATTCGCTTCAATGAGAAGAATGTGATGAACAAGAAGATAGCATCTCAATTTCAACGGATTGTCAAGGTTTGTGTAACACATGGAATACACGCTGGTGGTGTATTTCCAGCAGGCTGGGTATAAATGAAGATTTAGAAGACCAAGCTGAAGACACGGGGGAGTTTGTTGATACATCTTAGTGTGTCTGTCAGTTGGTCGAGTCTGTAATGTGTTTGTAAATGTAATAGACTTGTTAAGTTTACATTTTCTGTGTTCTGCGACACAAGGCTTGTGTCGCATGAGTTGTAGTTGCGACACAGTGTTTGTGTCGCAATAGTGATCTCTGCGACACAAGGCTTGTGTCGCAAAACGGCCAGTTTGTTTAGTATAAATATCAAAGTTAGAGATATTTAGGGCAAGACTTTTGACACACTCTTTATTCTCTGTATTTTGGCTGCTACATCTTTGAGAGAATACCTTGAGTATAGAAATATAAAGTTTTATTCCTTTTGTTCTTCATTGTCTAAAGTTTATATTCTTGTGATTGTCTCCTCCATGCGATTTGATTAAAAGATTCAAGATTGGGATCCACAAGACTATTTCCTGAAAAGCATGTAAAAATACAGGTCAACTATGGAACATAGTTGGTGAGTACTTAGGTTTTGTGAAATGATAGACTTTCTTTAAAAGTTTATGAAGTTTGGTTCAAACGTTACACGTTATACGTGATTAGTTTACAAGGATATTTTGTTTAGTGCCAAGCTCACACGACTAAGATAATCAACCGATCCCCAGTTAAAATGAACATTGAATAATAGTCAAGTGTTATTTCACAGTAGTTATACAAGGGATTCATTGACTAAAAGCTCTTTTAAGAGTGATATTTATTTGGAAGTTAAATTCCTTTGTGAATCGATATCTTAATCGTAAATGAAGTTTATTTAAATATGGGACTCATCTAAAAGTGATACTTTAGAAACTCAATTAAAAGTCATAATTCATTTATAAGACCATACTCATATTTTTAAAAGAACATTCAAAGTTTATAAAACTCACGATATGGTGTGTTTGATAAATACAAATTAAGTATGTAAAACTTATTCAATAAATTCAAGTTATAAAGTTAATGGTTTATCCTCTTTCAAACAACCGTTTGTCATTTAGGCGGATTATTATATCTAGTTTCATAAGAAAGCATGGTGTTATGTGAAACTAAGTCTTTAATTGTCAAAATCACGATGATTTATAATTTAATAACTCCGGTTATATATGTATGGTTAAAGAAGTAGCGTGTTGAATTATATAACATGATAACGTCCAAGTTGTGATATTTAAGATTTTAAAGAAAGTTTACTTCAAATAACAATGTCAATGTAGAGCTCGGCCCTAATTTAATAATTTATAAAGAAACCTCATTTCGAATGACTATGTCTTTATAAAATTTGAGTCGCAAGTTTATCGTTTTAAAGCGACGTCGTTTTCGTGTCAAAGTGCCATACGTTAATAAATGCTTACGAAATCACTATGCCATTTCATTTTGTTTATAAAATTGATGATTAAATCATGCTTGAGTCCACAACCAAACCTACAACCGATAAACCCTTGCCCCAAACAGTGATGCCCTATCGTTGGCATTTAGGATGATGGAATGCACTCACGTGGCCGCGTGAGTGGGGAGGTGGTCTCGCTCCCAAATAGTACTATTCATATGCATCATTTGGCTCATATAGAGTTAATGGTCGTGTGAATATACCGGGGACTTTAGATACGATAGAAATCAAGCATATAATCATGTAACATCGATAAGCATTCACGACATTGTTTTGAAATTTAGCATAGCACAATAATCATATCACGGCATTTGTAAATCAAGTTCATCATAAACATATCATTTGCAAGTAAATAAATCATTCAAGTCATTCATGCATGCTTTTCACCCCAAAACATTTAAATAAAGCGTTAAAATAGGGGCTGAGTACTCACAATTGTTAGTATGCGTACGGAAATGGATGTAAAGCGCGTTTCGACCAAGAGTGACTCCTATCCAAGACCTACGAATACAAGGTTCCTAATTAGATTCTTGACTAAGATGGCTTGTTAAGATTGCTTAGCTAGTCGCTTGTGTTACAAAGTGCCGTTAGAGTTTGATTTGACATTGCCGGTAATTACTCGGGTTGTGATAAAAATAATGTAATCACTTGGAAACAGATTCCAAAAATTACCAAACTTGGTATACAACATGGAAAATGATTCAAAAATTTTCTGTGAAAATTTGAGAATTTTTAGATTTACAGATTATTTTTAATCATTTCTTGACCAAAGAGTAGGATAAATATGAGAAAAATAGTAATTATTCTTGAAAATTTCCGAAATTTTTACTAGATCCGTTTTAACTTATTTCTGAGTTTGTGTAAAATTTTCATGCCATTTAGAGAACTGGAACATTGGTTCCCAATCGTATGTGTTTTAACAAATTGTACATCGGAAAACATATCAAAACAATTCCAATGAGTGTTAAATTTTGAGGATAGTGTCACTTTAAGTGAAAAATGACACAGTAATTTTCCCATATTTTTCTGATGTCAAAAAGTATTTTTCATGAATATTTTCTCCTTTTAGAGACTTTATTTGCATTAAACCAAGAAAAATGCTTTAGTTTTCCCAAAAATTCTCATTTTTATTTTCAAGGTTCTTTTCAAGACATAGATACTGAGAAAAATCACCCTCAAATTTTAAACACGTTTTAACTATTATTTTTGTATTTTACATTCATCACAATACCAACATTCATACTTTTACAAGGCCAAGATTATGCATGTTATTCATGCATTTTCTAAAACTACTTAATCAACAAAATAAATTCTTATCTTTTTATATTACAGAGATATATGTGTTAGGAATATAAAATAATTTTCTCAAATGCTTTTGAATAGTTTAAGATCCTTAAACAAATATCAATACATGATGTTAACAGAAAAATTACTGTTTGCGCACCGGTTTTGTTTGGTACATTTGAGGGTCTTAAACTCAATTGATTTGAATGAAACCAGTGGGCTTTTAAAGGTAAGACATTGAACTAAATTCCAGAAGAAAAATCAAGATTTTTGGACCATTATTCACTAAGTTATGGTCATTTCAAGTGAGGACAAAAATCTGGACTGATTCATATGAGACAATAGAAATCTTTTTGGTGTGTTTCCACAACCCACGATTTTTAGACCTCATCCAATGATTGAGGCTTTGTCTTATATGCATAAATATGTACTTTTACAGAAATAAAAATATACTTTAACATAAATTAAGATCTAGATACGAAAATGGTGCATGCAAGCCCAAAAATCGGGTTTTTGGCTCTTTTTCAAGAACACACTTGCTACCAAGTTCTAAATCTTATTTATTCTTTTAAATATTTGATCTAACACATTCTTGGTGTTAAAATACATCCAAGATGTGTTAGAAATGATTTTAAGTAGTTTAAACATATTAATCTAACTAGAACAAGTAAATAAGCATCAAAACTTAAAAAAAAAACGATTTTTCGGTTTGTTTCCGGTTTGATCATGGGTTGCCATTTGTTCTAACACTTAAACAAGTGTAAGGGAACCTACAAACCTACAAACCTTGTATTGGGGATTTTAGCCATGAAAAAGGGCATAAAATCCTTGTATTTACAAGATTTTAAGAAAGAAAATGAAGTAAAGGAAGCTAGAGAAGGTAAGTTTTACCTTTGATGTAGTGTTTTTGGTATAAGAACACTTGAAGATGATGATTTTTGATGGAAAGTAGGCTGGAAATTAGTGTGTGTTTTGAGAGAAGGTAGAGAGAACTTGAGAGAAAAAAAATGAATGATTGAAGTGTGGGGAAGTGGTGGAGTGTGCATGTAATCAATTGGGGTTTTGGGGAGTGGAGTAGTCAAGAAAAAGGGGGGAAAAGGGGCTGGCCGTTTTTAGGGGGGAGGGAGTAAAAAGTTTTTTTTTTTTTTTTTTTAAATGTTAAGTAATTAAAGGTTTAAATGTTACATATTGTTTTGGTATAAGTTTGTACATATTGAAATGTTTAATTGTGATGTTTTAATGGTTGAAATTGGAGTTATAAAATTTTATTTTCTAAGTTTATAATTCTCATCAAAATACATTTGATTCGCTTACGATTGACATTCGCGAGTTAATTAACCGATTTCTGGTTGTGTTTACCGAGTTACGGAATTTCAGGTTAAATTTCGATTTTTGCGATATGATAATTATTTTGTGATGACTTATGAAATTTAATTTCATTAGTTTTCTTTGGCACTTTGTAACCTAATTTGATGTTATTTACGTCATTTAAGTCGGCTAAGCAATCTTCTAATCATTACGCGATTTCGGTAACTTACGGACTCAGTACTTAAGGAGTCGAACCTAGACTTTTTCACTAGGATTTTAAAGTGCTGTAAACGTAATTAAAAGCACTATGAATTTAACTGCGCTGTTGACCTGAGATTTTTGACGGTTGTCACACATTAGCATTCATTTAACTCTTTTATAAACTTAGCGACACTAGCATTGTGTCGCACTATAAGCTCATGCGACATAGCCTTTGTGTCGCACCATTAACTCATGCGACATTATCATTGTGTCGCATAACATACTCCTGCGACACAGTCATTGTGTCGCAATACTCAATATTGCCGCCATAAGCGATACAGTCATTTGTGTCGCAGAACAATCCTGCGACACAACCTGCGACACTAGCCTTGTGTCGCAATGAAGAACACAGATCAGATCTAATTCGAAATTCTCGAATTTAAACGTGAAATACTCAAATTAACTCATTCCAATCGGTTCAATTCACTTAGTAACAAATTATAGCACATAACAATTGAAATCTTACCTCGAAATCACGGATTAATTGCTTTAAATTTGAGTTCAAAGTTTACTTTCTTAATCTCTAAATCTTCGTTTTCTCTCTCTAAAGCAAGTTCCAGAGTTTGTAAAATGGTCTGGAACATTAAGGTGATGTAATTACATATATAAATCGGGAATTACACTTAAGCACCTTGATTAATTTCATTTCAGCTCATTCTACGACACAACATGCGACACAACCATTGTGTCGCACCCTCTCCATCTGCGACACAACCTTTGTGTCGCAGAACACCAAAAATTTAAATTTTAGGATGTTACACTCCAACATAGGAATCAGATTCTCGTCAAAAATAAACGTGTGGATCCCAATCTTGAATCTTTTAATCAAATCGCATGGAGGAGACAATCACAAGAATATAAACTTTAGACAATGAAGAACAAAAGGAATAAAACTTTATATTTCTATACTCAAGGTATTCTCTCAAAGATGTAGCAGCCAAAATACAGAGAATAAAGAGTGTGTCAAAAGTCTTGCCCTAAATATCTCTAACTTTGATATTTATACTAAACAAACTGGCCGTTTTGCGACACAAGCCTTGTGTCGCAGAGATCACTATTGCGACACAAACACTGTGTCGCAACTAAAACTCATGCGACACAAGCCTTGTGTCGCAGAACACAGAAAATGTAAACTTAACAAGTCTATTACATTTACAAACACATTACAGACTCGACCAACTGACAGACACACTAAGATGTATCAACAAAATGACACCGATAATGGTTCAACATTCAGAAATCCTTCTTCCGTATTCAAACTTCTATCACTCGGTCCAGTATAAATAACCAGCTGTAGATTATTTTCACGTGTTGGTTCTGGTTGTTGTTGTTCACTTGGAAATTCTGGTTGTTCATTTCCGGCTTCAGATTCTGAATATGGTTGTGGTTTCTCTCCACCATCATCATTATTATCATCATCATCAGCATCATCAGGGTCAGAAGAATCATCATTATTCTCATCATCTTTTTCTTCTTCTTCTTTATCTTCTTCTTCGTCTTCTTCTTCTTCGACATTCTCCCCCTAAACAACAGAATTTCTATTTTCTTCGAGCTCTTTTTCTAATTCTTGAATCTTTGTAGATGGAGCATTAATCTGTGCTTGTTGAACTTCAAATAATTTGGCATGAGAATCAATTTGACCTTTTTGCTTTTCAATTATCTTCGACTGATCTAAAAATGAGGCTTTCAATTCTTCCATGATCGACAGTAATTGAGTCATAAGTTCTAGAGCAGAAGATGTTGAACTTGGTTGTTGAACTTGGTGCTTGAGGAGTTGGAATTGATTGAGAAGATGCAGTTGGTTGTGAAGAATGAATTTGTGGAGTAGCTTGTAGTTGAGATGTGGAAACAGGAGCTCTTCTTTGCCTGGCACGAGGCCGTTCTTCAGGAACATAATCAGCATCAGCAGCTTCGGCAACAAGTGCTCTCTTTTCTTGACGAGCACGTTGAAGTTGAGCTAATCGTTCAGCACTGCCTTTTTGTAAACGTTCTCTTCTAGCATTTCTCTCTTGTTCAAGTCTTATTCGCTCTGCCGCTTCTTCTGTATCATCACTTGATTCGCTTGAACTATCACTTGATTCACTAGAATCACTTGAAACTTGAACTTCCTCCCTTAGTGGTTCGCTAGTACCTACTTCCAAAGGCTCATTTGCCTGAATGTCTTCAACAAAATCATCATTTGTGGCTTCATCCTCAACATTCATATTCGGATCATTTTCAATAGGAGCTTCAAACAGATTTTCTTCTCCTTCTTGCACTTGATCAACAGGAGGATCATCTAGCCAGTTATCATTCATTGGCTCTTGATAATTTTCATCAACGATATGTCTAAACACTGAAATCAGTGCAGGAGTTGGATTTCTCCAATAATTCTAACAGTCAAGATATACTCTTTTGGTCATTGGAATCAATCTTAAAGTGAGCATCCCTTGATTAGGTATATTCGGATGAAGATGATTTAAGATCATTTGAATAAATCTTGGAAACATGTAAAACTTGGTGTGACTGGAGATGTTCGATATCATATTAGCAAACACATAGCCAGAAAAATTATAAGGCTTGTTCAAAGTCAGAGCAACCATTGCAGATCCCAGACTCTGACCCATTCCATCTAATCCTCCTTTACGTCCGGATAAGCACACTATCAAGAAGTGCATGAACAATCTCTATATAGGACTCAATTTTTGCGCTATTGATGACAGTGGTGAAATTGTGTCTGAAGACCTATGTTTTATAGCTTCAGCTGGAAGTGAGACCCGAAGCAAGAATACTTCTTTTGAGAAGTCCGCTCAAGGGCATCATAAGATGCCTATGAGTGTGAAATCTGTAGAACAAACACTTTATATGCTTGCTTCATTTGTTGCTTCCTATGAGAATTACATTCAAGGGAAAATTAATGATCCTGCTATATTTGACGAGGATTATGATCAAGTTGACCCTGATGACTTAGAGGAAATGGATCTCCAGTCGCAACTTGTTATGGTGTCAAGGAGAGTTAAAAATTTCCTAAAGCGTACTGGTAGGAAAGTGGTGGGTAACAAACCGGGTTTTGATAAATCCAAAGTAAAGCGTTATAACTGTCAGACGTATGGACACTTTGCTAGAGAATGTCAACGACCCAAGATTGAGCAATCTGCAAATCCTGTAAAACAAGGCACGTCCTTAGCATCCAAAGCCTTGGTGGTTCAGCAGCTTCATGGTTCTTATGACTGGAGTGCTTTATCTGAAGAAGCACTTATGGCTGAAATTGATGATCAAGATAAAAATGTTGAATCCACATCTTACATGCCAACTGCGGAAGAATCTCAAGTGAAGATATAGGAAACAAATGAGACAGTCGTTGTTGATGATGTGCTAGACATGGGATCAACGGAAGATCTGTGTCCTAAAGACTTTGTGGTTCAAATGGCTGAACTCCAAACAGACAAAAAACGGGTATGTCTTGATATTCTCACTCTTACTGATGTATGTCAACTAGTTATTAGTCTGCAGTCCCAAGTGAATGTATATGCAGAATCATATAGGACTGTTTCATCTGACTTAGAACTAATGAAAAGTGATGTACGTAGGCTAAGTGAGGATAAATTAGCTCTTAACGAAAAAATTAAGTCTTATATTGTGGATCCCAAAGGATGATCTTTTAATCAAATCAAGTGGATAAGGAGACAAGAACACAAGCAAAATAATATAAAGTTTGGACCAAATGATAAACAAATGGAATAAAACTTTATATTACTTAATCCCCAAAATATTCTCTCAAAGTGTAGCAGCCAAAATACAGAGAATAAAGTGAGTGCAAAATGTCTTGCCCTAAATATCTCTAACTTTGATATTTATACTAAACAAACTGGCCGTTCTGCGACACAAGCCTTGTGTCGCAGAGATCACTAATGCGACACAAGCACTGTGTCGCAACTACAACTCATGCGACACAAGCCTTGTGTCACAGTACACAGAAAATGTAATTTTCACTAAGTCTATTTCATTTACAGACACAGTACAGACTAGACCAACTGACAGACACTCTAAGATGCATCAACAAACTCCCCCGTGTCTTCAGCTTGGTCTTCAAGATCTTCGTTCAAACCCAGCCTGCTGGAAATACACCGCCAGCGTGTATTCCATGTGTCACACACACATTGACAATCCTTTGAAATTGAAGTGCGAACTTCTTGTTCATCACGTTCTTCTCATTGAAGCGAATCGGATTGTCAAATAGTTTTCTCAGATCTTTCTTAGAGAAATTTATTAAGCTCATCGGATCAAAAACTCTGAATTGAGTTTTCTTCAAGTTATAAAGTGAGCTCTTCTCTGGTTGCTCGGTTTCAGGCACAAATATCAAAATTGCCTCACCAGTATGAGCATCCAGTTCCCAGTAATGAAGTCTTCTTAGAAAGTCCAAGGGAACTGTCTCCAGAGGTATCTTTTTCAAGCACTCAGCCGGAGGATAACGCATTTTGATCAATGGTTGTTTGGTGACAGGATCTAACCGTTTCTTATATATAATTCTTGTTCCCAATGACGGTTTGATGAAGCTGTACCGTTTAGTGCGAATTTCACGTTGAAGCGTAGATTGAATGAAGTTGGCACGATCGTCTTTTGAAGGATTAATCAAAGCAAGCTGAGCGAGACGATTGATTTCTCCTTTTGGCAAGGTGCTCAGCTTTGAGAATGATCTATTGAAATATTGGATACCATCAAGCCTTTTGATCATAAATAATCCATTTGAGATCTTCCAACTCTTTATCAGTCCAGTATACACTCCAGTGACCTTGTATGATTTGCAGGTGACCGGCACTTGTTTCCCATCTTTTCCGTGCGGCCACCATTTACAAGTCTTTCATCTTTGGTCTCAATCGGTTCATCATCAGGAATAGGA